>CM036581.1:647756-1126503 GCA_020745775.1 Theristicus caerulescens
CTCAGCAACTGCGAACGTCCAGGGATTCCTGCCACACCAAAGGTGCCAGCACCAAAAGCTCTTGCTGCTCTTCAAGTAGCCACGCACCCCCATTCACAGCCCCACAAACGCTGGTGCTCTCTCTTTCGGGGGCCTCCCCAAGTCCAATACCATCTCTCTGCCTCGGCCACCGAGGAGAGCCGCAGCCCAGCTCAGCAACTGAGAACGTCCAGGGATTCCTGCCACACCAAAGGTGCCAGCACCAAAAGCTCTTGCTGCTCTTCAAGTATCCACGCAAGCCCATTCACAGCCCCACAAACGCTGGTGCTCTCTCTTTCGGGGGCCTCCCCAAGTCCAATACCATCTCTCTGCCTCGGCCACCGAGGAGAGCCGCAGCCCAGCTCAGCAACTGCGAACGTCCAGGGATTCCTGCCACACCAAAGGTGCCAGCACCAAAAGCTCTTGCTGCTCTTCAAGTAGCCACGCAACCCCATTCACAGCCCCACAAACGCTGCTGCTCTGACTTTCGGGGGCCTCCCCAAGTCCAATACCATCTCTCTGCCTCGGCCACTGAGGAGAGCCGCAGCCCAGCTCAGCAACTGCGAACGTCCAGGGATTCCTGCCACACCAAAGGTGCCAGCACCAAAAGCTCTTGCTGCTCTTCAAGTAGCCACGCAACCCCATTCACAGCCCCACAAACGCTGGTGCTCTCTCTTTCGGGGGCCTCCCCAAGTCCAATACCATCTCTCTGCCTCGGCCACTGAGGAGAGCCGCAGCCCAGCTCAGCAACTGCGAACGTCCAGGGATTCCTGCCACACCAAAGGTGCCAGCACCAAAAGCTCTTGCTGCTCTTCAAGTAGCCACGCAACCCCATTCACAGCCCCACAAACGCTGGTGCTCTCTCTTTCGGGGGCCTCCCCAAGTCCAATACCATCTCTCTGCCTCGGCCACCGAGGAGAGCCGCAGCCCAGCTCAGCAACTGCGAACGTCCAGGGATTCCTGCCACACCAAAGGTGCCAGCACCAAAAGCTCTTGCTGCTCTTCAAGTATCCACGCAACCCCATTCACAGCCCCACAAACGCTGGTGCTCTCTCTTTCGGGGGCCTCCCCAAGTCCAATACCATCTCTCTGCCTCGGCCACCGAGGAGAGCCGCAGCCCAGCTCAGCAACTGCGAACGTCCAGGGATTCCTGCCACACCAAAGGTGCCAGCACCAAAAGCTCTTGCTGCTCTTCAAGTAGCCACGCAACCCCATTCACAGCCCCACAAACGCTGGTGCTCTCTCTTTCGGGGGCCTCCCCAAGTCCAATACCATCTCTCTGCCTCGGCCACCGAGGAGAGCCGCAGCCCAGCTCAGCAACTGCGAACGTCCAGGGATTCCTGCCACACCAAAGGTGCCAGCACCAAAAGCTCTTGCTGCTCTTCAAGTAGCCACGCAACCCCATTCACAGCCCCACAAACGCTGGTGCTCTCTCTTTCGGGGGCCTCCCCAAGTCCAATACCATCTCTCTGCCTCGGCCACCGAGGAGAGCCGCAGCCCAGCTCAGCAACTGCGAACGTCCAGGGATTCCTGCCACACCAAAGGTGCCAGCACCAAAAGCTCTTGCTGCTCTTCAAGTAGCCACGCAACCCCATTCACAGCCCCACAAACGCTGCTGCTCTCTCTTTCGGGGGCCTCCCCAAGTCCAATACCATCTCTCTGCCTCGGCCACTGAGGAGAGCCGCAGCCCAGCTCAGCAACTGCGAACGTCCAGGGATTCCTGCCACACCAAAGGTGCCAGCACCAAAAGCTCTTGCTGCTCTTCAAGTAGCCACGCAACCCCATTCACAGCCCCACAAACGCTGGTGCTCTCTCTTTCGGGGGCCTCCCCAAGTCCAATACCATCTCTCTGCCTCGGCCACCGAGGAGAGCCGCAGCCCAGCTCAGCAACTGCGAACGTCCAGGGATTCCTGCCACACCAAAGGTGCCAGCACCAAAAGCTCTTGCTGCTCTTCAAGTATCCACGCAACCCCATTCACAGCCCCACAAACGCTGGTGCTCTCTCTTTCGGGGGCCTCCCCAAGTCCAATACCATCTCTCTGCCTCGGCCACCGAGGAGAGCCGCAGCCCAGCTCAGCAACTGCGAACGTCCAGGGATTCCTGCCACACCAAAGCTGCCAGCACCAAAAGCTCTTGCTGCTCTTCAAGTAGCCACGCAACCCCATTCACAGCCCCACAAACGCTGCTGCTCTCTCTTTCGGGGGCCTCCCCAAGTCCAATACCATCTCTCTGCCTCGGCCACCGAGGAGAGCCGCAGCCCAGCTCAGCAACTGCGAACGTCCAGGGATTCCTGCCACACCAAAGGTGCCAGCACCAAAAGCTCTTGCTGCTCTTCAAGTAGCCACGCAACCCCATTCACAGCCCCACAAACGCTGCTGCTCTCTCTTTCGGGGGCCTCCCCAAGTCCAATACCATCTCTCTGCCTCGGCCACCGAGGAGAGCCGCAGCCCAGCTCAGCAACTGCGAACGTCCAGGGATTCCTGCCACACCAAAGGTGCCAGCACCACAAGCTCTTGCTGCTCTTCAAGTAACCACGCAACCCCATTCACAGCCCCACAAACGCTGGTGCTCTCTCTTTCGGGGGCCTCCCCAAGTCCAATACCATCTCTCTGCCTCGGCCACCCGGAGAGCCGCAGCCCAGCTCAGCAACTGCGAACGTCCAGGGATTCCTGCCACACCAAAGCTGCCAGCACCAAAAGCTCTTGCTGCTCTTCAAGTAGCCACGCAACCCCATTCACAGCCCCACAAACGCTGGTGCTCTCTCTTTCGGGGGCCTCCCCAAGTCCAATACCATCTCTCTGCCTCGGCCACCGAGGAGAGCCGCAGCCCAGCTCAGCAACTGCGAACGTCCAGGGATTCCTGCCACACCAAAGGTGCCAGCACCAAAAGCTCTTGCTGCTCTTCAAGTAGCCACGCAACCCCATTCACAGCCCCACAAACGCTGCTGCTCTCTCTTTCGGGGGCCTCCCCAAGTCCAATACCATCTCTCTGCCTCGGCCACCGAGGAGAGCCGCAGCCCAGCTCAGCAACTGCGAACGTCCAGGGATTCCTGCCACACCAAAGGTGCCAGCACCAAAAGCTCTTGCTGCTCTTCAAGTAGCCACGCAACCCCATTCACAGCCCCACAAACGCTGCTGCTCTCTCTTTCGGGGGCCTCCCCAAGTCCAATACCATCTCTCTGCCTCGGCCACCGAGGAGAGCCACAGCCCAGCTCAGCAACTGCGAACGTCCAGGGATTCCTGCCACACCAAAGGTGCCAGCACCAAAAGCTCTTGCTGCTCTTCAAGTAGCCACGCAACCCCATTCACAGCCCCACAAACGCTGCTGCTCTCTCTTTCGGGGGCCTCCCCAAGTCCAATACCATCTCTCTGCCTCGGCCACCGAGGAGAGCCGCAGCCCAGCTCAGCAACTGCGAACGTCCAGGGATTCCTGCCACACCAAAGGTGCCAGCACCAAAAGCTCTTGCTGCTCTTCAAGTAGCCACGCAACCCCATTCACAGCCCCACAAACGCTGGTGCTCTCTCTTTCGGGGGCCTCCCAAAGTCCAATACCACCTCTCTGCCTCGGCCACTGAGGAGAGCCGCAGCCCAGCTCAGCAACTGCGAACGTCCAGGGATTCCTGCCACACCAAAGGTGCCAGCACCAAAAGCTCTTGCTGCTCTTCAAGTAGCCACGCAACCCCATTCACAGCCCCACAAACGCTGCTGCTCTCTCTTTCGGGGGCCTCCCCAAGTCCAATACCATCTCTCTGCCTCGGCCACCGAGGAGAGCCGCAGCCCAGCTCAGCAACTGCGAACGTCCAGGGATTCCTGCCACACCAAAGGTGCCAGCACCAAAAGCTCTTGCTGCTCTTCAAGTAGCCACGCAACCCCATTCACAGCCCCACAAACGCTGGTGCTCTCTCTTTCGGGGGCCTCCCCAAGTCCAATACCATCTCTCTGCCTCGGCCACCGAGGAGAGCCGCAGCCCAGCTCAGCAACTGCGAACGTCCAGGGATTCCTGCCACACCAAAGGTGCCAGCACCAAAAGCTCTTGCTGCTCTTCAAGTAGCCACGCAACCCCATTCACAGCCCCACAAACGCTGGTGCTCTCTCTTTCGGGGGCCTCCCCAAGTCCAATACCATCTCTCTGCCTCGGCCACCCAGGAGAGCCGCAGCCCAGCTCAGCAACTGCGAACGTCCAGGGATTCCTGCCACACCAAAGGTGCCAGCACCAAAAGCTCTTGCTGCTCTTCAAGTAGCCACGCAACCCCATTCACAGCCCCACAAACGCTGGTGCTCTCTCTTTCGGGGGCCTCCCCAAGTCCAATACCATCTCTCTGCCTCGGCCACCGAGGAGAGCCGCAGCCCAGCTCAGCAACTGCGAACGTCCAGGGATTCCTGCCACACCAAAGGTGCCAGCACCAAAAGCTCTTGCTGCTCTTCAAGTAGCCACGCAACCCCATTCACAGCCCCACAAACGCTGGTGCTCTCTCTTTCGGGGGCCTCCCCAAGTCCAATACCATCTCTCTGCCTCGGCCACCGAGGAGAGCCGCAGCCCAGCTCAGCAACTGCGAACGTCCAGGGATTCCTGCCACACCAAAGGTGCCAGCACCAAAAGCTCTTGCTGCTCTTCAAGTAGCCACGCAACCCCATTCACAGCCCCACAAACGCTGGTGCTCTCTCTTTCGGGGGCCTCCAAAATCCAATACCATCTCTCTGCCTCGGCCACCGAGGAGAGCCGCAGCCCAGCTCAGCAACTGCGAACGTCCAGGGATTCCTGCCACACCAAAGGTGCCAGCACCAAAAGCTCTTGCTGCTCTTCAAGTAGCCACGCAAGCCCATTCACAGCCCCACAAACGCTGGTGCTCTCTCTTTCGGGGGCCTCCCCAAGTCCAATACCATCTCTCTGCCTCGGCCACCGAGGAGAGCCGCAGCCCAGCTCAGCAACTGCGAACGTCCAGGGATTCCTGCCACACCAAAGGTGCCAGCACCAAAAGCTCTTGCTGCTCTTCAAGTAGCCACGCAACCCCATTCACAGCCCCACAAACGCTGGTGCTCTCTCTTTCGGGGGCCTCCCCAAGTCCAATACCATCTCTCTGCCTCGGCCACCGAGGAGAGCCGCAGCCCAGCTCAGCAACTGCGAACGTCCAGGGATTCCTGCCACACCAAAGGTGCCAGCACCAAAAGCTCTTGCTGCTCTTCAAGTAGCCACGCAACCCCATTCACAGCCCCACAAACGCTGCTGCTCTCTCTTTCGGGGGCCTCCCCAAGTCCAATACCATCTCTCTGCCTCGGCCACCGAGGAGAGCCGCAGCCCAGCTCAGCAACTGCGAACGTCCAGGGATTCCTGCCACACCAAAGGTGCCAGCACCAAAAGCTCTTGCTGCTCTTCAAGTAGCCACGCAACCCCATTCACAGCCCCACAAACGCTGGTGCTCTCTCTTTCGGGGGCCTCCCCAAGTCCAATACCATCTCTCTGCCTCGGCCACCGACGAGAGCCGCAGCTCAGCAACTGCGAACGTCCAGGGATTCCTGCCACGCCAAAGGTGCCAGCACCAAAAGCTCTTGCTGCTCTTCAAGTAGCCACGCAACCCCATTCACAGCCCCACAAACGCTGCTGCTCTCTCTTTCGGGGGCCTCCCCAAGTCCAATACCACCTCTCTGCCTCGGCCACCGAGGAGAGCCGCAGCCCAGCTCAGCAACTGCGAACGTCCAGGGATTCCTGCCACACCAAAGGTGCCAGCACCAAAAGCTCTTGCTGCTCTTCAAGTAGCCACGCAAGCCCATTCACAGCCCCAGCAAACGCTGGTGCTCTCTCTTTCGGGGGCCTCCCCAAGTCCAATACCATCTCTCTGCCTCGGCCACCGAGGAGAGCCGCAGCCCAGCTCAGCAACTGCGAACGTCCAGGGATTCCTGCCACACCAAAGGTGCCAGCACCAAAAGCTCTTGCTGCTCTTCAAGTAGCCACGCAACCCCATTCACAGCCCCGCAAACGCTGGTGCTCTCTCTTTCGGGGGCCTCCCAAAGTCCAATACCATCTCTCTGCCTCGGCCACCGAGGAGAGCCGCAGCCCAGCTCAGCAACTGCGAACGTCCAGGGATTCCTGCCACACCAAAGGTGCCAGCACCAAAAGCTCTTGCTGCTCTTCAAGTAGCCACGCAACCCCATTCACAGCCCCACAAACGCTGCTGCTCTCTCTTTCGGGGGCCTCCCCAAGTCCAATACCATCTCTCTGCCTCGGCCACCGAGGAGAGCCGCAGCCCAGCTCAGCAACTGCGAACGTCCAGGGATTCCTGCCACACCAAAGGTGCCAGCACCAAAAGCTCTTGCTGCTCTTCAAGTAGCCACGCAACCCCATTCACAGCCCAGCAAACGCTGGTGCTCTCTCTTTCGGGGGCCTCCCCAAGTCCAATACCACCTCTCTGCCTCGGCCACCGAGGAGAGCCGCAGCCCAGCTCAGCAACTGCGAACGTCCAGGGATTCCTGCCACACCAAAGGTGCCAGCACCAAAAGCTCTTGCTGCTCTTCAAGTAGCCACGCAACCCCATTCACAGCCCCACAAACGCTGGTGCTCTCTCTTTCGGGGGCCTCCCCAAGTCCAATACCATCTCTCTGCCTCGGCCACCGAGGAGAGCCGCAGCCCAGCTCAGCAACTGCGAACGTCCAGGGATTCCTGCCACACCAAAGGTGCCAGCACCAAAAGCTCTTGCTGCTCTTCAAGTAGCCACGCAACCCCATTCACAGCCCCACAAACGCTGGTGCTCTCTCTTTCGGGGGCCTCCCCAAGTCCAATACCATCTCTCTGCCTCGGCCACCGAGGAGAGCCGCAGCCCAGCTCAGCAACTGCGAACGTCCAGGGATTCCTGCCACACCAAAGGTGCCAGCACCAAAAGCTCTTGCTGCTCTTCAAGTAGCCACGCAACCCCATTCACAGCCCCACAAACGCTGGTGCTCTCTCTTTCGGGGGCCTCCCCAAGTCCAATACCATCTCTCTGCCTCGGCCACCGAGGAGAGCCGCAGCCCAGCTCAGCAACTGCGAACGTCCAGGGATTCCTGCCACACCAAAGGTGCCAGCACCAAAAGCTCTTGCTGCTCTTCAAGTAGCCACGCAACCCCATTCACAGCCCCACAAACGCTGGTGCTCTCTCTTTCGGGGGCCTCCCCAAGTCCAATACCATCTCTCTGCCTCGGCCACCGAGGAGAGCTGCAGCCCAGCTCAGCAACTGCGAACGTCCAGGGATTCCTGCCACACCAAAGGTGCCAGCACCAAAAGCTCTTGCTGCTCTTCAAGTAGCCACGCAACCCCATTCACAGCCCCACAAACGCTGGTGCTCTCTCTTTCGGGGGCCTCCCCAAGTCCAATACCATCTCTCTGCCTCGGCCACCGAGGAGAGCCGCAGCCCAGCTCAGCAACTGCGAACGTCCAGGGATTCCTGCCACACCAAAGGTGCCAGCACCAAAAGCTCTTGCTGCTCTTCAAGTAGCCACGCAACCCCCATTCACAGCCCCACAAACGCTGGTGCTCTCTCTTTCGGGGGCCTCCCCAAGTCCAATACCATCTCTCTGCCTCGGCCACCGAGGAGAGCCGCAGCCCAGCTCAGCAACTGCGAACGTCCAGGGATTCCTGCCACACCAAAGGTGCCAGCACCAAAAGCTCTTGCTGCTCTTCAAGTAGCCACGCAACCCCATTCACAGCCCCCACAAACGCTGCTGCTCTCTCTTTCGGGGGCCTCCCCAAGTCCAATACCATCTCTCTGCCTCGGCCACCGAGGAGAGCCGCAGCCCAGCTCAGCAACTGCGAACGTCCAGGGATTCCTGCCACACCAAAGGTGCCAGCACCAAAAGCTCTTGCTGCTCTTCAAGTAGCCACGCAACCCCATTCACAGCCCCACAAACGCTGGTGCTCTCTCTTTCGGGGGCCTCCCCAAGTCCAATACCATCTCTCTGCCTCGGCCACCGAGGAGAGCCGCAGCCCAGCTCAGCAACTGCGAACGTCCAGGGATTCCTGCCACACCAAAGCTGCCAGCACCAAAAGCTCTTGCTGCTCTTCAAGTAGCCACGCAACCCCCTTCACAGCCCCACAAACGCTGGTGCTCTCTCTTTCGGGGGCCTCCCCAAGTCCAATACCATCTCTCTGCCTCGGCCACCGAGGAGAGCCGCAGCCCAGCTCAGCAACTGCGAACGTCCAGGGATTCCTGCCACACCAAAGGTGCCAGCACCAAAAGCTCTTGCTGCTCTTCAAGTAGCCATGCAACCCCATTCACAGCCCCACAAACGCTGGTGCTCTCTCTTTCGGGGGCCTCCCCAAGTCCAATACCATCTCTCTGCCTCGGCCACCGAGGAGAGCCGCAGCCCAGCTCAGCAACTGCGAACGTCCAGGGATTCCTGCCACACCAAAGCTGCCAGCACCAAAAGCTCTTGCTGCTCTTCAAGTAGCCACGCAACCCCATTCACAGCCCCACAAACGCTGGTGCTCTCTCTTTCGGGGGCCTCCCCAAGTCCAATACCATCTCTCTGCCTCGGCCACCGAGGAGAGCCGCAGCCCAGCTCAGCAACTGCGAACGTCCAGGGATTCCTGCCACACCAAAGGTGCCAGCACCAAAAGCTCTTGCTGCTCTTCAAGTAGCCACGCAACCCCATTCACAGCCCCACAAACGCTGGTGCTCTCTCTTTCGGGGGCCTCCCCAAGTCCAATACCATCTCTCTGCCTCGGCCACCGAGGAGAGCCGCAGCCCAGCTCAGCAACTGCGAACGTCCAGGGATTCCTGCCACACCAAAGGTGCCAGCACCAAAAGCTCTTGCTGCTCCTCAAGTATCCACGCAACCCCATTCACAGCCCCACAAACGCTGGTGCTCTCTCTTTCGGGGGCCTCCCCAAGTCCAATACCATCTCTCTGCCTCGGCCACCGAGGAGAGCCGCAGCCCAGCTCAGCAACTGCGAACGTCCAGGGATTCCTGCCACACCAAAGGTGCCAGCACCAAAAGCTCTTGCTGCTCTTCAAGTAGCCACGCAACCCCATTCACAGCCCCCACAAACGCTGGTGCTCTCTCTTTCGGGGGCCTCCCCAAGTCCAATACCATCTCTCTGCCTCGGCCACCGAGGAGAGCCGCAGCCCAGCTCAGCAACTGCGAACGTCCAGGGATTCCTGCCACACCAAAGGTGCCAGCACCAAAAGCTCTTGCTGCTCTTCAAGTAGCCACGCAACCCCATTCACAGCCCCACAAACGCTGGTGCTCTCTCTTTCGGGGGCCTCCCAAAGTCCAATACCACCTCTCTGCCTCGGCCACCGAGGAGAGCCGCAGCCCAGCTCAGCAACTGCGAACGTCCAGGGATTCCTGCCACACCAAAGGTGCCAGCACCAAAAGCTCTTGCTGCTCTTCAAGTAGCCACGCAACCCCATTCACAGCCCCACAAACGCTGGTGCTCTCTCTTTCGGGGGCCTCCCCAAGTCCAATACCATCTCTCTGCCTCGGCCACCGAGGAGAGCCGCAGCCCAGCTCAGCAACTGCGAACGTCCAGGGATTCCTGCCACACCAACGGTGCCAGCACCAAAAGCTCTTGCTGCTCTTCAAGTAGCCACGCAACCCCATTCACAGCCCCACAAACGCTGGTGCTCTCTCTTTCGGGGGCCTCCCCAAGTCCAATACCATCTCTCTGCCTCGGCCACCGAGGAGAGCCGCAGCCCAGCTCAGCAACTGCGAACGTCCAGGGATTCCTGCCACACCAAAGGTGCCAGCACCAAAAGCTCTTGCTGCTCTTCAAGTACCCACGCAACCCCATTCACAGCCCCACAAACGCTGGTGCTCTCTCTTTCGGGGGCCTCCCCAAGTCCAATACCATCTCTCTGCCTCGGCCACCGAGGAGAGCCGCAGCCCAGCTCAGCAACTGCGAACGTCCAGGGATTCCTGCCACACCAAAGGTGCCAGCACCAAAAGCTCTTGCTGCTCTTCAAGTATCCACGCAACCCCATTCACAGCCCCACAAACGCTGCTGCTCTCTCTTTCGGGGGCCTCCCCAAGTCCAATACCACCTCTCTGCCTCGGCCACCGAGGAGAGCCGCAGCCCAGCTCAGCAACTGCGAACGTCCAGGGATTCCTGCCACACCAAAGGTGCCAGCACCAAAAGCTCTTGCTGCTCTTCAAGTAGCCACGCAACCCCATTCACAGCCCCACAAACGCTGGTGCTCTCTCTTTCGGGGGCCTCCCCAAGTCCAATACCACCTCTCTGCCTCGGCCACCGAGGAGAGCCGCAGCCCAGCTCAGCAACTGCGAACGTCCAGGGATTCCTGCCACACCAAAGGTGCCAGCACCAAAAGCTCTTGCTGCTCTTCAAGTACCCACGCAACCCCATTCACAGCCCCACAAACGCTGGTGCTCTCTCTTTCGGGGGCCTCCCCAAGTCCAATACCATCTCTCTGCCTCGGCCACCGAGGAGAGCCGCAGCCCAGCTCAGCAACTGCGAACGTCCAGGGATTCCTGCCACACCAAAGGTGCCAGCACCAAAAGCTCTTGCTGCTCTTCAAGTAGCCACGCAACCCCATTCACAGCCCCACAAACGCTGGTGCTCTCTCTTTCGGGGGCCTCCCCAAGTCCAATACCATCTCTCTGCCTCGGCCACCGAGGAGAGCCGCAGCCCAGCTCAGCAACTGCGAACGTCCAGGGATTCCTGCCACACCAAAGGTGCCAGCACCAAAAGCTCTTGCTGCTCTTCAAGTAGCCACGCAACCCCATTCACAGCCCCACAAACGCTGGTGCTCTCTCTTTCGGGGGCCTCCCCAAGTCCAATACCATCTCTCTGCCTCGGCCACTGAGGAGAGCCGCAGCCCAGCTCAGCAACTGCGAATGTCCAGGGATTCCTGCCACACCAAAGGTGCCAGCACCAAAAGCTCTTGCTGCTCTTCAAGTAGCCACGCAACCCCATTCACAGCCCCACAAACGCTGCTGCTCTCTCTTTCGGGGGCCTCCCCAAGTCCAATACCATCTCTCTGCCTCGGCCACCCAGGAGAGCCGCAGCCCAGCTCAGCAACTGCGAACGTCCAGGGATTCCTGCCACACCAAAGGTGCCAGCACCAAAAGCTCTTGCTGCTCTTCAAGTAGCCACGCAACCCCATTCACAGCCCCACAAACGCTGCTGCTCTCTCTTTCGGGGGCCTCCCCAAGTCCAATACCATCTCTCTGCCTCGGCCACCGAGGAGAGCCGCAGCCCAGCTCAGCAACTGCGAACGTCCAGGGATTCCTGCCACACCAAAGGTGCCAGCACCAAAAGCTCTTGCTGCTCTTCAAGTAGCCACGCAACCCCATTCACAGCCCCACAAACGCTGGTGCTCTCTCTTTCGGGGGCCTCCCCAAGTCCAATACCATCACTCTGCCTCGGCCACCGAGGAGAGCCGCAGCCCAGCTCAGCAACTGCGAACGTCCAGGGATTCCTGCCACACCAAAGGTGCCAGCACCAAAAGCTCTTGCTGCTCTTCAAGTAGCCACGCAACCCCATTCACAGCCCCACAAACGCTGGTGCTCTCTCTTTCGGGGGCCTCCCCAAGTCCAATACCATCTCTCTGCCTCGGCCACCGAGGAGAGCCGCAGCCCAGCTCAGCAACTGCGAACATCCAGGGATTCCTGCCACACCAAAGGTGCCAGCACCAAAAGCTCTTGCTGCTCTTCAAGTAGCCACGCAACCCCATTCACAGCCCCACAAACGCTGGTGCTCTCTCTTTCGGGGGCCTCCCCAAGTCCAATACCATCTCTCTGCCTCGGCCACCCAGGAGAGCCGCAGCCCAGCTCAGCAACTGCGAACGTCCAGGGATTCCTGCCACACCAAAGGTGCCAGCACCAAAAGCTCTTGCTGCTCTTCAAGTACCCACGCAACCCCATTCACAGCCCCACAAATGCTGGTGCTCTCTCTTTCGGGGGCCTCCCAAAGTCCAATACCATCTCTCTGCCTCGGCCACCGAGGAGAGCCGCAGCCCAGCTCAGCAACTGCGAACGTCCAGGGATTCCTGCCACACCAAAGGTGCCAGCACCAAAAGCTCTTGCTGCTCTTCAAGTAGCCACGCAACCCCATTCACAGCCCCACAAACGCTGGTGCTCTCTCTTTCGGGGGCCTCCCCAAGTCCAATACCATCTCTCTGCCTCGGCCACCGAGGAGAGCCGCAGCCCAGCTCAGCAACTGCGAACGTCCAGGGATTCCTGCCACACCAAAGGTGCCAGCACCAAAAGCTCTTGCTGCTCTTCAAGTAGCCACGCAACCCCATTCACAGCCCCACAAACGCTGCTGCTCTCTCTTTCGGGGGCCTCCCCAAGTCCAATACCATCTCTCTGCCTCGGCCACCGAGGAGAGCCGCAGCCCAGCTCAGCAACTGCGAACGTCCAGGGATTCCTGCCACACCAAAGGTGCCAGCACCAAAAGCTCTTGCTGCTCTTCAAGTATCCACGCAACCCCATTCACAGCCCAGCAAACGCTGGTGCTCTCTCTTTCGGGGGCCTCCCCAAGTCCAATACCATCTCTCTGCCTCGGCCACCGAGGAGAGCCGCAGCCCAGCTCAGCAACTGCGAACGTCCAGGGATTCCTGCCACACCAAAGGTGCCAGCACCAAAAGCTCTTGCTGCTCTTCAAGTAGCCACGCAACCCCATTCACAGCCCCACAAACGCTGGTGCTCTCTCTTTCGGGGGCCTCCCCAAGTCCAATACCATCTCTCTGCCTCGGCCACCGAGGAGAGCCGCAGCCCAGCTCAGCAACTGCGAACGTCCAGGGATTCCTGCCACACCAAAGGTGCCAGCACCAAAAGCTCTTGCTGCTCTTCAAGTAGCCACGCAACCCCATTCACAGCCCCACAAACGCTGCTGCTCTCTCTTTCGGGGGCCTCCCCAAGTCCAATACCATCTCTCTGCCTCGGCCACCGAGGAGAGCCGCAGCCCAGCTCAGCAACTGCGAACGTCCAGGGATTCCTGCCACACCAAAGGTGCCAGCACCAAAAGCTCTTGCTGCTCTTCAAGAAGCCACGCAACCCCATTCACAGCCCCACAAACGCTGCTGCTCTCTCTTTCGGGGGCCTCCCCAAGTCCAATACCATCTCTCTGCCTCGGCCACCGAGGAGAGCCGCAGCCCAGCTCAGCAACTGCGAACGTCCAGGGATTCCTGCCACACCAAAGGTGCCAGCACCAAAAGCTCTTGCTGCTCTTCAAGTAGCCACGCAACCCCATTCACAGCCCCACAAACGCTGGTGCTCTCTCTTTCGGGGGCCTCCCCAAGTCCAATACCATCTCTCTGCCTCGGCCACCGAGGAGAGCCGCAGCCCAGCTCAGCAACTGCGAACGTCCAGGGATTCCTGCCACACCAAAGGTGCCAGCACCAAAAGCTCTTGCTGCTCTTCAAGTAGCCACGCAACCCCATTCACAGCCCCACAAACGCTGCTGCTCTCTCTTTCGGGGGCCTCCCCAAGTCCAATACCATCTCTCTGCCTCGGCCACCGAGGAGAGCCGCAGCCCAGCTCAGCAACTGCGAACGTCCAGGGATTCCTGCCACACCAAAGGTGCCAGCACCAAAAGCTCTTGCTGCTCTTCAAGTAGCCACGCAAGCCCCATTCACAGCCCCAGCAAACGCTGGTGCTCTCTCTTTCGGGGGCCTCCCCAAGTCCAATACCATCTCTCTGCCTCGGCCACCGACGAGAGCCGCAGCCCAGCTCAGCAACTGCGAACGTCCAGGGATTCCTGCCACACCAAAGGTGCCAGCACCAAAAGCTCTTGCTGCTCTTCAAGTAGCCACGCAAGCCCATTCACAGCCCCACAAACGCTGGTGCTCTCTCTTTCGGGGGCCTCCCCAAGTCCAATACCATCTCTCTGCCTCGGCCACCGAGGAGAGCCGCAGCCCAGCTCAGCAACTGCGAACGTCCAGGGATTCCTGCCACACCAAAGGTGCCAGCACCAAAAGCTCTTGCTGCTCTTCAAGTATCCACGCAACCCCATTCACAGCCCCACAAACGCTGCTGCTCTCTCTTTCGGGGGCCTCCCCAAGTCCAATACCATCTCTCTGCCTCGGCCACCGAGGAGAGCCGCAGCCCAGCTCAGCAACTGCGAACGTCCAGGGATTCCTGCCACACCAAAGGTGCCAGCACCAAAAGCTCTTGCTGCTCTTCAAGTAGCCACGCAACCCCATTCACAGCCCCACAAACGCTGGTGCTCTCTCTTTCGGGGGCCTCCCCAAGTCCAATACCATCTCTCTGCCTCGGCCACCGAGGAGAGCCGCAGCCCAGCTCAGCAACTGCGAACGTCCAGGGATTCCTGCCACACCAAAGGTGCCAGCACCAAAAGCTCTTGCTGCTCTTCAAGTAGCCACGCAACCCCATTCACAGCCCCACAAACGCTGCTGCTCTCTCTTTCGGGGGCCTCCCCAAGTCCAATACCATCTCTCTGCCTCAGCCACCGAGGAGAGCCGCAGCCCAGCTCAGCAACTGCGAACGTCCAGGGATTCCTGCCACACCAAAGGTGCCAGCACCAAAAGCTCTTGCTGCTCTTCAAGTAGCCACGCAACCCCATTCACAGCCCCACAAACGCTGGTGCTCTCTCTTTCGGGGGCCTCCCCAAGTCCAATACCATCTCTCTGCCTCGGCCACCGAGGAGAGCCGCAGCCCAGCTCAGCAACTGCGAACGTCCAGGGATTCCTGCCACACCAAAGGTGCCAGCACCAAAAGCTCTTGCTGCTCTTCAAGTAGCCACGCAACCCCATTCACAGCCCCACAAACGCTGGTGCTCTCTCTTTCGGGGGCCTCCCCAAGTCCAATACCATCTCTCTGCCTCGGCCACCGAGGAGAGCTGCAGCCCAGCTCAGCAACTGCGAACGTCCAGGGATTCCTGCCACACCAAAGGTGCCAGCACCAAAAGCTCTTGCTGCTCTTCAAGTAGCCACGCAACCCCATTCACAGCCCCACAAACGCTGGTGCTCTCTCTTTCGGGGGCCTCCCCAAGTCCAATACCATCTCTCTGCCTCGGCCACCGAGGAGAGCCGCAGCCCAGCTCAGCAACTGCGAACGTCCAGGGATTCCTGCCACACCAAAGGTGCCAGCACCAAAAGCTCTTGCTGCTCTTCAAGTAGCCACGCAACCCCATTCACAGCCCCACAAACGCTGGTGCTCTCTCTTTCGGGGGCCTCCCCAAGTCCAATACCATCTCTCTGCCTCGGCCACTGAGGAGAGCCGCAGCCGGGCTCAGCAACTGCGAACGTCCAGGGATTCCTGCCACACCAAAGGTGCCAGCACCAAAAGCTCTTGCTGCTCTTCAAGTAGCCACGCAACCCCATTCACAGCCCCACAAACGCTGCTGCTCTCTCTTTCGGGGGCCTCCCCAAGTCCAATACCATCTCTCTGCCTCGGCCACTGAGGAGAGCCGCAGCCCAGCTCAGCAACTGCGAACGTCCAGGGATTCCTGCCACACCAAAGGTGCCAGCACCAAAAGCTCTTGCTGCTCTTCAAGTAGCCACGCAACCCCATTCACAGCCCCACAAACGCTGCTGCTCTCTCTTTCGGGGGCCTCCCCAAGTCCAATACCATCTCTCTGCCTCGGCCACCGAGGAGAGCCGCAGCCCAGCTCAGCAACTGCGAACGTCCAGGGATTCCTGCCACACCAAAGGTGCCAGCACCAAAAGCTCTTGCTGCTCTTCAAGTAGCCACGCAACCCCATTCACAGCCCCACAAACGCTGGTGCTCTCTCTTTCGGGGGCCTCCCAAAGTCCAATACCATCTCTCTGCCTCGGCCACCGAGGAGAGCCGCAGCCCAGCTCAGCAACTGCGAACGTCCAGGGATTCCTGCCACACCAAAGGTGCCAGCACCAAAAGCTCTTGCTGCTCTTCAAGTAGCCACGCAACCCCATTCACAGCCCCACAAACGCTGGTGCTCTCTCTTTCGGGGGCCTCCCCAAGTCCAATACCATCTCTCTGCCTCGGCCACCGAGGAGAGCCGCAGCCCAGCTCAGCAACTGCGAACGTCCAGGGATTCCTGCCACACCAAAGCTGCCAGCACCAAAAGCTCTTGCTGCTCTTCAAGTAGCCACGCAACCCCATTCACAGCCCCACAAACGCTGCTGCTCTCTCTTTCGGGGGCCTCCCCAAGTCCAATACCACCTCTCTGCCTCGGCCACTGAGGAGAGCCGCAGCCCAGCTCAGCAACTGCGAACGTCCAGGGATTCCTGCCACACCAAAGGTGCCAGCACCAAAAGCTCTTGCTGCTCTTCAAGTATCCACGCAACCCCATTCACAGCCCCACAAACGCTGGTGCTCTCTCTTTCGGGGGCCTCCCCAAGTCCAATACCATCTCTCTGCCTCGGCCACCGACGAGAGCCGCAGCCCAGCTCAGCAACTGCGAACGTCCAGGGATTCCTGCCACACCAAAGGTGCCAGCACCAAAAGCTCTTGCTGCTCTTCAAGTAGCCACGCAACCCCATTCACAGCCCCACAAACGCTGCTGCTCTCTCTTTCGGGGGCCTCCCAAAGTCCAATACCATCTCTCTGCCTCGGCCACCGAGGAGAGCCGCAGCCCAGCTCAGCAACTGCGAACGTCCAGGGATTCCTGCCACACCAAAGGTGCCAGCACCAAAAGCTCTTGCTGCTCTTCAAGTAGCCACGCAGCCCCATTCACAGCCCCACAAATGCTGCTGCTCTCTCTTTCGGGGGCCTCCCCAAGTCCAATACCATCTCTCTGCCTCGGCCACCGAGGAGAGCCGCAGCCCAGCTCAGCAACTGCGAACGTCCAGGGATTCCTGCCACACCAAAGGTGCCAGCACCAAAAGCTCTTGCTGCTCTTCAAGTAGCCACGCAACCCCATTCACAGCCCCACAAACGCTGGTGCTCTCTCTTTCGGGGGCCTCCCCAAGTCCAATACCATCTCTCTGCCTCGGCCACTGAGGAGAGCCGCAGCCCAGCTCAGCAACTGCGAACGTCCAGGGATTCCTGCCACACCAAAGGTGCCAGCACCAAAAGCTCTTGCTGCTCTTCAAGTAGCCACGCAACCCCATTCACAGCCCAGCAAACGCTGCTGCTCTCTCTTTCGGGGGCCTCCCCAAGTCCAATACCATCTCTCTGCCTCGGCCACCGAGGAGAGCCGCAGCCCAGCTCAGCAACTGCGAACGTCCAGGGATTCCTGCCACACCAAAGGTGCCAGCACCAAAAGCTCTTGCTGCTCTTCAAGTAGCCACGCAACCCCATTCACAGCCCCACAAACGCTGCTGCTCTCTCTTTCGGGGGCCTCCCCAAGTCCAATACCATCTCTCTGCCTCGGCCACTGAGGAGAGCCGCAGCCCAGCTCAGCAACTGCGAACGTCCAGGGATTCCTGCCACACCAAAGGTGCCAGCACCAAAAGCTCTTGCTGCTCCTTCAAGTAGCCACGCAACCCCATTCACAGCCCCACAAACGCTGCTGCTCTCTCTTTCGGGGGCCTCCCCAAGTCCAATACCATCTCTCTGCCTCGGCCACCGAGGAGAGCCGCAGCCCAGCTCAGCAACTGCGAACGTCCAGGGATTCCTGCCACACCAAAGGTGCCAGCACCAAAAGCTCTTGCTGCTCTTCAAGTAGCCACGCAACCCCATTCACAGCCCCACAAACGCTGCTGCTCTCTCTTTCGGGGGCCTCCCAAAGTCCAATACCATCTCTCTGCCTCGGCCACCGAGGAGAGCCGCAGCCCAGCTCAGCAACTGCGAACGTCCAGGGATTCCTGCCACACCAAAGGTGCCAGCACCAAAAGCTCTTGCTGCTCTTCAAGTAGCCACGCAACCCCATTCACAGCCCCACAAACGCTGCTGCTCTCTCTTTCGGGGGCCTCCCCAAGTCCAATACCATCTCTCTGCCTCGGCCACCGAGGAGAGCCGCAGCCCAGCTCAGCAACTGCGAACGTCCAGGGATTCCTGCCACACCAAAGCTGCCAGCACCAAAAGCTCTTGCTGCTCTTCAAGTAGCCACGCAACCCCATTCACAGCCCCACAAACGCTGGTGCTCTCTCTTTCGGGGGCCTCCCAAAGTCCAATACCACCTCTCTGCCTCGGCCACTGAGGAGAGCCGCAGCCCAGCTCAGCAACTGCGAACGTCCAGGGATTCCTGCCACACCAAAGGTGCCAGCACCAAAAGCTCTTGCTGCTCTTCAAGTATCCACGCAACCCCATTCACAGCCCCACAAACGCTGGTGCTCTCTCTTTCGGGGGCCTCCCCAAGTCCAATACCATCTCTCTGCCTCGGCCACCGACGAGAGCCGCAGCCCAGCTCAGCAACTGCGAACGTCCAGGGATTCCTGCCACACCAAAGGTGCCAGCACCAAAAGCTCTTGCTGCTCTTCAAGTGTCCACGCAACCCCATTCACAGCCCCACAAACGCTGCTGCTCTCTCTTTTGGGGGCCTCCCAAAGCCCAATACCATCTCTCTGCCTCGGCCACCGAGGAGAGCCGCAGCCCAGCTCAGCAAATGCGAACGTCCAGGGATTCCTGCCACACCAAAGGTGCCAGCACCAAAAGCTCTTGCTGCTCTTCAAGTATCCACGCAGCCCCATTCACAGCCCCACAAATGCTGCTGCTCTCTCTTTCGGGGGCCTCCCCAAGTCCAATACCATCTCTCTGCCTCGGCCACCGAGGAGAGCCGCAGCCCAGCTCAGCAACTGCGAACGTCCAGGGATTCCTGCCACACCAAAGGTGCCAGCACCAAAAGCTCTTGCTGCTCTTCAAGTACCCACGCAACCCCATTCACAGCCCCACAAACGCTGGTGCTCTCTCTTTCGGGGGCCTCCCCAAGTCCAATACCATCTCTCTGCCTCGGCCACTGAGGAGAGCCGCAGCCCAGCTCAGCAACTGCGAACGTCCAGGGATTCCTGCCACACCAAAGGTGCCAGCACCAAAAGCTCTTGCTGCTCTTCAAGTACCCACGCAACCCCATTCACAGCCCAGCAAACGCTGGTGCTCTCTCTTTCGGGGGCCTCCCCAAGTCCAATACCATCTCTCTGCCTCGGCCACCGACGAGAGCCGCAGCCCAGCTCAGCAACTGCGAACGTCCAGGGATTCCTGCCACACCAAAGGTGCCAGCACCAAAAGCTCTTGCTGCTCTTCAAGTAGCCACGCAACCCCATTCACAGCCCCACAAACGCTGGTGCTCTCTCTTTCGGGGGCCTCCCCAAGTCCAATACCATCTCTCTGCCTCGGCCACCGAGGAGAGCCGCAGCCCAGCTCAGCAACTGCGAACGTCCAGGGATTCCTGCCACACCAAAGGTGCCAGCACCAAAAGCTCTTGCTGCTCTTCAAGTAGCCACGCAACCCCATTCACAGCCCCACAAACGCTGGTGCTCTCTCTTTCGGGGGCCTCCCCAAGTCCAATACCATCTCTCTGCCTCGGCCACCGAGGAGAGCCGCAGCCCAGCTCAGCAACTGCGAACATCCAGGGATTCCTGCCACACCAAAGGTGCCAGCACCAAAAGCTCTTGCTGCTCTTCAAGTAGCCACGCAACCCCATTCACAGCCCCACAAACGCTGCTGCTCTCTCTTTCGGGGGCCTCCCCAAGTCCAATACCATCTCTCTGCCTCGGCCACCGACGAGAGCCGCAGCCCAGCTCAGCAACTGCGAACGTCCAGGGATTCCTGCCACACCAAAGGTGCCAGCACCAAAAGCTCTTGCTGCTCTTCAAGTAGCCACGCAACCCCATTCACAGCCCCACAAACGCTGGTGCTCTCTCTTTCGGGGGCCTCCCCAAGTCCAATACCATCTCTCTGCCTCGGCCACCGAGGAGAGCCGCAGCCCAGCTCAGCAACTGCGAACGTCCAGGGATTCCTGCCACACCAAAGGTGCCAGCACCAAAAGCTCTTGCTGCTCTTCAAGTAGCCACGCAACCCCATTCACAGCCCCACAAACGCTGCTGCTCTCTCTTTCGGGGGCCTCCCAAAGTCCAATACCATCTCTCTGCCTCGGCCACCGAGGAGAGCCGCAGCCCAGCTCAGCAACTGCGAACGTCCAGGGATTCCTGCCACACCAAAGGTGCCAGCACCAAAAGCTCTTGCTGCTCTTCAAGTAGCCACGCAACCCCATTCACAGCCCCACAAACACTGGTGCTCTCTCTTTCGGGGGCCTCCCCAAGTCCAATACCATCTCTCTGCCTCGGCCACCGAGGAGAGCCGCAGCCCAGCTCAGCAACTGCGAACGTCCAGGGATTCCTGCCACACCAAAGGTGCCAGCACCAAAAGCTCTTGCTGCTCTTCAAGTAGCCACGCAACCCCATTCACAGCCCCACAAACGCTGGTGCTCTCTCTTTCGGGGGCCTCCCCAAGTCCAATACCATCTCTCTGCCTCGGCCACCGAGGAGAGCCGCAGCCCAGCTCAGCAACTGCGAACGTCCAGGGATTCCTGCCACACCAAAGGTGCCAGCACCAAAAGCTCTTGCTGCTCTTCAAGTATCCACGCAACCCCATTCACAGCCCCACAAACGCTGCTGCTCTCTCTTTCGGGGGCCTCCCCAAGTCCAATACCATCTCTCTGCCTCGGCCACCGACGAGAGCCGCAGCCCAGCTCAGCAACTGCGAACGTCCAGGGATTCCTGCCACACCAAAGGTGCCAGCACCAAAAGCTCTTGCTGCTCTTCAAGTGTCCACGCAACCCCATTCACAGCCCCACAAACGCTGGTGCTCTCTCTTTCGGGGGCCTCCCCAAGTCCAATACCATCTCTCTGCCTCAGCCACCGAGGAGAGCCGCAGCCCAGCTCAGCAACTGCGAACGTCCAGGGATTCCTGCCACACCAAAGGTGCCAGCACCAAAAGCTCTTGCTGCTCTTCAAGTGTCCACGCAACCCCATTCACAGCCCCACAAATGCTGGTGCTCTCTCTTTCGGGGGCCTCCCCAAGTCCAATACCATCTCTCTGCCTCGGCCACCGAGGAGAGCCACAGCCCAGCTCAGCAACTGCGAACGTCCAGGGATTCCTGCCACACCAAAGGTGCCAGCACCAAAAGCTCTTGCTGCTCTTCAAGTACCCACGCAACCCCATTCACAGCCCCACAAACGCTGGTGCTCTCTCTTTCGGGGGCCTCCCCAAGTCCAATACCATCTCTCTGCCTCGGCCACTGAGGAGAGCCGCAGCCCAGCTCAGCAACTGCGAACGTCCAGGGATTCCTGCCACACCAAAGGTGCCAGCACCAAAAGCTCTTGCTGCTCTTCAAGTACCCACGCAACCCCATTCACAGCCCAGCAAACGCTGGTGCTCTCTCTTTCAGGGGCCTCCCCAAGTCCAATACCATCTCTCTGCCTCGGCCACCGAGGAGAGCCGCAGCCCAGCTCAGCAACTGCGAACGTCCAGGGATTCCTGCCACACCAAAGGTGCCAGCACCAAAAGCTCTTGCTGCTCTTCAAGTAGCCACGCAAGCCCATTCACAGCCCCACAAACGCTGGTGCTCTCTCTTTCGGGGGCCTCCCCAAGTCCAATACCATCTCTCTGCCTCGGCCACCGAGGAGAGCCGCAGCCCAGCTCAGCAACTGCGAACGTCCAGGGATTCCTGCCACACCAAAGGTGCCAGCACCAAAAGCTCTTGCTGCTCTTCAAGTACCCACGCAACCCCATTCACAGCCCCACAAACGCTGGTGCTCTCTCTTTCGGGGGCCTCCCCAAGTCCAATACCATCTCTCTGCCTCGGCCACTGAGGAGAGCCGCAGCCCAGCTCAGCAACTGCGAACGTCCAGGGATTCCTGCCACACCAAAGGTGCCAGCACCAAAAGCTCTTGCTGCTCTTCAAGTAGCCACGCAACCCCATTCACAGCCCCACAAACGCTGGTGCTCTCTCTTTCGGGGGCCTCCCCAAGTCCAATACCATCTCTCTGCCTCGGCCACCGACGAGAGCCGCAGCCCAGCTCAGCAACTGCGAACGTCCAGGGATTCCTGCCACACCAAAGGT
The DNA here is from genome assembly GCA_020745775.1 of Theristicus caerulescens. NCBI lineage: Eukaryota > Metazoa > Chordata > Aves > Pelecaniformes > Threskiornithidae > Theristicus > Theristicus caerulescens. The sequence continues at coordinate 669,651 of CM036581.1, forward strand.
GCCAGCACCAAAAGCTCTTGCTGCTCTTCAAGTATCCACGCAACCCCATTCACAGCCCCACAAACGCTGGTGCTCTCTCTTTCGGGGGCCTCCCCAAGTCCAATACCATCTCTCTGCCTCGGCCACCGAGGAGAGCCGCAGCCCAGCTCAGCAACTGCGAACGTCCAGGGATTCCTGCCACACCAAAGGTGCCAGCACCAAAAGCTCTTGCTGCTCTTCAAGTAGCCACGCAACCCCATTCACAGCCCCACAAACGCTGCTGCTCTCTCTTTCGGGGGCCTCCCCAAGTCCAATACCATCTCTCTGCCTCGGCCACCGAGGAGAGCCGCAGCCCAGCTCAGCAACTGCGAACGTCCAGGGATTCCTGCCACACCAAAGGTGCCAGCACCAAAAGCTCTTGCTGCTCTTCAAGTAGCCACGCAACCCCATTCACAGCCCCACAAACACTGGTGCTCTCTCTTTCGGGGGCCTCCCCAAGTCCAATACCATCTCTCTGCCTCGGCCACCGACGAGAGCCGCAGCCCAGCTCAGCAACTGCGAACGTCCAGGGATTCCTGCCACACCAAAGGTGCCAGCACCAAAAGCTCTTGCTGCTCTTCAAGTAGCCACGCAAGCCCATTCACAGCCCCACAAACGCTGGTGCTCTCTCTTTCGGGGGCCTCCCCAAGTCCAATACCATCTCTCTGCCTCGGCCACCGAGGAGAGCCGCAGCCCAGCTCAGCAACTGCGAACGTCCAGGGATTCCTGCCACACCAAAGGTGCCAGCACCAAAAGCTCTTGCTGCTCTTCAAGTACCCACGCAACCCCATTCACAGCCCCACAAACGCTGGTGCTCTCTCTTTCGGGGGCCTCCCCAAGTCCAATACCATCTCTCTGCCTCGGCCACTGAGGAGAGCCGCAGCCCAGCTCAGCAACTGCGAACGTCCAGGGATTCCTGCCACACCAAAGGTGCCAGCACCAAAAGCTCTTGCTGCTCTTCAAGTAGCCACGCAACCCCATTCACAGCCCCACAAACGCTGGTGCTCTCTCTTTCGGGGGCCTCCCCAAGTCCAATACCATCTCTCTGCCTCGGCCACCGACGAGAGCCGCAGCCCAGCTCAGCAACTGCGAACGTCCAGGGATTCCTGCCACACCAAAGGTGCCAGCACCAAAAGCTCTTGCTGCTCTTCAAGTAGCCACGCAAGCCCATTCACAGCCCCACAAACGCTGGTGCTCTCTCTTTCGGGGGCCTCCCCAAGTCCAATACCATCTCTCTGCCTCGGCCACCAAGGAGAGCCGCAGCCCAGCTCAGCAACTGCGAACGTCCAGGGATTCCTGCCACACCAAAGGTGCCAGCACCAAAAGCTCTTGCTGCTCTTCAAGTAGCCACGCAACCCCATTCACAGCCCCACAAACGCTGCTGCTCTCTCTTTCGGGGGCCTCCCCAAGTCCAATACCATCTCTCTGCCTCGGCCACCGAGGAGAGCCGCAGCCCAGCTCAGCAACTGCGAACGTCCAGGGATTCCTGCCACACCAAAGGTGCCAGCACCAAAAGCTCTTGCTGCTCTTCAAGTAGCCACGCAACCCCATTCACAGCCCCACAAACACTGGTGCTCTCTCTTTCGGGGGCCTCCCCAAGTCCAATACCATCTCTCTGCCTCGGCCACCGACGAGAGCCGCAGCCCAGCTCAGCAACTGCGAACGTCCAGGGATTCCTGCCACACCAAAGGTGCCAGCACCAAAAGCTCTTGCTGCTCTTCAAGTAGCCACGCAACCCCATTCACAGCCCCACAAACGCTGGTGCTCTCTCTTTCGGGGGCCTCCCCAAGTCCAATACAATCTCTCTGCCTCGGCCACCGAGGAGAGCCGCAGCCCAGCTCAGCAACTGCGAACGTCCAGGGATTCCTGCCACACCAAAGGTGCCAGCACCAAAAGCTCTTGCTGCTCTTCAAGTAGCCACGCAACCCCATTCACAGCCCCACAAACGCTGCTGCTCTGACTTTCGGGGGCCTCCCCAAGTCCAATACCATCTCTCTGCCTTGGCCACCGAGGAGAGCCGCAGCCCAGCTCAGCAACTGCGAACGTCCAGGGATTCCTGCCACACCAAAGGTGCCAGCACCAAAAGCTCTTGCTGCTCTTCAAGTAGCCACGCAACCCCATTCACAGCCCCACAAACGCTGGTGCTCTCTCTTTCGGGGGCCTCCCCAAGTCCAATACCATCTCTCTGCCTCGGCCACCGAGGAGAGCCGCAGCCCAGCTCAGCAACTGCGAACGTCCAGGGATTCCTGCCACACCAAAGGTGCCAGCACCAAAAGCTCTTGCTGCTCTTCAAGTAGCCACGCAACCCCATTCACAGCCCCACAAACGCTGGTGCTCTCTCTTTCAGGGGCCTCCCCAAGTCCAATACCATCTCTCTGCCTCGGCCACTGAGGAGAGCCGCAGCCCAGCTCAGCAACTGCGAACGTCCAGGGATTCCTGCCACACCAAAGGTGCCAGCACCAAAAGCTCTTGCTGCTCTTCAAGTACCCACGCAACCCCATTCACAGCCCCACAAACGCTGGTGCTCTCTCTTTCGGGGGCCTCCCCAAGTCCAATACCATCTCTCTGCCTCGGCCACCGACGAGAGCCGCAGCCCAGCTCAGCAACTGCGAACGTCCAGGGATTCCTGCCACACCAAAGGTGCCAGCACCAAAAGCTCTTGCTGCTCTTCAAGTACCCACGCAACCCCATTCACAGCCCCACAAACGCTGGTGCTCTCTCTTTCGGGGGCCTCCCCAAGTCCAATACCATCTCTCTGCCTCGGCCACCGAGGAGAGCCACAGCCCAGCTCAGCAACTGCGAACGTCCAGGGATTCCTGCCACACCAAAGGTGCCAGCACCAAAAGCTCTTGCTGCTCTTCAAGTAGCCACGCAACCCCATTCACAGCCCCACAAACGCTGCTGCTCTCTCTTTCGGGGGCCTCCCCAAGTCCAATACCATATCTCTGCCTCGGCCACCGAGGAGAGCCGCAGCCCAGCTCAGCAACTGCGAACGTCCAGGGATTCCTGCCACACCAAAGGTGCCAGCACCAAAAGCTCTTGCTGCTCTTCAAGTATCCACGCAACCCCATTCACAGCCCCACAAACGCTGGTGCTCTCTCTTTCGGGGGCCTCCCCAAGTCCAATACCATCTCTCTGCCTCGGCCACCGACGAGAGCCGCAGCCCAGCTCAGCAACTGCGAACGTCCAGGGATTCCTGCCACACCAAAGGTGCCAGCACCAAAAGCTCTTGCTGCTCTTCAAGTAGCCACGCAACCCCATTCACAGCCCCACAAACGCTGGTGCTCTCTCTTTCGGGGGCCTCCCCAAGTCCAATACCATCTCTCTGCCTCGGCCACCGAGGAGAGCCGCAGCCCAGCTCAGCAACTGCGAACGTCCAGGGATTCCTGCCACACCAAAGGTGCCAGCACCAAAAGCTCTTGCTGCTCTTCAAGTACCCACGCAACCCCATTCACAGCCCCACAAACGCTGGTGCTCTCTCTTTCGGGGGCCTCCCCAAGTCCAATACCATCTCTCTGCCTCGGCCACTGAGGAGAGCCGCAGCCCAGCTCAGCAACTGCAAACATCCAGGGATTCCTGCCACACCAAAGGTGCCAGCACCAAAAGCTCTTGCTGCTCTTCAAGTAGCCACGCAACCCCATTCACAGCCCCACAAACGCTGCTGCTCTCTCTTTCGGGGGCCTCCCCAAGTCCAATACCATCTCTCTGCCTCGGCCACCGACGAGAGCCGCAGCCCAGCTCAGCAACTGCGAACGTCCAGGGATTCCTGCCACACCAAAGGTGCCAGCACCAAAAGCTCTTGCTGCTCTGCAAGTGTCCACGCAACCCCATTCACAGCCCCACAAACGCTGGTGCTCTCTCTTTCGGGGGCCTCCCCAAGTCCAATACCATCTCTCTGCCTCGGCCACCAAGGAGAGCCGCAGCCCAGCTCAGCAACTGCGAACGTCCAGGGATTCCTGCCACACCAAAGGTGCCAGCACCAAAAGCTCTTGCTGCTCTTCAAGTAGCCACGCAACCCCATTCACAGCCCCACAAACGCTGCTGCTCTCTCTTTCGGGGGCCTCCCCAAGTCCAATACCATCTCTCTGCCTCGGCCACCGAGGAGAGCCGCAGCCCAGCTCAGCAACTGCGAACGTCCAGGGATTCCTGCCACACCAAAGGTGCCAGCACCAAAAGCTCTTGCTGCTCTTCAAGTAGCCACGCAACCCCATTCACAGCCCCACAAACACTGGTGCTCTCTCTTTCGGGGGCCTCCCCAAGTCCAATACCATCTCTCTGCCTCGGCCACCGACGAGAGCCGCAGCCCAGCTCAGCAACTGCGAACGTCCAGGGATTCCTGCCACACCAAAGGTGCCAGCACCAAAAGCTCTTGCTGCTCTTCAAGTATCCACGCAACCCCATTCACAGCCCCACAAACGCTGGTGCTCTCTCTTTCGGGGGCCTCCCCAAGTCCAATACCATCTCTCTGCCTCGGCCACCCAGGAGAGCCGCAGCCCAGCTCAGCAACTGCGAACGTCCAGGGATTCCTGCCACACCAAAGGTGCCAGCACCAAAAGCTCTTGCTGCTCTTCAAGTACCCACGCAACCCCATTCACAGCCCCACAAACGCTGCTGCTCTGACTTTCGGGGGCCTCCCCAAGTCCAATACCATCTCTCTGCCTCGGCCACCGACGAGAGCCGCAGCCCAGCTCAGCAACTGCGAACGTCCAGGGATTCCTGCCACACCAAAGGTGCCAGCACCAAAAGCTCTTGCTGCTCTTCAAGTAGCCACGCAACCCCATTCACAGCCCCACAAACGCTGGTGCTCTCTCTTTCGGGGGCCTCCCCAAGTCCAATACCATCTCTCTGCCTCGGCCACCCAGGAGAGCCGCAGCCCAGCTCAGCAACTGCGAACGTCCAGGCATTCCTGCCACACCAAAGGTGCCAGCACCAAAAGCTCTTGCTGCTCTTCAAGTACCCACGCAACCCCATTCACAGCCCCACAAACGCTGGTGCTCTCTCTTTCAGGGGCCTCCCCAAGTCCAATACCATCTCTCTGCCTCGGCCACCCAGGAGAGCCGCAGCCCAGCTCAGCAACTGCGAACGTCCAGGGATTCCTGCCACACCAAAGGTGCCAGCACCAAAAGCTCTTGCTGCTCTTCAAGTACCCACGCAACCCCATTCACAGCCCCACAAACGCTGCTGCTCTCTCTTTCGGGGGCCTCCCCAAGTCCAATACCATCTCTCTGCCTCGGCCACCGAGGAGAGCCGCAGCCCAGCTCAGCAACTGCGAACGTCCAGGGATTCCTGCCACACCAAAGGTGCCAGCACCAAAAGCTCTTGCTGCTCTTCAAGTACCCACGCAACCCCATTCACAGCCCCACAAACGCTGCTGCTCTCTCTTTCGGGGGCCTCCCCAAGTCCAATACCATCTCTCTGCCTCGGCCACCGAGGAGAGCCGCAGCCCAGCTCAGCAACTGCGAACGTCCAGGGATTCCTGCCACACCAAAGGTGCCAGCACCAAAAGCTCTTGCTGCTCTTCAAGTACCCACGCAACCCCATTCACAGCCCCACAAACGCTGCTGCTCTCTCTTTCGGGGCCCTCCCCAAGTCCAATACCATCTCTCTGCCCCGGCCACCGACGAGAGCCGCAGCCCAGCTCAGCAACTGCGAACGTCCAGGGATTCCTGCCACACCAAAGGTGCCAGCACCAAAAGCTCTTGCTGCTCTTCAAGTAGCCACGCAACCCCATTCACAGCCCCACAAACGCTGCTGCTCTGACTTTCGGGGGCCTCCCCAAGTCCAATACCATCTCTCTGCCTCGGCCACCGAGGAGAGCCGCAGCCCAGCTCAGCAACTGCGAACGTCCAGGGATTCCTGCCACACCAAAGGTGCCAGCACCAAAAGCTCTTGCTGCTCTTCAAGTAGCCACGCAACCCCATTCACAGCCCCACAAACGCTGCTGCTCTCTCTTTCGGGGGCCTCCCCAAGTCCAATACCATCTCTCTGCCTCGGCCACCAAGGAGAGCCGCAGCCCAGCTCAGCAACTGCGAACGTCCAGGGATTCCTGCCACACCAAAGGTGCCAGCACCAAAAGCTCTTGCTGCTCTTCAAGTACCCACGCAACCCCATTCACAGCCCCACAAACGCTGCTGCTCTCTCTTTCGGGGGCCTCCCCAAGTCCAATACCATCTCTCTGCCTCGGCCACCGAGGAGAGCCGCAGCCCAGCTCAGCAACTGCGAACGTCCAGGCATTCCTGCCACACCAAAGGTGCCAGCACCAAAAGCTCTTGCTGCTCTTCAAGTAGCCACGCAACCTCATTCACAGCCCCACAAACGCTGGTGCTCTCTCTTTCGGGGGCCTCCCCAAGTCCAATACCATCTCTCTGCCTCGGCCACCGACGAGAGCCGCAGCCCAGCTCAGCAACTGCGAACGTCCAGGCATACCTGCCACACCAAAGGTGCCAGCACCAAAAGCTCTTGCTGCTCTTCAAGTATCCACGCAACGCCATTCACAGCCCCACAAACGCTGCTGCTCTCTCTTTCGGGGGCCTCCCCAAGTCCAATACCATCTCTCTGCCTCGGCCACCGAGGAGAGCCGCAGCCCAGCTCAGCAACTGCGAATGTCCAGGGATTCCTGCCACACCAAAGGTGCCAGCACCAAAAGCTCTTGCTGCTCTTCAAGTAGCCACGCAACCCCATTCACAGCCCCACAAACGCTGGTGCTCTCTCTTTCGGGGGCCTCCCCAAGTCCAATACAATCTCTCTGCCTCGGCCACCCAGGAGAGCCGCAGCCCAGCTCAGCAACTGCGAACGTCCAGGGATTCCTGCCACACCAAAGGTGCCAGCACCAAAAGCTCTTGCTGCTCTTCAAGTAGCCACGCAACCCCATTCACAGCCCCACAAACGCTGCTGCTCTGACTTTCGGGGGCCTCCCAAAGTCCAATACCATCTCTCTGCCTCGGCCACCGACGAGAGCCGCAGCCCAGCTCAGCAACTGCGAACGTCCAGGGATTCCTGCCACACCAAAGGTGCCAGCACCAAAAGCTCTTGCTGCTCTTCAAGTAGCCACGCAACCCCATTCACAGCCCCACAAACGCTGGTGCTCTCTCTTTCGGGGGCCTCCCCAAGTCCAATACCATCTCTCTGCCTCGGCCACCCAGGAGAGCCGCAGCCCAGCTCAGCAACTGCGAACGTCCAGGGATTCCTGCCACACCAAAGGTGCCAGCACCAAAAGCTCTTGCTGCTCTTCAAGTAGCCACGCAACCCCATTCACAGCCCCACAAACGCTGGTGCTCTCTCTTTCGGGGGCCTCCCCAAGTCCAATACCATCTCTCTGCCTCGGCCACCAAGGAGAGCCGCAGCCCAGCTCAGCAACTGCGAACGTCCAGGGATTCCTGCCACACCAAAGGTGCCAGCACCAAAAGCTCTTGCTGCTCTTCAAGTAGCCACGCAACCCCATTCACAGCCCCACAAACGCTGGTGCTCTCTCTTTCGGGGGCCTCCAAAGTCCAATACCATCTCTCTGCCTCGGCCACCGAGGAGAGCCGCAGCCCAGCTCAGCAACTGCGAACGTCCAGGGATTCCTGCCACACCAAAGGTGCCAGCACCAAAAGCTCTTGCTGCTCTTCAAGTACCCACGCAACCCCATTCACAGCCCCACAAACGCTGGTGCTCTCTCTTTCGGGGGCCTCCCCAAGTCCAATACCATCTCTCTGCCTCGGCCACCGAGGAGAGCCGCAGCCCAGCTCAGCAACTGCGAACGTCCAGGGATTCCTGCCACACCAAAGGTGCCAGCACCAAAAGCTCTTGCTGCTCTTCAAGTACCCACGCAACCCCATTCACAGCCCCACAAACGCTGCTGCTCTCTCTTTCGGGGGCCTCCCCAAGTCCAATACCATCTCTCTGCCTCGGCCACCGACGAGAGCCGCAGCCCAGCTCAGCAACTGCGAACGTCCAGGGATTCCTGCCACACCAAAGGTGCCAGCACCAAAAGCTCTTGCTGCTCTTCAAGTAGCCACGCAACCCCATTCACAGCCCCACAAACGCTGCTGCTCTGACTTTCGGGGGCCTCCCAAAGTCCAATACCATCTCTCTGCCTCGGCCACCGACGAGAGCCGCAGCCCAGCTCAGCAACTGCGAACGTCCAGGGATTCCTGCCACACCAAAGGTGCCAGCACCAAAAGCTCTTGCTGCTCTTCAAGTAGCCACGCAACCCCATTCACAGCCCCACAAACGCTGCTGCTCTCTCTTTCGGGGGCCTCCCCAAGTCCAATACCATCTCTCTGCCTCGGCCACCAAGGAGAGCCGCAGCCCAGCTCAGCAACTGCGAACGTCCAGGGATTCCTGCCACACCAAAGGTGCCAGCACCAAAAGCTCTTGCTGCTCTTCAAGTACCCACGCAACCCCATTCACAGCCCCACAAACGCTGCTGCTCTCTCTTTCGGGGGCCTCCCCAAGTCCAATACCATCTCTCTGCCTCGGCCACCGAGGAGAGCCGCAGCCCAGCTCAGCAACTGCGAACGTCCAGGGATTCCTGCCACACCAAAGGTGCCAGCACCAAAAGCTCTTGCTGCTCTTCAAGTAGCCACGCAACCCCATTCACAGCCCCACAAACGCTGGTGCTCTCTCTTTCGGGGGCCTCCCCAAGTCCAATACCATCTCTCTGCCTCGGCCACCAAGGAGAGCCGCAGCCCAGCTCAGCAACTGCGAACGTCCAGGGATTCCTGCCACACCAAAGGTGCCAGCACCAAAAGCTCTTGCTGCTCTTCAAGTAGCCACGCAACCCCATTCACAGCCCCACAAACGCTGGTGCTCTCTCTTTCGGGGGCCTCCCAAAGTCCAATACAATCTCTCTGCCTCGGCCACCGAGGAGAGCCGCAGCCCAGCTCAGCAACTGCGAACGTCCAGGGATTCCTGCCACACCAAAGGTGCCAGCACCAAAAGCTCTTGCTGCTCTTCAAGTACCCACGCAACCCCATTCACAGCCCCACAAACGCTGGTGCTCTCTCTTTCGGGGGCCTCCCCAAGTCCAATACCATCTCTCTGCCTCGGCCACCGAGGAGAGCCGCAGCCCAGCTCAGCAACTGCGAACGTCCAGGGATTCCTGCCACACCAAAGGTGCCAGCACCAAAAGCTCTTGCTGCTCTTCAAGTACCCACGCAACCCCATTCACAGCCCCACAAACGCTGCTGCTCTCTCTTTCGGGGGCCTCCCCAAGTCCAATACCATCTCTCTGCCTCGGCCACCGACGAGAGCCGCAGCCCAGCTCAGCAACTGCGAACGTCCAGGGATTCCTGCCACACCAAAGGTGCCAGCACCAAAAGCTCTTGCTGCTCTTCAAGTAGCCACGCAACCCCATTCACAGCCCCACAAACGCTGCTGCTCTGACTTTCGGGGGCCTCCCAAAGTCCAATACCATCTCTCTGCCTCGGCCACCGACGAGAGCCGCAGCCCAGCTCAGCAACTGCGAACGTCCAGGGATTCCTGCCACACCAAAGGTGCCAGCACCAAAAGCTCTTGCTGCTCTTCAAGTACCCACGCAACCCCATTCACAGCCCCACAAACGCTGCTGCTCTCTCTTTCGGGGGCCTCCCCAAGTCCAATACCATCTCTCTGCCTCGGCCACCGAGGAGAGCCGCAGCCCAGCTCAGCAACTGCGAACGTCCAGGGATTCCTGCCACACCAAAGGTGCCAGCACCAAAAGCTCTTGCTGCTCTTCAAGTAGCCACGCAACCCCATTCACAGCCCCACAAACGCTGGTGCTCTCTCTTTCGGGGGCCTCCCCAAGTCCAATACCATCTCTCTGCCTCGGCCACCCAGGAGAGCCGCAGCCCAGCTCAGCAACTGCGAACGTCCAGGGATTCCTGCCACACCAAAGGTGCCAGCACCAAAAGCTCTTGCTGCTCTTCAAGTAGCCACGCAACCTCATTCACAGCCCCACAAACGCTGGTGCTCTCTCTTTCGGGGGCCTCCCCAAGTCCAATACCATCTCTCTGCCTCGGCCACCGAGGAGAGCCGCAGCCCAGCTCAGCAACTGCGAACGTCCAGGGATTCCTGCCACACCAAAGGTGCCAGCACCAAAAGCTCTTGCTGCTCTTCAAGTACCCACGCAACCCCATTCACAGCCCCACAAACGCTGGTGCTCTCTCTTTCGGGGGCCTCCCCAAGTCCAAGACCATCTCTCTGCCTCGGCCACCGAGGAGAGCCGCAGCCCAGCTCAGCAACTGCGAACGTCCAGGGATTCCTGCCACACCAAAGGTGCCAGCACCAAAAGCTCTTGCTGCTCTTCAAGTACCCACGCAACCCCATTCACAGCCCCACAAACGCTGCTGCTCTCTCTTTCGGGGCCCTCCCCAAGTCCAATACCATCTCTCTGCCTCGGCCACCAAGGAGAGCCGCAGCCCAGCTCAGCAACTGCGAACGTCCAGGGATTCCTGCCACACCAAAGCTGCCAGCACCAAAAGCTCTTGCTGCTCTGCAAGTACCCACGCAACCCCATTCACAGCCCCACAAACGCTGCTGCTCTCTCTTTCGGGGGCCTCCCCAACTCCAATACCATCTCTCTGCCTCGGCCACCCAGGAGAGCCGCAGCCCAGCTCAGCAACTGCGAACGTCCAGGGATTCCTGCCACACCAAAGGTGCCAGCACCAAAAGCTCTTGCTGCTCTTCAAGTAGCCACGCAACCCCATTCACAGCCCCACAAACGCTGGTGCTCTCTCTTTCGGGGGCCTCCCCAAGTCCAATACCATCTCTCTGCCTCGGCCACTGAGGAGAGCCGCAGCCCAGCTCAGCAACTGCAAACGTCCAGGGATTCCTGCCACACCAAAGGTGCCAGCACCAAAAGCTCTTGCTGCTCTTCAAGTAGCCACGCAACCCCATTCACAGCCCCACAAACGCTGGTGCTCTCTCTTTCGGGGGCCTCCCCAAGTCCAATACCATCTCTCTGCCTCGGCCACCGACGAGAGCCGCAGCCCAGCTCAGCAACTGCAAACGTCCAGGGATTCCTGCCACACCAAAGGTGCCAGCACCAAAAGCTCTTGCTGCTCTTCAAGTACCCACGCAACCCCATTCACAGCCCCACAAACGCTGGTGCTCTCTCTTTCGGGGGCCTCCCCAAGTCCAATACCATCTCTCTGCCTCGGCCACCGAGGAGAGCCGCAGCCCAGCTCAGCAACTGCGAACGTCCAGGGATTCCTGCCACACCAAAGGTGCCAGCACCAAAAGCTCTTGCTGCTCTTCAAGTACCCACGCAACCCCATTCACAGCCCCACAAACGCTGGTGCTCTCTCTTTCGGGGGCCTCCCCAAGTCCAATACCATCTCTCTGCCTCGGCCACCGAGGAGAACCGCAGCCCAGCTCAGCAACTGCGAACGTCCAGGGATTCCTGCCACACCAAAGGTGCCAGCACCAAAAGCTCTTGCTGCTCTTCAAGTACCCACGCAACCCCATTCACAGCCCCACAAACGCTGCTGCTCTCTCTTTCGGGGGCCTCCCCAAGTCCAATACCATCTCTCTGCCTCGGCCACTGAGGAGAGCCGCAGCCCAGCTCAGCAACTGCGAACGTCCAGGGATTCCTGCCACACCAAAGGTGCCAGCACCAAAAGCTCTTGCTGCTCTTCAAGTGTCCACGCAACCCCATTCACAGCCCCACAAACGCTGGTGCTCTCTCTTTCGGGGGCCTCCCCAAGTCCAATACAATCTCTCTGCCTCGGCCACCGAGGAGAGCCGCAGCCCAGCTCAGCAACTGCGAACGTCCAGGGATTCCTGCCACACCAAAGGTGCCAGCACCAAAAGCTCTTGCTGCTCTTCAAGTAGCCACGCAACCCCATTCACAGCCCCACAAACGCTGCTGCTCTCTCTTTCTGGTGCCTCCCCAAGTCCAATACCATCTCTCTGCCTCGGCCACCGACGAGAGCCGCAGCCCAGCTCAGCAACTGCGAACGTCCAGGGATTCCTGCCACACCAAAGGTGCCAGCACCAAAAGCTCTTGCTGCTCTTCAAGTACCCACGCAACCCCATTCACAGCCCCACAAACGCTGGTGCTCTCTCTTTCGGGGGCCTCCCCAAGTCCAATACCATCTCTCTGCCTCGGCCACCCAGGAGAGCCGCAGCCCAGCTCAGCAACTGCGAACGTCCAGGGATTCCTGCCACACCAAAGGTGCCAGCACCAAAAGCTCTTGCTGCTCTTCAAGTATCCACGCAACCCCATTCACAGCCCCACAAACGCTGGTGCTCTCTCTTTCGGGGGCCTCCCAAAGTCCAATACCATCTCTCTGCCTCGGCCACCGAGGAGAGCCGCAGCCCAGCTCAGCAACTGCGAACGTCCAGGGATTCCTGCCACACCAAAGGTGCCAGCACCAAAAGCTCTTGCTGCTCTGCAAGTGTCCACGCAACCCCATTCACAGCCCCACAAACGCTGGTGCTCTCTCTTTCGGGGGCCTCCCCAAGTCCAATACAATCTCTCTGCCTCGGCCACCAAGGAGAGCCGCAGCCCAGCTCAGCAACTGCGAACGTCCAGGGATTCCTGCCACACCAAAGGTGCCAGCACCAAAAGCTCTTGCTGCTCTTCAAGTACCCACGCAACCCCATTCACAGCCCCACAAACGCTGCTGCTCTCTCTTTCGGGGGCCTCCCCAAGTCCAATACCATCTCTCTGCCTCGGCCACCGACGAGAGCCGCAGCCCAGCTCAGCAACTGCGAACGTCCAGGGATTCCTGCCACACCAAAGGTGCCAGCACCAAAAGCTCTTGCTGCTCTTCAAGTAGCCACGCAACCCCATTCACAACCCCACAAACGCTGCTGCTCTCTCTTTCGGGGGCCTCCCCAAGTCCAATACCATCTCTCTGCCTCGGCCACCGAGGAGAGCCGCAGCCCAGCTCAGCAACTGCGAACGTCCAGGGATTCCTGCCACACCAAAGGTGCCAGCACCAAAAGCTCTTGCTGCTCTGCAAGTAGCCACGCAACCCCATTCACAGCCCCACAAACGCTGGTGCTCTCTCTTTCGGGGGCCTCCCCAAGTCCAATACCATCTCTCTGCCTCGGCCACCGAGGAGAGCCGCAGCCCAGCTCAGCAACTGCGAACGTCCAGGGATTCCTGCCACACCAAAGGTGCCAGCACCAAAAGCTCTTGCTGCTCTTCAAGTAGCCACGCAACCCCATTCACAGCCCCACAAACGCTGGTGCTCTCTCTTTCGGGGGCCTCCCCAAGTCCAATACAATCTCTCTGCCTCGGCCACCAAGGAGAGCCGCAGCCCAGCTCAGCAACTGCGAACGTCCAGGGATTCCTGCCACACCAAAGGTGCCAGCACCAAAAGCTCTTGCTGCTCTTCAAGTAGCCACGCAACCCCATTCACAGCCCCACAAACGCTGGTGCTCTCTCTTTCGGGGGCCTCCCCAAGTCCAATACCATCTCTCTGCCTCGGCCACCGAGGAGAGCCGCAGCCCAGCTCAGCAACTGCGAACGTCCAGGGATTCCTGCCACACCAAAGGTGCCAGCACCAAAAGCTCTTGCTGCTCTTCAAGTACCCACGCAACCCCATTCACAGCCCCACAAACGCTGCTGCTCTCTCTTTCGGGGGCCTCCCCAAGTCCAATACCATCTCTCTGCCTCGGCCACCCAGGAGAGCCGCAGCCCAGCTCAGCAACTGCGAACGTCCAGGGATTCCTGCCACACCAAAGGTGCCAGCACCAAAAGCTCTTGCTGCTCTGCAAGTACCCACGCAACCCCATTCACAGCCCCACAAACGCTGGTGCTCTCTCTTTCGGGGGCCTCCCCAAGTCCAATACCATCTCTCTGCCTCGGCCACCGAGGAGAGCCGCAGCCCAGCTCAGCAACTGCGAACGTCCAGGGATTCCTGCCACACCAAAGGTGCCAGCACCAAAAGCTCTTGCTGCTCTTCAAGTAGCCACGCAACCCCATTCACAGCCCCACAAACGCTGCTGCTCTCTCTTTCGGGGGCCTCCCCAAGTCCAATACCATCTCTCTGCCTCGGCCACCGACGAGAGCCGCAGCCCAGCTCAGCAACTGCGAACGTCCAGGGATTCCTGCCACACCAAAGGTGCCAGCACCAAAAGCTCTTGCTGCTCTTCAAGTACCCACGCAACCCCATTCACAGCCCCACAAACGCTGCTGCTCTCTCTTTCGGGGGCCTCCCCAAGTCCAATACAATCTCTCTGCCTCGGCCACCGAGGAGAGCCGCAGCCCAGCTCAGCAACTGCGAACGTCCAGGGATTCCTGCCACACCAAAGGTGCCAGCACCAAAAGCTCTTGCTGCTCTTCAAGTAGCCACGCAACCCCATTCACAGCCCCACAAACGCTGGTGCTCTCTCTTTCGGGGGCCTCCCCAAGTCCAATACCATCTCTCTGCCTCGGCCACCGAGGAGAGCCGCAGCCCAGCTCAGCAACTGCGAACGTCCAGGGATTCCTGCCACACCAAAGGTGCCAGCACCAAAAGCTCTTGCTGCTCTTCAAGTACCCACGCAACCCCATTCACAGCCCCACAAACGCTGCTGCTCTCTCTTTCGGGGGCCTCCCCAAGTCCAATACCATCTCTCTGCCTCGGCCACCGACGAGAGCCGCAGCCCAGCTCAGCAACTGCGAACGTCCAGGGATTCCTGCCACACCAAAGGTGCCAGCACCAAAAGCTCTTGCTGCTCTTCAAGTATCCAGGCAAGCCCATTCACAGCCCCACAAACGCTGGTGCTCTCTCTTTCGGGGGCCTCCCCAAGTCCAATACCATCTCTCTGCCTCGGCCACCGAGGAGAGCCGCAGCCCAGCTCAGCAACTGCGAACGTCCAGGGATTCCTGCCACACCAAAGGTGCCAGCACCAAAAGCTCTTGCTGCTCTTCAAGTAGCCACGCAACCCCATTCACAGCCCCACAAACGCTGGTGCTCTCTCTTTCGGGGGCCTCCCCAAGTCCAATACCATCTCTCTGCCTCGGCCACCGAGGAGAGCCGCAGCCCAGCTCAGCAACTGCGAACGTCCAGGCATTCCTGCCACACCAAAGGTGCCAGCACCAAAAGCTCTTGCTGCTCTGCAAGTACCCACGCAACCCCATTCACAGCCCCACAAACGCTGGTGCTCTCTCTTTCGGGGGCCTCCCCAAGTCCAATACCATCTCTCTGCCTCGGCCACTGAGGAGAGCCGCAGCCCAGCTCAGCAACTGCGAACGTCCAGGGATTCCTGCCACACCAAAGGTGCCAGCACCAAAAGCTCTTGCTGCTCTTCAAGTACCCACGCAACCCCATTCACAGCCCCACAAACGCTGGTGCTCTCTCTTTCGGGGGCCTCCCCAAGTCCAATACCATCTCTCTGCCTCGGCCACCGAGGAGAGCTGCAGCCCAGCTCAGCAACTGCGAACGTCCAGGGATTCCTGCCACACCAAAGGTGCCAGCACCAAAAGCTCTTGCTGCTCTTCAAGTAGCCACGCAACCCCATTCACAGCCCCACAAACGCTGGTGCTCTCTCTTTCGGGGGCCTCCCCAAGTCCAATACCATCTCTCTGCCTCGGCCACCGACGAGAGCCGCAGCCCAGCTCAGCAACTGCGAACGTCCAGGGATTCCTGCCACACCAAAGGTGCCAGCACCAAAAGCTCTTGCTGCTCTTCAAGTACCCACGCAACCCCATTCACAGCCCCACAAACGCTGCTGCTCTCTCTTTCGGGGGCCTCCCCAAGTCCAATACAATCTCTCTGCCTCGGCCACCGAGGAGAGCTGCAGCCCAGCTCAGCAACTGCGAACGTCCAGGGATTCCTGCCACACCAAAGGTGCCAGCACCAAAAGCTCTTGCTGCTCTTCAAGTGTCCACGCAACCCCATTCACAGCCCCACAAACGCTGGTGCTCTCTCTTTCGGGGGCCTCCCCAAGTCCAATACAATCTCTCTGCCTCGGCCACCGAGGAGAGCCGCAGCCCAGCTCAGCAACTGCGAACGTCCAGGGATTCCTGCCACACCAAAGGTGCCAGCACCAAAAGCTCTTGCTGCTCTTCAAGTAGCCACGCAACCCCATTCACAGCCCCACAAACGCTGCTGCTCTCTCTTTCGGGGGCCTCCCCAAGTCCAATACCATCTCTCTGCCTCGGCCACCGAGGAGAACCGCAGCCCAGCTCAGCAACTGCGAACGTCCAGGGATTCCTGCCACACCAAAGGTGCCAGCACCAAAAGCTCTTGCTGCTCTTCAAGTACCCACGCAACCCCATTCACAGCCCCACAAACGCTGCTGCTCTCTCTTTCGGGGGCCTCCCCAAGTCCAATACCATCTCTCTGCCTCGGCCACCGAGGAGAGCCGCAGCCCAGCTCAGCAACTGCGAACGTCCAGGCATTCCTGCCACACCAAAGGTGCCAGCACCAAAAGCTCTTGCTGCTCTTCAAGTACCCACGCAACCCCATTCACAGCCCCACAAACGCTGGTGCTCTCTCTTTCGGGGGCCTCCCCAAGTCCAATACCATCTCTCTGCCTCGGCCACCGACGAGAGCCGCAGCCCAGCTCAGCAACTGCGAACGTCCAGGGATTCCTGCCACACCAAAGGTGCCAGCACCAAAAGCTCTTGCTGCTCTTCAAGTAGCCACGCAACCCCATTCACAGCCCCACAAACGCTGCTGCTCTCTCTTTCGGGGGCCTCCCCAAGTCCAATACCATCTCTCTGCCTCGGCCACCGACGAGAGCCGCAGCCCAGCTCAGCAACTGCGAACGTCCAGGCATTCCTGCCACACCAAAGGTGCCAGCACCAAAAGCTCTTGCTGCTCTTCAAGTACCCACGCAACCCCATTCACAGCCCCACAAACGCTGGTGCTCTCTCTTTCGGGGGCCTCCCCAAGTCCAATACAATCTCTCTGCCTCGGCCACCGAGGAGAGCCGCAGCCCAGCTCAGCAACTGCGAACGTCCAGGGATTCCTGCCACACCAAAGCTGCCAGCACCAAAAGCTCTTGCTGCTCTTCAAGTAGCCACGCAACCCCATTCACAGCCCCACAAACGCTGGTGCTCTCTCTTTCGGGGGCCTCCCCAAGTCCAATACCATCTCTCTGCCTCGGCCACCGAGGAGAGCCGCAGCCCAGCTCAGCAACTGCGAACGTCCAGGGATTCCTGCCACACCAAAGGTGCCAGCACCAAAAGCTCTTGCTGCTCTTCAAGTACCCACGCAACCCCATTCACAGCCCCACAAACGCTGCTGCTCTCTCTTTCGGGGGCCTCCCCAAGTCCAATACCATCTCTCTGCCTCGGCCACCGACGAGAGCCGCAGCCCAGCTCAGCAACTGCGAACGTCCAGGGATTCCTGCCACACCAAAGGTGCCAGCACCAAAAGCTCTTGCTGCTCTTCAAGTAGCCACGCAACCCCATTCACAGCCCCACAAACGCTGGTGCTCTCTCTTTCGGGGGCCTCCCCAAGTCCAATACCATCTCTCTGCCTCGGCCACTGAGGAGAGCCACAGCCCAGCTCAGCAACTGCGAACGTCCAGGGATTCCTGCCACACCAAAGCTGCCAGCACCAAAAGCTCTTGCTGCTCTTCAAGTAGCCACGCAACCCCATTCACAGCCCCACAAACGCTGGTGCTCTCTCTTTCGGGGGCCTCCCCAAGTCCAATACCATCTCTCTGCCTCGGCCACCGAGGAGAGCCGCAGCCCAGCTCAGCAACTGCGAACGTCCAGGGATTCCTGCCACACCAAAGGTGCCAGCACCAAAAGCTCTTGCTGCTCTTCAAGTGTCCACGCAACCCCATTCACAGCCCCACAAACGCTGGTGCTCTCTCTTTCGGGGGCCTCCCCAAGTCCAATACCATCTCTCTGCCTCGGCCACCGAGGAGAGCCGCAGCCCAGCTCAGCAACTGCGAACGTCCAGGGATTCCTGCCACACCAAAGGTGCCAGCACCAAAAGCTCTTGCTGCTCTTCAAGTACCCACGCAACCCCATTCACAGCCCCACAAACGCTGGTGCTCTCTCTTTCGGGGGCCTCCCCAAGTCCAATACCATCTCTCTGCCTCGGCCACCAAGGAGAGCCGCAGCCCAGCTCAGCAACTGCGAACGTCCAGGGATTCCTGCCACACCAAAGGTGCCAGCACCAAAAGCTCTTGCTGCTCTTCAAGTATCCACGCAACCCCATTCACAGCCCCACAAACGCTGCTGCTCTCTCTTTCGGGGGCCTCCCCAAGTCCAATACCATCTCTCTGCCTTGGCCACTGAGGAGAGCCGCAGCCCAGCTCAGCAACTGCGAACGTCCAGGGATTCCTGCCACACCAAAGGTGCCAGCACCAAAAGCTCTTGCTGCTCTTCAAGTACCCACGCAACCCCATTCACAGCCCCACAAACGCTGGTGCTCTCTCTTTCGGGGGCCTCCCCAAGTCCAATACCATCTCTCTGCCTCGGCCACCGAGGAGAGCCGCAGCCCAGCTCAGCAACTGCGAACGTCCAGGCATTCCTGCCACACCAAAGGTGCCAGCACCAAAAGCTCTTGCTGCTCTTCAAGTAGCCACGCAACCCCATTCACAGCCCCACAAACGCTGCTGCTCTCTTTCGGGGGCCTCCCCAAGTCCAATACAACCTCGCTCCCTCACACACGTAGCACAGCCAGAGCCCAGCTTGGAAATTGCGAACATTTGGACAAGGAGGAACTCGTGATCGGCTGAGCAGAGTACAGATGCTCTCGGGTGGCCGGGGACTGAGCACAGGAATCCTAGATAGTGTAGAGGAACAACTGAGTGCTGTAGAGCTCAAAGTGCTACAGGAAGGACGTGGAGCACCAGGAAAGTTCTCTGGAGGCTTTGTGAGTGGGAGAGAAAATGTCCCAAGGGAGCCAGAGAAACAGAAAAAGGACTGGGGACATGACAATGAAATCCAGAGGGGATCTGAACCACATAAACGTGTCATCGGACAGCCAGGGAACGAACGGAGGCATGGCTGGAGAGAAGAAAGGACGGAATAACGGGGCTGGCCACAGATACGGACTCAGGAGGTCTTCTACAGAACAAGAGGGGTGCGAGGTCCGCTACAAAGCTAAAGGTGTGCTAAGGGCCACCTCAAAGGCATAGATAGGCATCATTTTAAAAGCAACAGTGATTAAAGAAATAAGGGAAAAATAACGAACGGAAACGGAGATGTAGAAATAAAATTTTAAAAGCGAGGGCACTAAGGAAGGAGAATAAATAATTAAAAATAAAGACATTGACGGGGAAGAAGTAGGCATAGAAAGAATATCTAAAAAGCGATGAGGATTAGGGAAATCACAGGAAAAACTAAAAAATAGGGACAGCAAATTAAAAGAGAAATGGAGACAGAAAATTGGAAATTTTTTTTATTTAAAACACATGGAAATTTAACTTAAAAGGTGACAGGTACACAACACAGGAATAAATTAAAAAATATGAATAGGGATCTTGGTAAAAGCAGACATAGAATGAAAACTGAAAAAGCAATAGGGTTCAGGACAGACAGGAAAAAATAAAAAAATAAAGGCAGTGAAATGGTTACAGTAGACATAGAAAGAAAATTTTAAAAGCAACTGGGTAAAGGACAAGCAGGGAAAAAATTTAAAATGGGGACAGAAAACTGGATAAAAGTTTACACAGAAAGAAAATTTTCAAAGCAAAGGCATTAAGGAAAGACAAGATTTTTAAAATAAGGGTAGGGTGATAGAGAGAGAGATGGGAAGAAAATTTGAAAACTGAGCCATTAAGAAAAGACAAGAAAAAATTACAAAACAAGAATAGGGAGAAAACCACAGAGAGAGTGGAAAGGTAGCAAGAAAGTTTAAAAAGCAACTGGGTTCGAGAAACATATGCAAGAATTTAAAAAATAGGGATGGAGAGGTAGAAAGGAAGTTTCAAATGCTTGTACCCATCAGGTGCAAGAAACATAGGCATGAACTGAAAACCAGGGCCAGGGAGCCTGATAGAAGGAAACTGCAGTGGGTTGACCTTGGCTGGCCACCGGGTGCCCACCAAGCCGCTCCATCGCTCCCCCTCCTCAACAAGGCAGAGGGAGAAAATACAAGCAAAAAGCTTGTAGGTCAAGATAAGGACAGAGAGATCACTCGCCAGTTACTGTCACAGGCAACACAGACTCACCTTGGGGAAATTAATTCAGTTTATTGTCAATCAAATTCAAGAGTAGGATAATAAGAAGAACAAATCTAAAAAATGTCCCGCTCTTTTTTCCTGGGCTCATCTTCATGACTCCTGACTTCCCTACATCCCACCCCCGAGCAATGCAGGGGGGCAGGGAGCAGGGGTCGCACTCAGTTTATCACACATCGTCTCTGCCGCTCCTTCTTCCTCGTGCTCTTCTTCTGCTCCAGTGTGGGCTCCTCTCCACGGGGCCACAGGTGCTGCCAGGAGCCTGCTCCAGCACAAGCTCTCCATGGGGTCACAGCTTCCTTCAGGCACATCCACCTGCTGCGGCATGGGGTCCTCCACGGGCTGCTGGTGCGCGTCTGCTCCACCGTGGACCTCCACGGGCTGCTGGTGCACGTCTGCTCCACCGTGGACCTCCACGGGCTGCTGGTGCGCGTCTGCTCCACCGTGGACCTCCACGGGCTGCAGGGGCGCGTCTGCTCCACCGTGGACCTCCACGGGCTGCAGGGGCGCGTCTGCTCCACCGTGGACCTCCACGGGCTGCAGGGGCGCGTCTGCTCCACCGTGGACCTCCACGGGCTGCAGGGGACAACCTGCCTCACCATGGCCTTCACCACAGGCTGCAGGGGAATCTCTGCTCTGGTGCCTGGAGCACCTCCTCCCCCTCCTTCTGCACTGACCTTGGTGTCTGCAGGGCTGTTTCACACTCACGTTTTCTCTATCACAGCTTCTGCACAGCATTTTTTTACCCCTTCTTAAATGTCCATCCCAGAGGCACGACCAGCACTGCTGACAGGTTCAGCTTGGACCAGCAGCAGATCCACCTTGGAACTGGAACTGGCTGTGCCCGACATGGGGGCAACTCCTGGTGTCTTCTTGCAGAACCCACCCCTGCAGCCCCGACCCAGCTAACCAAACCGTACCGCGTAAACCCAATAGAGCAGCGATTGGCTACAGAGCAGAGAAGGGGGACTGAAAAACAGGGAAAGGGAGCCACAGAGGGAGAGGAATCGGGGAAAAAAATAGCGATGGGCTACAGGCCAGAGAGGAGGAAGCGACAGCAAACCAGAGATGGAGAAAAACAAAGACTAATGATGGGCCACAGGCAGAGAGGGAGGATTTAAAAAGGGGGACAGTGAGGTGGACAGAGATAAACTGCGAAATGGCAAAAAACCTTGATGAGCTGAAGGGTAGAGAGAGAGGAATTAAAAAATAGGAACATGGAGCCAGACAGAGAGGTGGGGGGAATGGGAATTGTGAAGGGCTACAGGGCAGACAGGGAGAAACTGAAAAAGTTGGGATAGAAAGACAGACAGATAGATGGAGAAAGACAAAAATAGTTATGGGCTGCAGGACACAGAAGATGAAAAAGAGAGGGACAGGGAACAGGAGAGAAGCACAAAAAGAAAACAGAGAGGTAGAAGAGAAAGAGGGGGACTCCCTGTCTCAGGGATGCAATGAGCTCCAAAGGAAACTGAAGCAGGAAGGGGCACAGAAGCCCCCCTCAGGGGTGCCCCTGCGGCCGCCGTTACTTGTGGCGCCTAATATACCAAGAGACACAAAATCACCATTGTGCTTGCAAGAAATCACCAGTCCCGTGCTCCTCCTCTCTACTACCCCCATCTCCTCAAACGCTCATCCAATTCCAAAGGCAGCCCGCACAGCACCTGCAAAACCAGAGAAAAGCTTCACCGAGTTGCCGCAGGGTACTTTACTC
Source organism: Theristicus caerulescens (assembly GCA_020745775.1). Lineage (NCBI taxonomy): Eukaryota > Metazoa > Chordata > Aves > Pelecaniformes > Threskiornithidae > Theristicus > Theristicus caerulescens. The sequence continues at coordinate 691,432 of CM036581.1, forward strand.
TCAGGCGTCAACTCGGCCATCAACCACCTCACCTTCTCAGACCGCACAAAGTGCTGCTTCGCTCCTCTGACGCTACAGGCATCATCTGCAAAAATCAAAGCAAATAACACATGCTGAGATACTGCCCAAAATAAGAGCCTGCCCACACCGATTCCCATCTCCCACTCCTTTACTTTGGCCGGTTTCCAGCACTGCCTCTGCTGTTTCCAGGTTGCCATGTTGAGGTGCAGGTACCACCTGTAAAACCCAAAAACCAAGAGATGCTTATAGCTTCACCCACAGTAAGACACCTGAAAAACACCTGCTACATCAGCCCGCTAATCATTGCTCACCATGCCCGAGTCAGCTCCAGTGCCCGTATCCCACATGGCTTCACACCTTCAAAATAAAACAAAAACCCCAAACCGTAGCTAGTCACATAGCCACCAGTCACACCTTCCCTCGAACACCACGCACCAACCCACCTTCTTACGGCGCTCACCTCACCTCTCTGTCGCCCTGCACAGCTCGTCCTTCTGCATCGGCAAAAACAGTAAGATCAAACAAGTCACCCAGATGCCAAGCAATAGCTTAACAATTCCAGTGGTCTTGTTCCCATTTAGGAATACCATCCAGAGCCCAACTACAGCCTGCCATTAAAAAAAAAGCACAACTCAAACATTAAGCCCTACATATACAAGCCTTAACACCTTTGAGATTCAATTTGCTCAACCAGCAGCACTCTAGCACTCAAGTTGAGTCTCCCAGATGGCTCCGATCATCCCCTCGGCACCTGCAAAACACTATGGAAATTACTGCACTCTCCTGCTGCTGCTGGCTGCTTGCTCTGAGATGGGCTGTACGGCCTTTGCCAAGACAGTCTAGGCATATTAACATTAACCATAAACTCTTAGTGCTAATCTTCCCCTGCCTCTACCATTGCTACACCCCCAGGCAGAGCAGTTCCAACCCAGACACGCACGTGCACAGACCGACACTGCACACAACCACTACAAATGACGTGACCCAGAGATCTAAGAGAACTCTCGGCAAGAGGAGTGAGTCCTGGCCTGGATATGCTGTTGGGTGAGAAGATTGATGGGTCACGAGAAAGAATCTACAGCAGCCCCAGAAAAGTCGAATGCTGTTACCAGTGATAAAAAGATATGTAAAAAGATATGTCCATAACTGGGACGATGGATGCATGAGAAGCCAGGCTTAGAGACCTAAGAATGTTAAGACGTAGGGAACAAGTCCCAGAAAAGGGCTCCGGGAAAACAGACTGCTCTTGAGCAGCGATGCCGACGCTGCCTTAATCGCCACCACAAAAAATTACCATCCATAAACTTCTGACATGCAAGACACACAGGACAGCCCTATGTGTTAAACTCACAAGTCGAGAAAAGAAGCACTCGGTTAGCATTACGCTGATGAGCTGACACAGGCTGGACCCGCCCTGCCCGGCGGACTCACTCCTGTTTTACAGGAAGGACCCCACGCCCTCTCTCTGTCCAAATGTGCCCGGATCTCAAACCATCTTCTCCACTACACTGATTTTAAAACCCCTGCCTGCCCCACCTGCGCTTCCCCCACCCAACTGACCACCCGCACAGTGTCGGCCCCTCAACTCGCCTTTCAGAGGGCTGGGGGTCAGAAACCACCTTTTATGAAGACCACATAGGCTACCTAGGATGTCGCTGCAATCACCCAGATCCTCTTCATCACCTGCAAACGTGGAGTGCCATCAGTCAGCATCACACCGGTCAACGCTGACCTCTTCTGCAATGATGCCCTCCTCAGAAGTGCCGTGGCATTCTGCTCGCTCCCGGTCTAACGCCAGATGTTGCGGCCGGCATCACCTGCGGCACCTAGAAAACTGGAGATACAAAGCGACCGCTGTGCCTGAAGCGGTCGCCCACTCACAAACTATTCTACACACCTGAAAAATAACTGCTGCTACGGTTTCTGTTCATTGCTCAACTTGCCCGACAAGCTCGGGGTGGACATTCTGCTTTGTGTGTAGTTTTGTGAGTTGCTTTACACCTTCAAAACAGAGCGTTAACTAGTGGCATAGGCACTGACAGGCACATTCCCTCCATCGTTGCATGTAGACCTACCTTCCACAATGCCTCATCTCTTCAGTGTCCAACTCCCTACTGTGCATCTGCAGCAACAATACAAAGTCAAATGGATGCTGACAAATACCCTAGTGTCATGGTTTAACCCCAGTTGGCAACTAAGCACCACGCAGCCGCTCGCTCACTCCCCCCTGGTGGGATGGGGGAGAGAATCGGAAGAGTAACAGTGAGAAAACTCGTGGGTTGAGATAAAGACAGTTTAACAGGTAAAGCAAAAGCCACGCGCACAAGCAAAGCAAAGCAAGGAATTCATTCACTGCTCTCCATGGGCAGGCGGGTGCTCAGCCATCCCCAGGAAAGCAGGGCTCCATCACGCGTAACGGTTACTTGGGAAGCCAAACGCCATCATGCTGAGTGTCCCCCCATTCCTTCTTCTTCCCCCAGCTTATATACTGAGCATGACGTCATACAGTATGGCATAGCCCTTTGGCCAGGCTGGGTCAGCCCCCCGGCTCTGCTCCCTCCCAGCTTCTCGTGCTGCTGGCAGAGCATGGGAAGCTGAAAAGTCCTTGACCAGTGTAAACTCTACTCAGCAAGAACCAAAACATCACTGTGTTATCAACATTATTCTCATCCTAAATCCAAAACACAGCACTCTACTAGCTACTAAAAAGAAAATTAACTCTATCCCAGCTGAAACCAGGACACCTAGCAAACAGTGAACCTTCCCCAGTCTGACCTCTTCGCTCCACTAACCTCGTCGATGCATGCTTTACGCTCCGACCTGCCAGGCTGACACAGCAACATCAGTGAGATCAAAAAAGACAAACAGTAATACCCGTAAGAAGTAGACACTCTTCCCTCTTCTTTCCCCTGCCCCAGTAGCCACATCCCAGACTCATCCTTTCCCCCAGCCCGCTAACACGGCTCCGCTCGCCTCCTGTGCCACGCCTCCGGGGTCAGCATCCATGTCAGGCACTCACTTGTAGTTGGTCCTTCTCCAATGACTCAGGAACCTTCGATGCCAAGCGTGCCTTGGGAAAATGCGGAAAGGCCCACAGATGTGACATACTGCTTTCCAAAAGAAAGAGCCCACCTTGCAAACAGCCCAACAGATCTCTGACTGACTTACCTACTCAGGCAACACAGAGACCCCAAAAGCACAAGACCCAAATGACTGACCTCAACCCCCATCACGGCCCACGATGCCATCCGCTCGCCTTCGCTGTCACGCCTCGCTCGACTGTCCTGCTTAGCCCAGACCTAGTACTTAAACTGCAAGAATAAGTTAAACCACCCACTGACACATAAAAATTACACTTAGTGCCAGATGACTCAAATATAGGCAAAGACCGATAAGCCAAACACCAAAAGAGCTACAAGTAGCAAATGACCATGGCTGGTGCAATGACGGACTCTTCCTTTATGTATAACTAACTCCTAAACTCATGCTCCATGAACTGCGGCAGAGAGAACCCCTCGGTAGGCGGCATGCTGGCATGAGAGTGCTGACATAGATGGGACAGGACACGGGGCTGCCCCAAGTTGCTTGCGTACAGAGTGCTACTATTAGATAACGCTGCGCTGTAAAGCCTGGGAGCAAAGGGAGGCGCTGGAGGCACCGCAAAGCACACAGGGAGGTGCTGGAGACTGTTAGCAAATAGTTAATCGAGACTTTGAATATTATTGTGCATTTAAGAATAGTTATTCAGAAAAGATAAATTACATGAATTGTATAACTACAGGAGGTTTATATTAATCTATGTCCATGCTACGCTGCTCATTTTGTCCCTGTAGAGTCCTATCTCATGGCTGGAGTCCTATCCCATGGCTGGAGTCCTATCCCATGGCTGGATTAATCACCAGCCGACTTAATCAGTAGATAAAGATAGATGTAGTAAGGAAAGATGAATAATTGAACATTTGATTATGACATTTTAATTGACGTAGACCTTAGATGAGAATAAGGGTAAGGTAAGCATTCATAATATAAGTTAAGCGGTCCAATTCTTAGAATTTAAAGATGGTTTTAAATAGAGCATTGTGAAATTAGACATAGAAGGGAAATAAATGACTCTTATCATCTTGCATCAGACCAGTGGTTGAAGGGGTCTACGTGGTCGATACGCAGGAACTGAAACGGAACGCAAAGAATCGGTTTACCGATGGGAAATCAAGAACTGTCTGCCGACCAGAAAAATGAAGAATTGTTAACGCAGTGGGAACTCAGGTGCACTTTGATAATCGTGTAATTGTATAATCATGTAATTGTTATAGGAATATATATAAGGTGACAATTGTAAAACTTGGCTGCCACTCACTGAGGTGATGGCCCAACTCTGTGTTGTTAATAAAGCAAACCTAGAGATACCCCATTTCTGGTGAAAATTCTTCAACAGAGACCCCAGAGTTCCCGAGGGTATGTTTTAATGTATCTTAATGTGCCTACTGCTTTCCGAGATGGGACTTGTCTGACATTCAGCCCTGCATGTTGTGATGTGGAGGCCCGGACAGTTAACGCTGCGTCTCTCGTGACTTTGTCTTATCTCCCATCACCTGTGGGGAGACTAAAACAGAACAGACCTCAGCCAAACCCAAATTCAACTGCAAAACCCATCTGAGAAAGGCTGACGAACCCACCTCACTTTCCCAACCATCCTCCAGTCCCAAAACTTTGAGAAACCCCTTCTCTTCTCCTACCTGGCAGGGAAGGAAGCCCGCTCCTTCCCGACAGCTCCCGCCCTGTATTTGCACCCCTGAACCCCCCGTGTCGGCCGCTCCTCGGGAGCTGCTCTTCTGAGTTGTGCCCCGTGTTCTGTGAGCCCGGCTTATCCTTCATCTTCCCACAGACTCCAGGCTCTGCTACAGACCCACAAAATAAGTGAAATCCTGATGCTTATAATCTCTGAGGGGCCTGCTGCAAGCTCCAAAGGTTCTACAGCATGGTACTCTGTTGGCAATGGAGAAAGGCAATGAGCTGTTCCATACCCAGCAAGATACTATAGCTTACGTCCCCACTGCTTTCTTGAGAACTGCTGAAACCCCATATACAGATGCATACAAAATGCCCACTTTAATCCCTACTAGATCATTTCACCATCAATCCTGTTAAGAGGCGGTCAACAACTTGCACAGTATGCAGTGAAATTGGTGAAAGAAAGAAGGTTCCATCTTCATTAAAGCCAGGAAGTCCAGGAAAATACAAAGCACTCAGAAAAAAAGAAAAAACAAAACAAAAAAACCAAAACATACTATTAAACCATCTTAGAATCGTAGAATCATAGAATCGTTAAGGTTGGCAAAGACCCTTAAGATCATCGAGTCCAACCGTTAACCCAGCACTGCCAAGTCTGCCACTAAACCATGTCCCCAAGCACCACATCTCCCCGGCTTCTAAATCCCTCCAGGGACAGGGACTCAACCACTTCCCTGGGCAGCTACGTCATGCTCAGGTCCCAAGCTATCCAATCCATCCTCATTAACCACCACCCCCTTCCCATCCTTTGATACAATACACAGGTATCACTCCCTTAGTCTACGGACCACCCCTGGGAAATGTCTGTAAAATGTCCATAAATGTCCACAAAATGTCCCTTGAGTTCGTTTAGTCCATGGCTTTGGGCTCCATCGGTGATGGTGGTCGCTCAGGACGGGAGCGGTGGTGTGTCGCATGGAGTCACTGGGCACCAAAGCCAGCTCAGGTTGGGTCACTGCTGCGCTTGCATTGCTTCTTGTAAGACCTGTCCTCCACTGGTTCAGGTGGTTCCTGCTATAGTCATTCAGATCATGGGTTACAACAACGTAAAGGTATTTCCATTACAATCTCCACCCCTGGCCCCTTGGGGCCGGGTTATAGGGTTTAACATCGCAATGAACTCCCCGTGCTCCTAGCCTGGCTAGCAACAAAGGGTTCCTGCTACAGTAATTCCCACAACATGCAACTCAAATCCCAGGTTACAACAATTTAAAGGTATTTCCATTACAATCTCCATCCCTGGCCCCTTTGGACCAGACCACAGGGTTTAACATTGCAATAAGCTCCCCTTGCCCCTGCTCCGGCTTGGACTTATCCACAGACTGCAGTCCCTTAGGGTCGTACCTGCTCCAAGTGGAGCCTTATTTATGCGGCACAGTCTCTTCGGGGGTACACCAGCTTCTCTCCAGAGTGCCCTAGGGCTTTTCCCAGGCTTTGCTGAAGCCTGCAAGGGGCCCCGCTGTCTTCCAGAGCTCCAGAGCTTTTCCCAGGCTTTGCCAAATCCTACACGAGGCCACGTTGCCTTCCAGAGCGTCCCGAGGCTTTTGCAGAGCTTTGCTGAAGCCCACCAGGGGCCCTGCTACCTTCCAGAGTGCCCTGGGGCTTTTCCCAGGCTTTGCCCAAGCCCGCAAGGGGCCCTGCTGCCCTCCAGACTAGCCCGCAAGTTCTCCTGGGCTTTGCTAAAGCCACAAGAGGCCCTGCTTCCTTCCAGAGCGCCCTGGGGCTTTTGCCAGGCTTTTCCAAAGCCCACAAGGGGCCCTGCTTCTCTCCAGGGTGCCTTGGGGCTTTATCCTGGCTTTGCTGAAGCCCGCAACGGCCCCTGCTTCTCTCCAGAGTGCCTCCGGGCTTTTGCTGGGCTTTGCCGACAACAGTAAATGGCCCTGCTCCTCCCGAGAGTGACCTGGGGCTTTTGTCAGGCTTTGCCGAAGCCCACAAGGGGCCCTTGTGCCTTCCAGGTGCTTCGACTTGGATGAATGACTTCCTTACGTCGACAGGGAAGCAAGTTACGCCTCCAGCTGAAGTCACTCTCCGCAGGCTACCTGTAGCAATAGCCCAAACCCTCAGGAAGCTTTCCATCTTTCCATCTTTCCATCTTTGGACAAAGTCAGCTTCCCAGTGAAGGCATTGGGGTTCTCACAGACGCAGCTTAGGGATTCCGTGCCCCTCCAGATGGGGATTCATTCCTGGGAGCATGAACTCATGATGCCAACTGAGGTGGGTCTGGAGGACTACACAGAAGATTTCATGCAAGCCCCCTCTTCAGTATAGCTTTTAAGGGGATCCCAGATGTTCTCTTTGAAGGGAATTCCGAATATTCCACGGGCAGAAAGCAAAGTCTTCCTGATTCTGCCAAAAGATGGGAAATGGGTTACAATTAGCAGCAGATACACCGCTTTTTAAGTAAAATGTATGTTTGCACACATCATCCATGCATAGCCATCTAACAAAATCCACCAAAAAGAGTACCCTTACTAGGAAGAAGATTCTGCAACATAAACACGATAGGTCTTACTCAGGTTAATTTTAGTATTAGTGTCCTACAGGAAATGGCAATAATTCACGTCACTGCTTGCATAGATGTTATGCACGTTCCTCATTCTTCCTCACCCTCCTATGCATGATTGGTTGTTTGCTTTTTCCGCAGATATCCCCAAATGAGAACTTCTTTTCTTCTCCCAGGGAGAAGAGGAATCCTCACGCTTCCTCATTTCATGAGCAGAGCACAAGGGCAACCTTCTCCCTGGAGAGATAAGTGGGGAGCTGAAGGCTTGGGAACAAGTATGGAACCAAAGGAACTTTTGGAAAAGGCCAAAAGGAGCTGCCCCAACTTCTGAAAAAGAAACCAAGGGAGACCAAAAATGCAGCCAAGAGAGATCGGGACATGCCACTAGCAAGGACTGTTTTCAGGTGTTCTTATTAACAAGGAAGCGAAGTCCCTGGTGACTGGAAAAAGGGAAACACTGCACCCAGTTTTAAAAAGGGTAGAAAGGAGGAGACCCTGGGAACTCCCGACCTGTCAGCCTCACCTCTGTGCCTGGGAAGATCATGGAACAGATCCTCCGAGAAGTTGTGCTAAAGCACATGGAGGACAGCGAGGTGATTCGAGGCAGCCAGCACGGCTTCACCAAGGGCAAGACCTGCCTGACCAACCTGGTGGCCTTCTGTGATGGAGTGACTACAGCAGTGGACAAGGGAAGAGCTACGGATGTCATCTATCTGGACTGCTGTAAGGCCTCTGACACGGCCCCCCAGAACATCCTTCTCTCTAAATTGGGGAGCAATTGATTTGATTGGTGGACTGTTCAGCTCACCAACCCTCACCAAGGAGAGCTGCCCAGCGGGAAAGGACCTGGGGTGGTGGGCGACAGCGGCTGAACATGAGCCAGCAGTGTGCCCAGGTGGCCAAGAGGGCCAACGGCATCCTGGCTTGTGTCAGGAACGGTGTGGCCAGCAGGAGCAGGGCAGGGATCGTCCCCCCGTGCTGGGCACTGGTGAGGCCGCCCCTCGAATCCTGTGCTCAGCGCTGGGCCCCTCACCCCCAGAAGGAGATGGAGGGGCTGGAGCGTGGGCAGAGCAGGGCAGCGAGGCTGGGGAAGGGGCTGGAGCACAAGGGTGGGGAGGGGCGGCTGGGGGAGCTGGGGGTGCTCAGCCTGGAGAAGAGGAGGCTGAGGGGAGCCCTCATCGCTCTCTGCAACTGCCTGAAAGGAGGCTGGAGCCGGGGGGGTCGGTCTCTTCTCCCCAGGAACAAGCGATGGGACGAGAGGGAACGGCCTCAAGCTGCGCCAGGGCAGGGTTAGGTTGGGGATTGGGAAAAACTCCTTCCCCAAAGGGCTGTCAGGGCCTGGCCCAGGCTGCCCAGGGCAGGGGCTGAGTCCCCATCCCTGGGGGGATTTAAAAGCCGGGGAGATGTGGTGCTTGAGGACATGGTTTAGTGGTGGCCTTGGCGGTGCTGGGTCAACGGTTGGACTCGATGATCTGAAGGGTCTTTTCCAACCTTAACGATTCTGTGATTCTAACCCACACAGGAACTTCTCTCTGAAGAGTACATGAAGCACCCAGGACAAGCACCCTTCCTCTAACATCTCCACCATAACTTTTCCAGCTGCAGCAGCCTGGACAAGCCTCCAGCAGCCCCCACTGAAACCCATTCACCTACCAATCACAGCTGCACTCACCCGCAGCTCCCCACTTTCTTTTCTCACTACTGATAGCCATGAGATCACATAGGAAGTCACATACTAATAACTTCGAACATCTGCGAAAGAAAAAGAAGCATCAGTCTGCTACTTAGGAAGATGAACCCCCATGGGGATGTGGAGGTGTTTGCCAGCAAACGCATCTTCTAAGTAAAAACATGAAAAACAAGAGCATTTGCAGAGAATTTCTATAAGGTGGAAATTCAGAATATAGACCTGCTTTTTTTGCCACACATTTGGGAAGAAAAAAAAAAAGACCACATTTATGACAGGAAATATCAACAGAAGGCTCTAAACCACTGCCTAAACACCTGATTGCTATTGGAAAGCACAGTACTCCTCTTAAGAAGGTATCAAAGATGGGACCCATGAGCAGTATTGGGGGAACAAGTGGGGTTAAAACACCTAGGTACCAAAAGGAATGAGGAAAGGGGAATATGATGAGAGAGAGATGCCTTAGAAGGGGAGCACACGACTGCTAACGTGCATCAGCTGTAGAGAGGGTGAAAAGCCATTATCTCCCCATCTGAAGCCCTCAGGGGTGCTATAACTGTAAGGGGTTGGGCCCTATAGGGGAACGTGCGTTAAAAGAAAAGAGACACCTGCCTGGAGATCATCTCTGCCGGGACTCGAACCCGGAACCTCTGGATTAGAAGTCCAGCGCGCTCGTCCATTGCGCCACAGAGACCTCACTGTGCGTGCAGCATCCGCACCAGAACTGAAAAATCCCGCACCCCCTGCATCACCAGAGGGGTCTCAACATCCCACCCTCATGGCACGGCACCGAGGCGGCGTGAAAAGCCAGCGCAGAGATCGATCTCCCTTGCAAATCCGCATCCCCAGGCATCCCCTTCTTCTCCAGGGACAGGCAATAATTCTGGGTACGATCTATATCTCACTTAGCAACAGGGATGCAGCAAAAACCTGGATGCAGGCTTGTATCTGCGTCTCTGGCAACCTTTCCGCAGCATCTCTAGCTCAACCGAGGGCAGAGCTAAATCCTGGAGCAGTTAATTGCTGCATCTCTCTCAGCATCGTCACAGCATCCTCATTGCAGAAGCCAAGAAAGATGAAAGAGGATTTAGCTTACAACAGCGAACGCTGACAATGATGAAGAAAGCTCTGCTTGTCGTGATGAAAAATGCAGAAACCTGTGGTTTGAGCAGGGAAATAAAAAAAGCAACTATCATGGTTTTATTCTAAGCAAGCTGTCAATCAAGGGTTTAATGTTTCTCTATGGGCATCTTCCATCGGAAAAAAATTAAGACAACTTCAAAACAACAGGAAATATCCTTTTCCATCCGCTGAGCTATTGAACAATTGATCAAACTCTGTGCCACAATTCCTTGCTGTGAACGAACACATCTTGCATTTCTAAACTGCATGAATTTTAGAGCATTGTTTACTCCCAAGCACGCTCTTAATTCGGGACGAACGTGAAAGGCGAGGTGCTAACTGCAATACGACTTGCTTAGAAGAACGAACGCTACCTGAGACTATGAGCTTCTACCTCAGGGTTGATGTGACCTGAAGACCCAACCCAAGCCAGCTCTTACCAGCTGAGAACACCCCATACCAATGATGAAACAATCGATTTACCCTTCAGTAGAGCGAGGTGTATAACTACAGCCAGGACCACAACCGACCTGGACCACAACCGACCTGGACCTAGGATAAACCCCACCATCACCAGTACAGGACATCACTTTAGAGCAATGAAGATCTGACCGTGTGTCTGTACCACCTGCACGGGACGAGCACATACTGATCCTGCATGGGACATATCGATTATGCAAGCAACAGTAACCGGCCAGCTCACCCCTTACCGTGAAAAATGTGATCGGTCTATACAACCGTATTGTCACATATGTAATCCCTGCTTTCCTCTGCATCTGTGTCCTCCATGCATTCAGCTGGGGCACCGCTATGCGCGTAGCTAAAATATAAGAGAATAAATTCCCTTGGTAATTCTCTGCTAAGCATCCTTGCCTCCCTCCTCGGCTGGCAAAGAACTGACTTTTACACAAATCGGGCCGTGAAGTCATGTGGTGCTAATGAGAAGAGGCACAGCACTCACAACCTCCGCACATCTAATGCAAACGCAAAGAACTTGGGTTTCCTTTTACTGATGCTCTGGGGCTTTGGAAACATTTCCAGTTGTCTCATCAAGTAAAATCCAGCTAGAAGTGGTGGGAAAGAAGGCAGGGGTTTAACTTCTATCAGACAAAACCCTTCCTGTTGCAAGAGATACCCAGTAAATCGATATCCCTTGAAATAAATTACTCTGCAAACCAACGGTAGTGCTGTAATGCCACCGGTACCTTGAGAAAACTCAAAGTCTAGAAAACACCTATCTAGAGGGTGAACAAAGGCTGCGCTTAAAAAAAGTCATATAATAAAGCTTAGACAAAGTTATAAAGCACCAATATAGAACAGAAAGGAAGAAAAAAATCTCACACAGCCTGCGGCTGCACTACGCGTGTTTGTCATTGGAGGAGACGACACCAACTCTTTTAATATGATTTTGGGAGGCTGCACCTCAAAAGCAGTGCCTATTTTGAAGTCATTAACAGTTTTGTCAGCGAGTAGAAAATCTGGAGATGAAGTATTAAATTGCACAAACCCCAGAAGAATGACTGTGGCTTCATGGGCAGCCACGTCCCGGGAGTCAGAGGGCAGACGGGTTTTGAAAGAACCCGCGTTCCTCCTGATTGCAGCTGGACTGGGGCTTGTTGCAGCTCTGCAACCTGCCTTTCCCTTCTGACTGCCTGTGCTCTCATAGAATCATAGAATTGTTAAGGTTGGAAAAGACCCTTCAGATCATCAGGTCCAACCGTTAACCTACCACTGCCAAGCCCACCACTAAACCATGTCCTCAAGCACCACATCTCCCCGGCTTTTAAATCCCCCCAGGGATGGGGACTAAGCCCCTGCCCTGGGCAGCCTGGGCCAGGCCCTGACAGCCCTTGGGGGAAGGAGTTTTTCCCAATATCCAACCTAACCCTGCCCTGGCGCAGCTTGAGGCCGTTCCCTCTCGTCCCATCGCTTGTTCCTGGGGAGAAGAGACCGACCCCCCCGGCTCCAGCCTCCTTTCAGGCAGTTGTAGAGAGCGATGAGGGCTCCCCTCAGCCTCCTCTTCTCCAGGCTGAGCACCCCCAGCTCCCTCAGCCGCTCCTCCTAAGACTTGTTCTCTAGACCCTTCACCAACCTCGTTGCCCTTCTCTGGCCACGCTCCAGCACCTCGATGTCCTTCTTGAAGTGAGGGGCCCAACACTGGACACTCTCATACATCTTCTGGTAATACAAAGCCCAGCAGCATGCATGCCCAAATTTTTACCAGCCAACCAGCATTCAACATCTGGAGGAAAGCCTGCTCCAATCAGCTCTAATTGTACCAGAAACAGGAAAGGTCCAGGAGTTTGAGCAGGTCCTGCTGAAAATGACACATTTCCAACAGAGAAAGTACGGGGAGAACCACTCGCTGCAGGGAAATGGATGTGCCACAGGCTGCACCCCCCAGGAGCACCCCCCGATCAGCAGCGCTGCTAGGAGCACCACCAGAGCCCTCTTGCCTTCTCCTCGTCCTCCTCCCAGCAGGCGCCCGTGTTGGCACAAGGACAAGGCCACAGGCCACACGGCGCCAAATGCTCCCCGCTGAACGCTAGAAAGCAATGTGCAACTTTCAAAGCCTCGGGCCACCTGCCAAGCGTCTTTGTACCTTCAATAATTTGGCCGGTCTTCCCCAAGGTCCTGACTGTCCCTCTGTTATCTCTGTATGTGCCATACTTGGAAAGCAGAGACTGGAGCGAGCAGCAGAGATGCAGGTAGGTTATTTTTGGTGCTGGGGAATGCCAATACACCCATTTACGTGGGAGGAGATGACAATGAAATTCAGTAAGCTGGGCAGCACGTTTTGAGGCAAGAGCAATATCCATCTTTAGAGACAGAGAGGGAGGCGTTTATAACGTGAGTGTCCCCCACACATAGAAGTGCGATGGGAGTGAAAAAGCTGCAGGGGGTCCAAGCAAGGTGCAAACTGGCCCCCAGCTCGTCCCCGATCACCTTCCAGCATCAAATCATTTGCTGCAGACAGGAAGAACGTGAGCCATGAGCAAGGATGCAGTGGACCAAGGTGAACCAAGATAATTTACCACCTTATAAACAGCTGGGAAAGGCCTTTTGCAAGACAAAGACTTAAGCAGTAAGATAGCTGCTGAAGCGTGTCTTACTTGAGCAGTAAGATGCCGCCTCACGTCAAGCTGCTCTAGGGCAGCATCGTCAGCGCTGAGAGATTCAAAAAATCTCTTTGCACGCCTAAATAAACAGCGATAGAAAATCCATATCAGAGCTAGGACTGCTTTGTGGTATCCATGGCTAAAGGTTTTATAGTATACACAACTACCTTATTACCTAAAATAAAACCTTCTCCAAGAGTCACCAAAGAGCCAGTCCCACCAAGCTAAGGACAAAGCTTTCGAAGCTGCGCGCTTGCAGGCCACGAAGCCCCTTAACCTGTATGTCCACAATGGGGAAGGGGTTTCCCTAAATCCTTACAATTTGCAAGGTATATTTTTGTCTTTTTCCTAAACTTGTAATCCCTTCTTGATTGCTTTCTAGTTTATTTGCCGGCCGTGTCAGAAGCACCCAAAATGCGCTTGATTTGACCACCACATCGCATGCATCTTCAAACCTTCCAGTGCCTTTCTGAGCCTCGCTTCGTCTGCTGGACTGTGACTGGGCTCATCTAAAAGCTGTTCATCGGTGACTCCTGCATTTTGCTGCCCCTGATAATTAACATCTCATCGTGAGACAGAGCCAGTTTTGGAAGCTTTTGCCTTCGGTGCCATGGGCCGGCATTCGTGGCTCTACTGAAGCTTGCTGGGCAAGGCCACAGCTCAGCACGTGGCTCATTTTCTACAAGCTTACAGTTAAATTACAGCGGATGCTCTTTTAAAAAGCAGCTCAGCTGTCATCTTAGTATCTAACATATACAACTGTTTGATTTGCATTTTGCTGGAGTTAATCCCCCCAGGAGTTATTTTTGCAGCCCAGGTAAGATAGATGAAGCAAGAGGGCATGACCAGCTCCTGTCGGGAGGCTGAAGCCATAGCCATCAGGGTGAAAAGAGGAGAGGGAGGAGCTGACGTTTCTGGGGAGCAGGTTGGATCTCATCCACAAAGGTGAAAATCAAAACTGCCACCAGCCCGTATGAGGGCCCAAGCAAAGACGCCCTATACTTGTAATTGCTGTTGTGAAAATCATTGCAGGGCTGAGAGACGGATGCCACACAAAGAAACTAGAGCAGAAACGCAGACTAAAAGGTGGCAGCGATAGAAAAGGACGATCCTAGTAGAAGCCCCAAATCTAACACCTTTGCCTACAGAGCACCAATTTAAAGGTTGTGGACCAGAGCGTCCCCCTTTAGCCTGTTCCTCGGATGGAGCAGAGGGAGTTGGCTGGATGCTGGAACTTAGGAGCATCACCGGGGTCTCCCTTGTCACCACCCACAGCAGCGTATACCCAACGGGGATCTCAAGCGAGCAGTCAGCGAGCAGTCACACCGGGGGTGTCCAGCGGGGGTGGATTTACTCAAGAGGCTGAGAACATATCCTCAGCTGGGATCCTCAAAATGGCTGCAGGAGGGAGGGACACCCCAGGCCGGTGTCCAAGACAGACCGTGTTCCCAGCTCAGGGCAGCGCAGAGGAAACGCTGTCCTCTACCTGGCACACCCAGAAGGGCTGAGCTCCAGCCTGGCAGCGCCTGGGGTGGCCACGGTCAGCTTTGCTGCCATCTTAGCAGGCGTCGGAGACCGTGCATAAGCCCCCTTGGTCATCCACGCCGCCAGCTCTTTAGGGACAACTAAGGACAGTGAGATCTGGTTGGCAGCCCATCCCTACTGGCTCGATGTAACTGTGGAACACCTAATTTTGGTTCTCACTTGGGCACTGGGAATGAAGCCAACGCTGTGCTTCGAAGTGAAGCCACCTGCAAAGCAGCAAACAGCCTGCGCAGAGCTCAACAGCCATTGGAGACGCTACCCCACATCAGCAGATGGAGATCGAATCAGGAACTGGGGGAAAAAACCAACAAACCTTTCCTCCCAGCTGTGCGGTTGGCGGTACCACAGCCCTACAAACAGAGGAGATGGGACCTTCCAGACCCCAGGCCTGGAAACCCCTACCACAAAAACCAAGGATAAAATCCTCCCCCTCGCTATTGTACAAGGACTTTCCAAACCTTAATATCATGCTGTTAGGGGCAATATCAACAACATGCTACTCGGGCACATACTTAAGCAGGGAGGATGCTGTGGCCCTAGCGTTCCTCAGCCTGCAAAATGGATGCATCATGGAGGATCCAAACTGGCAGAGGCCATGACAACGCACCTTTAGAAGCACTCACGGAGTCTGCTGGAAAGCAGGTTAGGTGCACTCCCACCGCTACCCACCAAGAAACGCCACTTGCCATGCACACGCGTACGACTATAGACACAGAACCAAATTTCAGATGCAAATTTCATCAGCAAGATGGTGTTTCTGAGAAATCTCTGCCCCAGAGCCTGTAACAACAACACTTTGATTTGAAGCATCCAGAAGGCAAAACCAGTCTCTCTTTCCTTACTCTTCACAGAAAACTGGTATTAGCGTGACACCCAAAAAGCTTCTAGGTGTGATGGAGTTTGATGTCCCTGGCAGGACAGAGCCATTCATGATGCACATATTCAGGGCAGATTTTGGGGTCAAGGGACTGGAATGTCTCCTTTCTTCCAAGGAACGCTGATCCACCTAATTCTAACAAAGCACCATATTATTTTCACTTAAAAAAAAAAAAAAAGTAGTATTTTACCCCTAAAATGACTTCTTTAGCTGCAAATTGCCATCGTCCCCCAGTGCTATGCTTCATGTATCGTGGGGAAGGCACACTGCCTGAGTTTACACCTGGCTGTCGGGACAGCATAGAATCATAGAATTGTTAGAGTTGGAAAAGACCTTTAAGATTGAGTCCAGCCGTTAACCCAGCGCTGCCAAGGCCACCACTAACCCATGTCCCTCAGCACCACATCTCCCCGGCTTTTAAATCCCCCCAGGGATGGGGACTCAGCCCCTGCCCTGGGCAGCCTGGGCCAGGCCCTGACAGCCCTTTGGGGAAGGAGTTTTTCCCAATCCCCAACCTAACCCTGCCCTGGCGCAGCTTGAGGCCGTTCCCTCTCGTCCCATCGCTTGTTCCTGGGGAGAAGAGACCGACCCCCCCGGCTCCAGCCTCCTTTCAGGCAGTTGCAGAGAGCGATGAGGGCTCCCCTCAGCCTCCTCTTCTCCAGGCTGAGCACCCCCAGCTCCCCCAGCCGCCCCTCCCCACCCTTGTGCTCCAGCCCCTTCCCCGGCCTCGCTGCCCTGCTCTGCCCACGCAATGGGCACAACCTGCCAGGTTCTGCCAGCGCAGCTGATCGCTCCCAGAGCGGGCCATGGCAGTGACACCCCCAGCGCCTCCAGCCCCAGAGCAGGCAGCGCCCGCCAGCTGCTGGCCCAAGCTCTGCCAAGTCCTTTCCACCTCAGGCTCTTTCTCATCTCAGCGTTGCAGGTTTTGTCTCTTTCCTCTTAAAAACAAACCAACCAACCAACCAACCAACCCCACCCCCAGAAACACTCACAGGATTTGTCCAGTACCCCCAACCCCGTCTATCACTTACGCTTGTTACTCAGCCTGATGTGTCCACCTCTGTGCCACCTCTGCAGGAACTGCAGCCACCTCTGCTCCCAGGTCTTGCCTTCAGCTCTCTTTTCCTTCCAGCAAGTTGTTTTCTCGCTGCCTGCGTCCCCTCCGCACCCACCCGGGCCCCAGCCCGGTTCTCCAGCCCCACCGGCCCCGGCCGGGCGAGCGGGGCTCCCCCGGCGCTCGCCCTGCGCCCCAGGCCACGCACAAAGCCCCGCGCCCTGCCGCGGCGGCTCCGGCCTCTCCCCAACTTTCCCCAGGTCTCTCTGCGCTGGGTTGGCCTGGGCCTCTTCCCCTCGGATGCCTCCCCTTCCCCTCGGATGCCCCCCCTCCCCGCGCTCCCTTTGTCCCCCTCGGACGGCCCTTTCCGCCCGGGGCGGCCGGAGTTTCCATGGGGATGGAGGCGGCGACCGGGGCTCTCCGCGGCGGGGAAGAGCACAAAGGGGAGGGGAGGACGGGGGAGAAGGGCCGGGGACGGGGGAGAAGGGACCGGGGAGAAGGGCTGGCGACCGGGGGGACAAGGGCTGGGGGACCGGGGGAGAAGGGACCGGGGAGAAGGGCTGGCGACCGGGGGAGAAGGGCTGGGGGACCGGGGGGACAAGGGACCGGGGAGAAGGGCTGGCGACCGGGGGGACAAGGGCTGGGGGACCGGGGGAGAAGGGACGGGGGGACCGGGGGAGAAGGGACCGGGGAGAAGGGCTGGGGGACCGGGGGAGAAGGGACGGGGGGAGAAGGGCTGGCGACCACAGGACAAGGGCTGGCGACCATGGGGAGAAGGGACGGGGGAGAAGGGCCGGGGGACCGGGGAGAAGGGATGGGGGACGGGGGAGAAGGGCCGGGGGAGAAGGGCTGGCGACCGGGGGGACATGGGCTGGGGGACGGGGGAGAAGGGACGGGGGGAGAAGGGACGGGGGGGAGAAGGGCTGGTGACTGCAGGACAAGGGCTGGCAACCCGGGGGAGAAGGGCCGGGGGAGCAGGGAGAAGGGCTGGGGGAGCAGGGAGAAGGGCTGGCGACCGGGGGGACAAGGGCTGGGGGACCGGGGGAGAAGGGACGGGGGGACCGGGGGAGAAGGGACCGGGGAGAAGGGCTGGGGGACCGGGGGAGAAGGGACGGGGGACCGGGGGAGAAGGGACGGGGGGAGAAGGGCTGGCGACCACAGGACAAGGGCTGGCGACCATGGGGAGAAGGGACGGGGGAGAAGGGCCGGGGGACAGGGGAGAAGGGCTGGCGACCGGGGAGAAGGGATGGGGGAGAAGGGCTGGCGACCGGGGGGACATGGGCTGGGGGATGGGGGAGAAGGGACGGGGGGAGAAGGGACGGGGGGAGAAGGGCTGGCGACTGCGGGACAAGGGCTGGCAACCCGGGGGAGAAGGGCCGGGGGAGCAGGGAGAAGGGCTGGGGGACTGGGGGACAGGGGACCGGGGGGAGAAGGGCTGGAGGACCGGGGGAGAAGGGCTGGGGGACCGCAGGGACAAGGGCCGGCGACCGCAGGGACAAGGGCCGGGGGACCACGGGGTCGCGCTCCCGCAGGCCCAGGGGATAACGCACCCCCTTCCCACGGTTGCCGGCCCAGGGCCTCGGCACGCAGGCAGCCGCTCGAAGGCGATTTACTCCCTGGGACCCGTTTGTTGGGGTTTGCGGTTATTTTTCCCTCCACTGGAAGGGAAAAATAACAAAAGACGAACCAAGCAAAATACAACGTGGGAAGTTCTCATCCCCGGCGTGGCTGCGGCCAGAGGCACGGAGGAGAGGAGCCCCTCGCCGCCGCGATGGAAGAGGCAGAGCTGTTCTACAGCGTTCGGTGAAAACGGCGACTGCCTCTGCCTGCTGTGGTTTGCCGTGCAGATGCACAATACGCAGGTGGAATAAATGCTTGGGCGTAACAAGAAGCAAAATGCATAAGCGACACCCTCTGGTGTGGCCATGAGCTGGGGTTTTGCTTTAATTTATGGTTCTTGCATTATTCTCTTTTTTTCCTTGAGGAAGAAAAGAATAAAAATTAAGAGGTATCTACGACAAAGGGAAGGTAAAAGTGGGGTCCCTAAGGAGGTTTGGTCAGACAGCAGGGCCAAACTGCCCCTGCAGATCCAATTCATGGCTGTCACCTGCCGTCGCTGAGCTCTACCTTGGCAGAAAGGACCGAGTGGCCATGCCTCATGTCCACAGCCCTCATTCATCCCTCTTAGCGTTACAGCTCTCCAACCTGTCCGCAAACAGTTCCTCTGCCTCTGCAGCTGGGGCTCTGGGAGCCCTGCCCTTCCTCCTCCTCCTCTTCACAGAAAAGTTCCTTTACTTTAGAGGCCTACATGGAAATTAACTGTATACACACATCTCTAGCCAGGTAGAACGAGATAGTTACAGAAAAGGCTTCTATTTACAATAGAAATGAGAAAGAGAAAATTTGTAAATTAACAGAAAGGCGCAGCTATTTCTGCTCTGCATGATGCACTTACACTGAGGATGGTGAAGATGAAGAAATGTATTTTTTTTCCACCCAGTGCAAGCAAAGAGGGTGTCAAAGATGCTCCTAAGACCAAACAGCTTTTTGTCAGCACATCCAGATCAATCACATCCAAGAGAGAATAAATAACTGGCCAACAGCACATCAAGAGGATTCAAGTTTCGCTAATTCCTGGACATTGTAAAGCGAAGAGGAAAGCTTATATGAAGCCGATATTTCTGGAGACTTAATTCTCAGTCTGTCCATATCACACCTCTCACATGCAAATTAACTCTATTATCTCTAACTAACTGGGGATAAATTTATCAGGTTGTGAGTTTGTTTATAAAGGTGATTAACTCCAGATTTTCCCCTCTCTCTCTCGCAGCCTGCTCGCGTCAGCTGCATTTCACCCTTGCCTGTAACGGCCTTGTGCTCTGCCCCGTTCCTTTAGCTCTCCGCTCACACTGCTCACGGGGAGGCACTGACACGGGAGCGGAATCTGAATTACACCCTGCAAGGCTGCATGTCTGTAGCGAGTGAGGCTTTTAATCTGGAGATGCACAACATTTATATCAAGACACTAGAATGCATCGAAATTGGGTAAAAATAAAGCAAAGAGTAATTATAAATAGAAGATCATTGATTTAACACTTAATTCTATCAACATTTCACAGTGGTTAATCTTAATCTTTTAGGATTGAACTTTTCCCTCAGTTATTTAAACATAAAACTTGACTAAGCGCTTATAAGGCTTGCGGAGGGCATGAAGGGTGGGGGGTAGCGGAGAGGAGGGACCCCGGGGTGGGTCTCTCCATGTACCGGTAAACTGAAAATATGGGCAAATACAAGGATTGGTGCGTGGGGTCAGAGCAAGGCAGACAGCCCAGTACCTCGCTGCTGCCAGCCGCTGTTAAAAAAGGCTGTAAATCCCAGCGAGTACGGAGTGCCATTTCTCCAACTGGTTTTTAGGGACCTTCTGAGTCAGAAGGTGCATTTTACCTTTCTTTTTTAGGGTTTTTCTTCCTTTAATATTCCCAGTCACTCAGGGGAGCTTGTAGCACTCAATGTAGCAAGGACTTCTGCCGTCCTGCCCAGATGTCCTAATGCCTTGTCTTCTCCCCTCCGTTCCCACCTCCTCCCATCCCAGAGTCTCACCTCACTTCCCTTGGGCTCAGCCTTCCAGTGGCTCATGTCACCTCCTAAGGTCAGGTAGCTCTTTCCTGCCATGAAAGGGCTCGTGGGTGGCTCCTACCAACACTTTCAGAGGGGTATGGAAAGAAAGCACCTGTGGCATGGAAGCAGCTCTTTCTCAACGGAGCCAACCCAGCTGCAGCAGTGCCTGCCCACATCAGACTCAGCACCCTCCCAGTTAAAAGCCAAACAAGGAGCACTTGCTTTGGGTGGGGCTGGGCTAAATGGTCTCCAGCCCAACACAGGCTACTCAATGATGCTATGGAAGGTTAGACCTCAGGCTGGGAGATGCATCTCAAGGGGGAGGGCCAAAACCCAGGGCAAAGCTACGTGGCTCATCCCATCCTGTTCCTGGGAGAGGTGCCTACCTGCCTTGCCCTGAGGAACATCTGCAGCTCAGCATCTTCCCAAGCCTGATGGCTCGCTTGGAGTGTGGCTGTTGCAGTAACAGGGAGAGCGTGAAAAATTCCTCCTCCCTCCACATGAACTGAATGTGCCTATTAAGTCCCCCAGTTGCACTGTGGCCAGGTCCCAGGAGACCAATGTCTCCACATGCCAATGTCTCCATTTCCAAGTACAAGGAAGGCAAACTGTTGGGCAGCAGCATAGGTGCAAGTATAGCATCTGCCTTCAGTCCTCCCTCTGCCAAAAAGGATTCAGAGGGTGGCCAGCAGATTTCTGAGGATGGAGAAGGCAACAGGGAGACACATCGGTAGTGGCAACACATTGCAAACTCTTCACATGGGTTTCACCTATGAAACTCTTTGCTGCAGGACAGCAGCGGGCCCAAAGATCTTCAGGAGGTTGAAACAAGCCCTGGGCATTTATCTGGCTAGCAGAAATAGGCACAATCCTGCTGATGCTGAACAGGAACAGCAGGATTGCTTTCTCCTGTCATCCAGAGAGGAGAAAGATCCCTGCTTGGAAGCTGGAATCCCAGAAGTGGCGAATGAAATGACTCTGGAGGACACCAACTTCAGGAGAAAGGTGATGTATTTAAATACTGAGGCTAAAGAGACTGGAAAGGGGGTGCTCGCAGGTATCCAAAGCTCTTGTGGCTGGTTTGCAGAACCAGAGGGTGTTGCCCACTGATGCCCTGCCAGGACTCATGGCTGGACAAGAGGCCACAAGAGTCTGCATGGGTGCTGGATGTCCCCTCTGCCAGGTCTCCATTTTACTGGGGCTCTGTCCCTTCTGCTGCTGGTGGGAAGGATCTCTGTAGACAATGCTGGGTCAGAAGAGGCTGAACTGCTCTTTTACGTCCTCTTTACCTTTCCTGGTACACCCCAGCCATGTTGGAGGAAGAGTCTTTGGAGCTCCACAACCCAACCTCCTGTTCAGGGCTGGACTTCCACCAGTACTAGATCGTATTGTGGGATGCCCTGACCATAAAGAGCTTTATAGTGAGTCTTAGTCACATTTATTCCCTCTGTAACATCCCCTTATGCTGTGCTTTAGTTGTTCTGTTCGCATATATGTCCACTTGGTGCCACTGTTACTCCATGTTTCTCCTCGGTAGCAAAGCAGCAGGTGTGAGAGCCTGTAGCAGAGCAGGAAAAAAAATGTCCAGGGCAAGCCAAACAGAAGGAAGTTTGGGAGAATAAAACAGGGTTGTCACAAGACCCATAGAGACAGTTACTGCAAAGTTTTCCTACAGCAAGAGCATTTCTGCATGCAACGGAGAGGTAGAGGGGTGCTGGTCCTCCAGCTAACCTACCTGGCTTTGGGAGCTCAAGGACTAAACCAACTTCAGAGCTAACTACTCCATCAGCTGTTTAGGATAACCTCAGAGTGCTTGGACACCCTGGGGACAGGCAGCTTGGGGCTGAGCAAGAGACTGGCACCCTCTGAGGTAGCTCGGGCAGGGACTCAGTGCCCCTGGCTGAGCTGAAACGGGACTCCTGGGCCCGTGGGCTGATGGTGCGGGGTGAGGCTGGTCAGGGTCATTAAGGTCTATTAGTGCCTTCAAGGCCACTGCCATTGTGGTGAGATAAAATGCAAGCTCAACTGGCGCCTCCTGGCCCTTTCATCTAAGCTAAGCACAATATGAGTGCCCACAAAGTAGTGTGCTACCAACTTCTGCCTTCACATCTGCAGACCAAGGCCGTTTTGTCAATCAGAATGAAGAGATTGTCCCCAAACCTGGTTGGAGAGGTCCCCTCTGATCTGTGCAAAACTGTGTGTGTTAAAGAAGGGGGACTGAGCAAGGCTTTGGGCTCAGGAGCTTTGGAGGTACTTTGGAGGGCTCAGGAGCTTTGGGCTGGTACTTTGGAGGGGATGTCCTGGGAGATTCAGGACCAAAAGGATGAGGCTCACCTCCTTAGCCAGGGGCAAGCTGGATCAGGCAGCTGATGGAGTCCAGAAATGGTTCAGCATAGGTAAAGGTGCTTCCTGCCTGCATAGTCCAACGCTGCAGTAAGGTGGGGGCTTCGCAGACAGGCAGCATCTCGGAAACGCTTTTCAGGGCCCTTTACAGAAGATCTTCCAGTGCACAGGGAGTAGGTACAAAATGGCCCAGAGATGGTCCTGCAGGGGCAAGCAAATCCACAAAAACCATTCATTTCCCAAGGCCTTGGAGGATATGCGCCCATCCCATCCTTTGCTCTTCACTGTCCCTTGTATTCCCCATGAGCATCCAAGGGGAATGTGAGTGCGAGCTAGGATTTGCTGTAGCCTGATAGAGGCGAAACTCCACGTCTCAGGTTGTGCCGGGGTGGGACCGAGCATGCATGGCCAACAGGCGCGTACGCAAACACGCAGAAACAGCCAGCCGCAGTAATCAACGCAGGCAGAGAACGCAGTCCTCCACAAACAGCACCAATGGCCTCATGCTGCTCCTCTCTCCAGCTGATCAGGACCAAAGCCCATTAGTGGAAAACACATACAAACATGTAGAGCCCTTCAGTAACTTAGGGTGTAAATAAGGCCTAAAAGACGCTCGCACATACAGTATGTCAACATAGTTCCCTTTAGCAGACAAACTAACACCATCTCGTAACAGCAAGTGAAGTTGAACTTGCAATCATATAATTGTTATAATTATATGCTTAATATTAGCAGATGCTTTTTGGCATCTTGCCTAGTTAACGTTACAATAGAACAAATAGAAACACCATAATGGGATGAATAAACATGAGCAATGTCTGTAGCAGCATGAAGTAACAGGGATGAAGCAGTTCACCTCTGGTGATAAGGTCTCGGCGGCAGTCCCGGATCCAGGCTCGACGCCACAGCTGGAACTGGCACGGGCCAGTGCAATCAGGCACCTACAAGCACGGACGGGGAGAAGTCCGAATCCTCACAGGGCATCGTCCTGACCAGCAGCTTTTAACAGGCTGGACCATGAGTTGCCAGCTCCAGTCCAGTGGAAAGGGGAATGATCTCCCACAGCCCTCCCAAACTGCAGCCCGGGGTTCGTAGGATTCCCGTTTTGCTGTGAGCGTAAGATGGCATTATCCTGCTTCTTCCTAAATACATGACTTCAGCCTAAGATTTTCTAGCTCTCTAACAACAGTTTTAGCATCTGCAGTCAGTGAGATATGCAATGCCACTGCAAGGATTCCTTTTCTTTTTGAGAGAAATATATGTGCGTGCGTATAAAATAATTCGCATTGCTAGCTCTGCTTGGCTGTACAGCTTTTCACTGATATTTGAGGTTCCTAAACAGCAACCCATATTTCATAGCTTATTAATAGCTACTGCTGCCAAATTCTCCTTCTCCCGTTTTGAAGAATACCTGAATTTTGCTTCACTTGCAAGCCTATTGTATGGTTTGTGACTGCAGCTCTCCCGGACCACGCTCATAAAACATTGTGACAATTTGCATCATCTCTGCACAGCTCATAAATCTGGTTTTAATTGTTATGAGCTGTCTCTATCTCTGGGAGTTCTAGAGATCCATGAAAGATAGGACAAGCAAGGCATTGACCACTCAGCAAGGAGTCAGCCACACACGCTGAGCATGCAGCACATCCAACCCAACTAAGGGCTGCACCAATAAAAGACCTACAAGGTAGGTTAGGACAAAGCTAGCGCATTTATTAATAGTGATTTCTAAAGGCACTGCAAGCAATTGCACCTGCTGACCTCGAAGGTCTCTGCCAACGCAATATATGCTCCTTGTCTGCAAACTCAAGGAGTTTGGGGAAAGATTGGGGGAAGGCGTGCTCTGGATGTGATAATCAAGCCCTGGTGACAGCTCAATTTATCATTGGGCAAGTTTCAGCATTTTGACTCAGGAGAACGTTCCCCCTTGTCGTTGCTTGCTTTTTCCTCCCAATGAAAAATCTCCAATGAGATTCCCAGCGACGGCTCTCTTTGCATTCCTGGCGCACACTCAGCTAGCCATGCAAGTCTGTAAATAATTGAGCACCCGCCATTCCCGTTGCAGTCCCCACCAGCACCAGCTTAGTTTGCTCTCAACAGCAAATATTTAGTGAGGTAATCAATCCAAAAAACCTCTTAATTTGGATAAGAAAATTAAATGCCTTTCCCAGATCTTGTATCTGATTATCTCTGGCATCCATTCTGCCTTTCTTAGACAGCCTTTCTCAGGGTAGGTGCTGTATCAGTAGATAATTATGGAGGATCATAGAAGCAGTTCAATTAGCTACAGCTAATGCTTCATATTAGCATTTTGCTGGAGCTTGTGGAGTTTTTCAGCTGAACCAGCTAAACAAGCACAAACATTCACATACGAAAGCTCAGACAAAAACCGAAACAAAGGAAGAGGGAGAACGGCAGGAAAACCACCGAACAGCACGAGCAGCAGGGGCTGGCTGCGAACACGGGCAGTATTATCGCCCAGCTCTCAGGGCATGGATGCAACGCCTGGGCTTCGGGAGCTTCAGCATCCGGACAGGAGCACATTTGGGTCATGGAGCACAGCTGGAGCCTGCTGTCATAAGGAGCGAGTTCTACCACCAGATCAGACGTCCAACAGGACGAAAGACATCCTCAGAGGACCTAGGGGGACCCCAGTGCCCACTGTGGTGCATCTATGTTCAGACACCCAAACCGATCCTTGCTGCTCTGTACAAAGTTAGCGCCGCTTTTGGAAACATGAGCTCAGATAAGGATAGTCCATTTTGGATACCCATCTCCCACCCACTGTGTTGAGTCCTTGGCCATCACAGACTCCCCATCAAATAATTCATTTCATAAACTTGTCAGCCTTTGCCTTCACATCAGCCACCTCTCCTATGCCCACTCTGCCCACCAGAAGCTGCTTCACAGCATCCTCCTTCTGACACTAGAAAAGTTAATCCAATTTTCAGTGCAAATGAACCCTGACTGCTTTGTAATACGTTCACATTTGAGAGCGTAGTCCTCTGGCTTAAGCACCTTCCTCTGGTGTTTCCCACCCCAACGTCTTTTTAGGAAGCAATTGGACACTGTTATACCCTGCAGGTTGTGAGGTCGAACACACCAAATACTTTTATTCTTTTTTTTCCTAGGACTGGCTGTCACTCTCCCTGTGCATTAGGCCCTGCGGCTCCTTCTTGTCTGTGCTAATTGCTCCATTTTATACTTGGACTCTCCTGGATCACATACTCAACTCCCTTACTTTCTTCATCTTCTTCCTTATCCAAATTCTCTTCCAGTCAGTTCCTCCTCTCCTTTCTTTCCTTCTTAAAGGGTGTTTTCTTACTCCCTTCAAGAAATAGTGTTTAAATGAACCTTATGAAATAAACTACCGGTTTTGTGACTTCAAAAGTGGCAAGTCAACAGTTATTAACCACCTACAAACATCTGAGGAGAAATCATGGCCTGCAGGGGAGCAGTATTCTCAGACAAGGTCTTCTGTTCCCCTCAGAAGAGAGTCTCCTATGACAATATCTCGTCTTTTTTTCTTAATGGAAGTAGTTATCATGCAGGGCATAGGCCGGCTTAATCTCAGCGACACCTCCAACCTCGATGGACCATCGTCCTTATCATTGTTTGGTTCCACTTCCAGAGCCTCATACCTATTGTACGGGGGCACCTAGGAAGTGGGGTAGTCACAGAAGAGATGTGATCCCCCCCATCCCTTAAGTCACCGCGTTCTGCCAGGTGGAGAGAGGATAGGGAATACTCAATATCGTGTGTCCTGGCTGCCCGACGGGCCTGTCCCAGGGAAGGTAGGGTGCGGTTCCAGGAGCCAACCATCTTCTCAGACTCCCAGATACCCCTCAACCCACTCACCTCCTCCCAGAGCTCTGCCACTAAGAGTTCCTCTCCCTGGGCACACCTCCCACAAATGTGCTCACTGCTGCCATCGGGTACCAGTGTAGGAGTAGGGCACAGTCTGCAGCCTGACACCCAGGCAGCAGCACATAGCCTTCTGCTATTGCTCCTTGGTCAAGCCGGCAGAGTTACAGGAGACGCCCTGTGCACCACGCTGGAGCGCTCCACTGGAGCTTCTCATGCCGGAGCTTCTCGTCTCGGCAGTCGAGCTGAGGTTTGTTGTCCCGAAGCAGCAGGGCTTGACCGTTTCAGAGAGGAGGCAATGCTCCACCTTTGTGGTGTGGGTAGAGATATCACAAGCTTCACAGACAGCTCACGGTCCTCTTCAGTGGAAATATCAGGGCATCTTCTAGGAAGCAGGTTCCCAGTCTCCTCAATCCTCGTGGACAGCCCAGCATCACATCTTTCGTTGGTAGTGCCTGACTGAGCACCTTTGCCAAGCCCTTAAGGATGGCATTAAGGCGAAATAGTGGCCTTCTGCCGCTTGGAAAGACACTGCTCAGTAAGCGAGGGAGCGGCTGTGAGGGAAAGCACAGAGGCAGGATGAGATACCGAGTACCATCTGTGGCCTGCATGGTGAAAGCCCGCCCTGTCCTAGGAGACGGAGGCAAGAGGAGGCACCAGAGGATCAAGAGCTGAGAAGAAACCCCGGTCCTTTCTGGGGCTGCAACTGATGCTGTCAGAGCTTGTGCTAATGCTGCCAGGATGCTGCAACTTGAGGCCATGCAAATCCCTGAGCTCAGTGCCATCAAGCAGTTGCATTTTTTCCCCAGTGTGGCAAAGGCTTAAGAGGTTTTTGGCATGTCCATGGTCTCCTGAGAGCTTGAGTGTGCCTAAGATTTGGCAGTGGGAGGGTGTCGGGGGGAGTCAGATGGGCCTGTTTTCCCCTTGGCACTAGAAGCCCCTTGAATTCATCCCCTGGCTGCTCAGTCCAGCAGTTTTCTGTGTTTCCCCACTGTGCCTGTAGCTGAAGCAAATCTCAGATACACCAACGGGGACTGTCACGGTTTAACCCCAGCTGGCAACTAAGCACAACACAGCCGCTCGCTCACTCCCCGTGGTGGGATGGGGAGAGAATCAGAGGAGTAAAAGTGAGAAAACTCGTGGGTTGGGATAAAGACAGTTTAACAGGTAAAGCAAAAGCCACGCATGCAAGCAAAGCAAAACAAGGAATTCATCCACTACTTACCATTGGCAGGGAGGTGCTCAGCCATCCCCAGGAAAGCAGGGCTCCATCACGCGTAACGGTTACTTGGGAAGACAAAACGCCATCGCTCCGAACATCCACCCCTTCTTCTTCTTCTCCCAGCGTTATATGCTGAGGTCATACGGTGTGGGATATCCCTTTGGGCAGTGGGGGTCAGCTGTCCCGGCCATGTCCCCTCTCAGCTTCTTGTGCACCCCCAGCCTGCTCGCTGGTGGGGTGGGGTGAGGAGCAGAAAAGGTCTTTACTCTCTGTAAGCACTGCTCAGCAATAACTAAAACATCCTGGTGTTCTGAACAATGTTTTCAGTACAAATCCAAAACATAGCCCCATACTAGCTACTATGAAGAAAATTAACTCTACCCCAGCCAAAACCAGTACAGGGACTCACACGATACAAGGGTGAGCAGCAGATGAAGACGGGAGATGGATGTGTGTCTATCGCTAGCAGCAGCCAGCTCTGAAGTGGGTTCAGACCAACCTGTGCCTTGCAGTGCCCAGTCCTTGCCCAGAGTGCGTGCATACAACACGGGTTCCTGCCTCATTAAAAATACTAACCCACATCAATTAACTCTTCTAGTGCCTGTTCCCTGTACACCCATAATCGTCAGCTAAGACAACATATAACAGCTTGATATCAGGCTCTCAACAGATCCCTGAGCCGAGCCAAGACAGAAATGGCCCTTTCTGCCACATCCCTTCGACTCTAATCCCCATGTGCTTGATCCACACTGGTACCATGGAAGGTCTACGCAAGGCATGAAGAGTACTGTAGGGACTGATGGGAGCTGGGAGTCTGCGAGACGTCATAAATCAGTGCAGAATCGGTGAACTCCTACAAGATCACCAAAAGGAGCCAGCCAGTTAAACCTGACCCACATGCCAGAGACTCGGGTCTTGAGATGGTTGATTACTGCTCTGTCTCCTAGGGAATAAATCTCTTACAAGGCAAAGGGCTGGCTGTCACTGGATGATGCAGAACCATGCTGCCTGGCAGGGGACTGCAGAGTTTTATTATAAATGATGGGCATGGGGTTTTCTGATGGGAATTTGCTCTCAAAAGCATGAACAAAAAAAATCCAAACAAATCCACTGCTGTGCACATAGCTCCAGAGAGGACCAGGAACCTATTTAAAGAAGGGATTTTGCACTCATGAAGATCCAAGGACAGCATCAGTCAGGTGGAAAACACACCAAGGGAGGTCTCATGCAAGGGCCAGCTGAAAATCCTTGTTGCGCCTTGCACAGATTCCATCAGCTCTGGCAAACTGCCCGAGAGCAGAGAGTGAGAACAGCCAGAGCTGAGCACAGCATGTCAAATCAGCAACAGGGGAATTGATAAACCCCATAATAATGGACAAATTAGCCAGTACTTTGAACAATTATGATATAACAAGGGAGAAGCAAGTGGCTTCAGAGGACAACATCATAACTCACAGTTGTAACAACATTATCAGCAGTAGGGTTATTATGGGCAGAAAGGGTTGATTGGGCTAGGGACCTTGTGTCCTGGGATGGCGTGGAGGCTAGACACACATCCAGCTGTGGGTAGGAGATCTAGAAGGATCTTCCGCTGGAGCGAGTACCGTTTTCCCAGGAGCAATGAAGGTGTTTCTGACGGAGATGAAACTTGAGGGATCCAAAAGGGATAATGGCAATGCCCAGTTACTCCTTTAACTCATGGCAAGGTCCCTGTGGCTGCTGGCTGCTCCCCCCCCGCTGGCCTCATGTGCTCCTCCTCAACCTCGTTAGGTTGCAAGCCCTTATCTCATCTCAGACGAATTCGTAGCATGAGCAGCTCTAGGTCTGCCGACTGCTCTGGGATCCTGGAAGTTTGCAAGCAGCTCCTGTCTGCTTTTCCTCCAGGAATATGAAGGTGCTCTGAACACACTCATCACTTCCAAGGCATTCACTATTTCTTGGAAACAGACGTTTTTGGTCACAATGGATTAAAAGGATAAAGTCTGACAGTAACACGGGCTGCAGCACCTCCTTCAGAGACTCTGACACCATGCTCGGTCATCAAAAATTAAATCAGAACACTTTTCAAAAGACAGCGAACTCTT
Organism: Theristicus caerulescens; assembly: GCA_020745775.1. Classification (NCBI taxonomy): domain Eukaryota; kingdom Metazoa; phylum Chordata; class Aves; order Pelecaniformes; family Threskiornithidae; genus Theristicus; species Theristicus caerulescens. Next base: position 721,282 of record CM036581.1, read on the forward strand.
CTCTCCAGATGATGGAGAATTCACTCAATCCATAAGGTCATTTTTCAAGTAGCTCATTAGCTTCCCTGGTAAAGCCATGCACCTTTTTGCCAATCTTCCTTCAGCTTCCAGCTGTGAAAGTGGGATGGAGTCTCCATCGCAGCCAGCCCCCATCGAAAAGCACTTCTGGCCAGAGAGAGTCTGCTTCTGGCTTAGAGTACGAGATAGCGGCTCTTTGCGTCCGGGATTGGCACCTGAAACAGAACTCTCCTCAAAGTTTGCCGGAAAAAAATTGTTGCACAGAGGCTGGAGTTTCTGAAATGAGTGTGTTGGGGTATGGGATCTCACGGGGCCATCCGTGTCACTCACAGGGAAACTGGAGATTAGCGCAGCTTCACCAAAAGTTTCTTCCTAATGGACTGTGTAACCCCTTTTCCGTCCGTACAAGGCAGCGATCTGAAAGGGATGGAGCACAAGGAAAGCCTCCCAGGAGCAGGAGGCACCGCTGTCTCCAACATCGCTCCTCTCTTGGTATAAAAATGCCTCTAATCCAGAGAAAATGAAGTGAAGGGAGCTCACCTCTCTCAGCCCTTTCAGCGCCCGGGATCAGAGGGGCTCCCCAAGGACCCAAAGAGCAGCTGGTGCTTAATTTAGAAACACCTGGAGGGAGAAGACTTATTTATCCTGCTCAGCACACGAACTTTAACTGCTAATAGACGTAAGAACAGATTTCCAAGTGTCAGAGAAAAGATACCTTATCACGGAGCATTCACAAATGCAGTCATTTTTCAGAGATCTGAGATAAAACAGAAAAACAAAGGTTGTTTTTAGGCAACAGGATCTCTTCTTTCTCCGCCGTCTCTCTCGGAAAAGACTCGAGGGCAGAGTTTGAAGAATTTCTTGTGTAGGGAAAAGATATTTCTGGCCTAACCTGCAGCCAGTATTGCAAAGCAACGAAACGACAGTAACTTACAGATACTTACTGAGAAGTTAGATCTTGTTTCTTCAGGCTTTTTCCACTGTACTGGTTTGGGCTGGGACAGAGTTAATTTTCTTCACAGTGGCTGGGACCGTGCTATGTTTTGGATTTGTGACCAAAACAGTGGTGATAACCCAGGGCTGTTTTAGTTACTGCTCAACAGTCGATTTCTGTTTTGGAGTTGGAATGAAAGGTAATGCTGTCCTGATAGCAGATAGTGACAAGCTACATCCCAGCCCATGAGCAACGTGATGGAGTTTCCTGGCAACTTGACACATGAAAAGTCATCTTTTCTGGCATCTTTGAAAGGTATCAGATGGAAGTCCAATGTCTGAACAGTCCTGCACCATCAGTGCATCCCTTCTTCCCAGGCTCAACTTCACTCCTGACTTCTTTATCCCCTCCCCACAAGCAGTGCAGGGGGATAGGGAAGGTTCATAACGCATTGTCTCTGCCGCTCCTTCCTCCTCATGGTCTGATGCTGCTCCAGCATGGGATCCCACCCACGGGAGGCAGTCCTTCCCGAACTTCTCCAATGTGGGTCCTTCCCATGGGCTGCAGGTCTTCACAAACTGCTCCAGCTTGGGTTCTTTCCATGGGGTACAGTCCTTCAGGAATGGACTGCTCCAGCGTGGGTCCCCCGTGGGGCCACAGGTCCTGCCACAAAAACCTGCTGCAGTGTGGGCTCCTCTCCGTGGGGCCGCAGGTCCTGCCAGGAGCCTGCTGCAGCACGGGCTCTCCACGGGGTCACAGCCTCCTTCGGGTGCATCCACATGCTCCGGTGTGGGGTCCTCCACAGGCTGCAGGGTGCACGTCTGCTCCACCGTGGACCTCCTTGGGCTGCAGGGGGACAGCCTGCATCACCATGGTCCTCACCACGGGCTGCAGGGTGCACGTCTGCTCCACCGTGGACCTCCTTGGGCTGCAGGGGGACAGCCTGCATCACCATGGTCCTCACCACGGGCTGCAGGGTGCACGTCTGCTCCACCGTGGACCTCCTTGGGCTGCAGGGGGACAGCCTGCATCACCATGGTCCTCACCACGGGCTGCAAGGGAATCTCTGCTCCAGTGCCTGGAGCACGTCCTCCCCTCCTTCTTCACAGACCTCAGCGTCTGCAGCGTTGTTTCTCTCACATATTCTCACTCCTCTTCCTTCGGCTGCTGTTGCACAGCAGGGATTTTTCCCCCCTTCTTAGCTATGTTATCATATCAACATCAGCGATGGGCTCGGCTTTGGCCAGCGGTCTTGGAGCTGGCTAGAATTGACTCCATCCAACACAGGGGCAGCTTCTGGCATCTCCTCACAAAAGCCACCCCTGCAGCTCCCCCACTACCAAAACCTTGCCACATAAAGCCAATACCTGGGCTTATTAATAACTCTGTAAAATTCTATGGCTTGTTTGACACTTGTGGCCAGACCACGTGATCTTGTGTTTAATACCTGGTGTCACTGCAGGCACCCAGCTCATCTCCAGTGCTGGAAGGCAGTAATTTGGCTCTTACAACAGGGTCATTTTCCTGCATTTGTCCACCTTCCCCTGGAGTTTCTCAGATGTCCCAGGTGCAGCAGTGTCTGTCAGTGCCTAGAAAAATCCACCTGGTTTTCTTAAAGACCTGTTGGTCAGCCTCCCAGCCATTCACCACCCAGCATTGAATACAAGTTGAATATCCTCAGGATGCGTCATTGCAATGTTCCTTAGGACTGGAATTGCCAAAGCAATGGAGAGTTCCTTGAACAGAGATGCAACAGGTTTGAACTGATAAGCGATTGCTTTCTTCTTCTCTTGCGGGTGGAGATTGTCACCTAAGGAACACATGAGAGCAAGGCAGGCTGATAACAGTGCCAGCTGGTTGATGATCCAGGCAGGCAGCCCCTGAAGACTGGGGTGGGATGGCCAGACAGAAACATGCTTCAATTTCTCTTCTCAGACTGAGACATCCCAGATAAAGCGCTTATCTGGCTGTTTCTCAAATCAATATGATGCTTCAGTCTCATTCTCAGAGCACTGCAGGGGCAGGCATCTAGGGACCAGTTTTATCACACCATTCGCTACAGCTGGAGGAAGCTGGGTTTTTCCACCCAAAGGTGAGTTTGGTAGGCGCAACCAGGTCCCGGCTGCATGTTGTCACTGCCAGGTTTTAGCTTTGCGGTGTGCCACCGCTCCAGGTAGGCTAAGGATGTCGGCCTGGGATGCCTGCGAGGGGGATGCCTGGGAGGGGGATGCCTCCGGGCAAAGGGAAAAATGCCCTCGGCACTCTCCTGGCTGCCGTGGGGCCGGTGGAGCCCGCAAATATTGCACTGCGTTTTTTCCCTCTCCTCCCAGAGACCTGAAAGCCTATTTACAAACGATCCGGCGCCTTTTCTGCCTGCCTTTGGACAGGAGAGGGCAGCAAAACGCATCTTTTGGAGGAAGGGAAAGCAGGTAGGAAGAGCATGAGGTCTCCATTTGGGGATGTTTTGCTGTTTTGCTGGGAAAAATTTAAGTCAGAATCAATTTCTGTTGCTCTTACAAGAAGGGCTTACCGCAACCAAAATGTTTGGAGCAGAGCCCCAAACCGTGAACCTGCTCCCACCAGATGCTCCCAAAGGTTGGGCCCTTTAAAAGATGCGATGCAGTGACGCTCGTGTTTTGGGTGCCAGAGGGAGTCCGCAGCTCCCAGCCTGGGAAATACCAGTCCCCTGATTGAAGTGCAGCCTTGTGCTTCCACCTCCACTAGTAAATTAAGGAGTGTCAGATGTTCCTTGGCACAGGGACTCTGTCATCCTCAGTACTACATCATTTGAACAATTTCCAGCATGTTTTTGGCCAGGCCATGCCACGCAAGCCAGCTCTATCTCAATTAATTTCCAGGCACAGGGGAGAACTCTTCCCAAGAGGCTCTGGTTGGGGACATCCTACTCTGAAGAGAGTTTAATGGCGTAGATACAAACCCCACCATTAGAGTTTAGCCTCCATACCTGAAAGTGGTCCCAGGCACGTTTAATTTTCTAATACAGATGTGCTAATCCTACTGCATCCCAACACCCATCCTCAGGAGCATTGTGATTCCCAGTCTGCATAGAGCCAAATTCAGAGCCTCGGTGCCTCTTGCCACCCCTCCTGGAGGGATGCAGAAACTCTGCTGAGCCCTCATCACTAGGGCTGTCAAGCCCACTGGTGAGAGTCATCTATCCAAATTTAGACAACCGCAAAGTAGATGTCTCCAATGAGCTCATCAGTTTTTGGTCCCTTTATAGCCAGTGGCAAGAAACAGGAATGACTCACACAGCAGTAGACACCTGTCCCAGCATGAGCTGACTCAGCTTCAGGAGGTGCCCCTTCCTCTCCACCGCCCTGCACGGCTCAGACACTGATCTCCAAGGTTTGGATGCTGAAATTCAAGCAGATGTATCCCATTCCCTGAAGCATAGAATCATAGAATCATAGAATTGTTAAGGTTGGAAAAGACCCCTAAGATCATCAGGTCCAACCGTTAACCTACCGCCACCAAGGCCACCACTAACCCATGTCCTCAAGCACTGCATCTCCCCGTCTTTTAAATCCCCCCAGGGATGAGGACTCATCCACTTCCCTGGGCAGCCTGTGCCAGGGCCTGACCACTCTTTCAGTAAAGAAATTTTTCCCAATCCCCAACCTAACCCTGCCCTGGCGCAGCTTGAGGCCGTTCCCTCTCGTCCCATCGCTGGTTACTGGGGTGAAGAGACCGACCCCCCCGGCTCCAGCCTCCTTTCAGGCAGTTGCAGAGAGCGATGAGGGCTCCCCTCAGCCTCCTCTTCTCCAAACTAAACAACCCCAGCTCCCTCAGCTGTTCTTCATAAGACTTGGTCTCTAGACCCTTCACCAACCTCGTTGCCCTTCTCTGGCCACGCTCCAGCACCTCGATGTCCTTCTTGTGGTGAGGGGCCCTAAACTGGACACAGGATTCGAGGTGTGGCCTCAACGTGTCCCAGGATTGCTGAGGGCTCACATCCTTTCTGTGGAGTCTCAGGGACGGTCCTACAGACACCCCATTGACCCCATAACCAGGGCTTCATTTGCCTTCCATGACCCTCTCGGATCAGCTTCCCCAATCACACACCCCGTAGTTGTGCATAAACCTCATTTTCTCAAGACAGGCTAAAAACTAAGGAGCAAGTACAACAACCAGAAAGTTCAACTAAAAGTACTACAAAACCTTCCCTAGTTGGTGCAGCTCAAAATAGAGTTGCTTGCACACAAAGGTTGCTCGTGGTTTAAAAAAAGAAAAATCTTAACTGCCTTGAATGTATTTGTATTTATAGCTGAGAAAACACTGCTTCCCTTGCCGAAAGCCTGTGTAAATGCAACCGTTTGCTCAGTATGTGTGATGGAGAGGCGCGAACCCACCAGGTGGCTGCAGCGTTGCCAGCACGTAGAGTTCATTCAACTTTCCGCATTCCCCCTGGGATTTCTGCAAGTGGGCAAGAGGCAGAGCTGAGCAGCAGCAAAGGCGGGCGGGTTGTATCCAACCCTACAGGGGACAGCGCTCAAAACAGAGAGGAGCCCACAGATGGACTTTCAAATCCAGGGAAAAGCCAGCCTGAGGCACAGAGGTGGTTGGAAATTCATGAATGAGGCCAGATCTCTGCTTTTAGGCTGAAGTCAAGCTGATGACTGCAGCTGATCTCTGGATGGAGATCTGTATCATCCTGCCAGCACAAAGAGGCCAGATTTTCAGATCTGCAGACGAGAATTATGGTTAGAGCTGAGACCGTGCTCATCTGAGCGCTCTGGTGTTTGTAGGTAAGTGCTAGCTCTTTCACTGTTATTGCTGTTGTCATTTTATCAGCTTGCTGCAATCTGCCTTTTTTCTATATTTGACTGTTTATAATTAGCCCGCTGGGTTTGCTACTCTCTCAATTTCGTTATTTGTTTCCTGACAGTTTTGGAGATGGCTCCATTTTAAATATATACTGTGCTTTAAGAAAAGAAACTCTTCTCCAGCTCTCTTTGAAGCTCAGCACTCTGGGGAGAGTGCCAGTAGACAGGCTTTTGGCTCAAAGAATATGTGTAATAAGGGACAATTAGGTGGCAGCAAACATTTAATTATCAAATGTATTGGTGCTTCTTGCACTGCCTGAAGTTAAGCAGGTGCCTTATACACAGGATCCTTCAAATATCAAATGTGAACAAATGTTTCAGAGCAAAACCAAATGAGCTGATGAATACATTTAGGCTATAAATTAGGCAGAGGTTTTTAGCAAAAGCCTGGAACAGGCTTCACATCGCATTAGCATCTGCAGGGGCACTGGTTCATAGGTTAACACGGGAGACTGCTCACCCTGTCCTGTGGTGGAGAGGACCAGCTCCTGCCTGTACCGCGTTTGGGAAATGCCCCTGTCAGATGCCACTGACCTCGAGATGCTGGGGTCCTGCTCGTACCAGTGGGGTTGCCCAAACCCACTTCACTTCAGCGGAGTGGGTTGGCCGAGGCTGAAGCCACCAGACGTGTCTTAACTTGTCCCGGTCACCAGTGCCGCTCGCTGTCTCTCACTGGGCAGTGGAAAACACGCCAAGTCCCGACAGCCCTAAACTTCACTTCAAGAAGGACATGGAGGGGCTGTAGCGTGTCCAGAGAAGGGCAACAAGGTTGGTGAAGGGTCTAGAGAACAAGTCTATGAGGAGCGGCTGGGGGAGCTGGGTTGTTTAGTTTGGAGAAGAGGAGGCTGAGGGGAGCCCTCATCGCTCTCTGCAACTGCCTGAAAGGAGGCTGGAGCCGGGGGGGTCGGTCTCTTCTCCCCAGGAACAAGCGATGGGACGAGAGGGAACGGCCTCAAGCTGCGCCAGGGCAGGGTTAGGTTGGGGATTGGGAAAAACTCCTTCCCCAAAGGGCTGTCAGGGCCTGGCCCAGGCTGCCCAGGGAAGTGGTTGAGTCCCCATCCCTGGGGGGATTTAAAAGCCGGGTAGATGCAGTGCTTGAGGACATGGTTTAGTGGTGGCCTTGGCGGTGGTAGGTTAACGGTTGGACTTGATGATCTTAAGGGTCTTTTCCAACCTTAACAATTCTATGATTCTATGATTCTTTCAGCTGTAAAGAGCCACAGGCTCTACTGACTTCAGCTTGATGCGTAGGGTGGGATCAAACCTGGTGGAGAAGCTCTGAGCAAATCCCCTGCAATCCTTTCAAAGCCAGTGGGAAAGCAAGCTTGTTTCGGTGCTGTTCCTCTGTTGGACATTTCCCTGAACTCTCTGACCTCCTCCGCTGATGGGAGAAATCCCAGCACCTGGATGGAGAGAAGCAAGCCTTCATCATCATGCGCCACAGATCCACCCCATCTTTTTCGGAGACAAGGCTGACATTGCTCCCAGGGACAAGCCGAGAATGAACCTCATGTATTCCGGGAAAACAAAGACGTGTTCCCGGATACAAAGCAGGAAACAGATTTACAAAACTCCTTGCAGCTCCATTACCTGCCAAGTCTTGGACACCTCACCACCAGAAAGCGAGGTCAGGCAGACCCCGTGCAGAGGGGCCATGGCTCCTGAGCCTTGCAATGGCTCCTGAGCCTGCAATACTGACGGCGAGCAGGATTCTTCCTGAAAGCTTTGCCAAGTGCCAGGTAGGAATCCTCTGCCAAAAAAGGGGGCTTCTCCCGTTCTCCACCTTCTGTTCTCCCACTCAGCTCTGCTACTCCAGACTCTACCAGAAGTGACCATCTGCACTTGGGCCAGTCCAGCCTTGTGAAACATTTGCAAGGAAAAAAAGGGTTGACTTAGGCTGAGAGCTGTTAAGGTTACTTCTTAATTCCCAGACATTTTCGTAGTTCATCTGGGAACTTCTGTTCTTGCATCTTGCAAGGAACAGCACATCCCCCGGACAGAGGGACAGGCATTACGCTTGCACACCCAGCCTCATAAATCTACACTGTCTCCCAGCGCTTCATACTTGAGGAGCTCTGTGTCCCTTTCTGCACTTTTCTTTTTCCAGTCTCAGGATGGAGATGTATTTCTTCAGTTCAGTTTTGGGCCCCTCACTTCAAGAAGGACATGGAGGTGCTGGAGCGTGTCCAGAGAAGGGCAATGAGGTTGGTGAAGGGTCTAGAGAACAAGTCCTATGAGGAGCGGCTGAGGGAGCTGGGGTTGTTTAGTTTGGAGAAGAGGAGGCTGAGGGGAGCCCTCATCGCTCTCTGCAACTGCCTGAAAGGAGGCTGGAGCCGGGGGGGGTCGGTCTCTTCTCCCCAGGAACAAGCGATGGGACGAGAGGAAATGGCCTCAAGCTGCACCAGGGCAGGGTTAGGTTGGGGATTGGGAAAAACTTCTTTACTGAAAGAGTAGTCAGGCACTGGAACAGGTTGCCCAGGGAAGGGGCTGAGTCCCCATCCCTGGAGGTATTTAAAAGCCGGGTAGATGTGGTGCTTGAGGACATGGGTTAGTGGTGGCCTTGGCAGTGGTAGGTTAACGGTTGGACCTGATGATCTTAAGGGTCTTTTCCAACCTTAACAATTCTATGATTCTATGATTCTTGTGCTCCAGCTCAAGCCAACGGCCTCCTCGCTCTTTGCAAAACCGTCCCCATGCCTGGGAACCCTGCTATTTTGACTTGTCCCCCCTTCTCTGATTCTGCTTCCTTCATCATTTCAGGCCCAAAACCTGGCCTGAGTACCCCAACTCGGGTGGCACATGTCAGGGACTGCCTGGTGTGTGCTACCTCCCTGGAGCTCTCCTGCTGCTCCGTTTCATAGATGTCAAAGCTGGAGGCCTCTTTCCAATATCAGGTCTCCTGCGCGTTGCGAGCCAGCAAATCGAATCACATCCAGATCTTGTGTCATTTGGAGGCAGAGCAAGGGGGATTTTGTTTTGGTTTGGGTTTTTTTTTCATTAAGTGTCAACTTGGGCTTTAAAAATCCCACCGTGGTGGGGAGCACTCACTCACCTCTCTTCTGATGGAGCATGGCTGCTTCTTCCAATGCCTGATCTCCCCTTCAACTTCCCAAACCTCCTTTCCAGGCAGATTCTCTTCACCCACCTCCTAGGAAAAAACCAAACACAAGCCCCTGCCTCACAGGCGGTCTCAATCCTTGCTTTTCAGATGGAGGGCCAAGCTGTCTGAGGCACTAAGGCCAAAATGGGCTCCTGTTCCTGTGGTGCTCCCCTTGGTGCTGTGCAGGCAGCGAGGTCTCTCCTCTGCCTGCTTTCTGCTGGTTCAGATACACAGTTCCCAGAGAGCAAAATCCCTTGGAGACGGTGCACAAGGGACACTTGCTCGTGGCTGGAGAGTGCAGCTAAAGCAAGCGTTAATTCCACTTACAGGATGAAATTGGCAGGAGAGCAACTGAATTTTCCGTCCAGCTCTAAAGTGCTCTCAAAGTGATCTAATTTATCACTGCGGCAGCAGCAGCAGCCATTCAAATGCTCTCCCAGCTCTCTGGCTTTGCAATCAGGTGATAAGATGACTTCATGTTAGCAGATGGGTCCAAGTTCTTTGTCTGCCTCCAGTTCTTGGGTCCTCACCAGATCTTGCAGTTGCCCTTTCAGCCCTCTGCTGTGCTGCTGCACCGTGGGTGGCTCTGACGGGCATAGACTCTGGGCTTCATGGTTCAAACCACCACGCCTGCTTAGAGGAGACGTCTGTCTGCCCAGGGCGTGCGGCTGTGGGTTTGGTCTTCAAGGAGCAAACGGCACTGGTAGGTTGCAGTGGGCTGTGCTTCTTTTCCTGTGCCCTGGTGAGAGAGGAGCGGAGACGAGCAAGGGATCTGCCTCTTTCCTTGAAGCAATATTCATAGGTAGAGTCCCTGTCTCAGTCCTTGAGAGCAGGCGAATCTCATACTGGGAGAGATGGGTCTGTCCAGGATCTGCCATATGCTACACGAGAGAGCAGAGACTGCAGGGCACCTGTGGATACAAACAGCCAAGGAGGGGGGATGTGAGGTTGGAAGAGGGGATGGAGAAGTGTAGGGCAGGGAGGGTGCAGGGACAAGCACTGGGTGAGGAAGAGGGAGGAGGATTTGAACACTGAAGGTTGGGCTTTTTTGTGAATAGTGCACGGACCAAATATCTCAGTCTTTGTCCCTGGGACTCTGCTGACATCGCTCGCACGCCCTTCAGTGGGAGCAACTGTTCACTAAGTCTAGCTTGGAGCAGAACTTAGCTTGTATAATTTTAGGTGTGGTTCAGCTGATCAGATGGATGTGTCTGACTACCCAGTGAGATGGCTCAACAGGTCCCAGTGACTGAGACCCAGCACCCTTGGACATACCTTCACTTAGACATGCAGAGCTAGATTCAGTTGCTGAACCATCAGCAGCTCGCCTCGCTCCAAATGCCTAAGAGTACCTGAGACATCCCCACCACGACAGCAGCTGGGCGTCTGAGCTGCACCGTTCTCTCTGCTTCTGCCAGACTCCTGCTATCCAATTTACACTGCGAGCTCAGAGGGAACACGCAGCCGATAGAACAGGACAGTCCCTCCCGCGCTCACAGCGGACACCAGCAAAACGTACCCACCACGTCCACATAACCTCAGGGCTCTCTGAGTTATGGAGTGAGGATGTGCTGCAAATCCAGTGCATAATTTCCAGCTTTCATCTTGAGATTTCTCATTTTTAGCCATATTTCTTCTTTCCTCATTTGTGAAGACAAATAAATGCAAAAAAAAAAAAAAATGGAGAGACAGATGAGCATTTGGGAGCAGAAACCAGCAGTGTGTCAATGTCTGTCTTAGGAAAAAGGCAACTGGAAGAGATACAGAAGGATGATAAGATGCATGCAGACCAAGGGACGCATGGCTCTGACTGGAGTCACTGGGGTCCAGGGTACCTCATCAACCCTCCCCATCCTCTGAACACCTCCAACACACACAGTGTCTTACCCAGAAGTAAGCCTGAGTGTGACTGAAATAACAGCATCCCTACGGCTCAAGCGGCAACCGGCTTTTCCTGAGCATTGAGCTCAGAAAAAGGATGAGACGCAGAGACTACAGCCCTCTGGAGAAGTCTCGAGAAGATCCAATCAGTGCTTCTGCCAGAAGTTACGGCAGAGAGGAAGCTCCAGCACAGTCATTCTGCTCACACACAGACCACTGAAAACCAGTGTAAGTTTAACCATTGGATCATACCCTCTACGCAGAGCCCAAGACCAAATGCTGTAAGCCATCGCTATCTTCCTAACTAGCAGGTAGGACACGTGGTTACCAGCGTGGGGCTCACACAACCTAACATCAATCATCAACAGAGCAGATGTGCACATCTGGCCCCAGTGCTGAGGTCCCTTCGTTGTATTGCGCTTCACCTTGGGACGGCAGGACTCAACGCCCCCCGCATATCTCTGTCGACTGGCACAGATGTGCAGGGCACAGATGGGGATGCCTCTTCAGTGGACGACTGTGAGCAGAGACATAAATCCACTCTTTCTGCATGCTCGGCCACCTTGAGCTGTGTACACAACACCTGCAAGTCATCTATGCAAAAATAAGCCTAACTTGATCATCAGCCAGAGCTTTAGCGTAATTATGAGCTGTTTAAGCCTCAGGTTCAGGTTTCAGTGATGGCTTTTGAGGGAACTAACGGTATCTAACAACATGACTAATGATGCACTGTACTTAGAATATGCAAAGGACCTCATTTTGGGTAGCTACCTACAGCACCTTTTGACGATGAGAACCTGTGCGACTGGGTATCTTCTAAGAGGACCGTATGTCTCTTATTTGCGTACCAAAAGTTTCAATTTAACCTACCTCAGAAGAGACCCAAGGGAAGAACAACATTTTGCTGCCTGCAGGAAACCAAGCACCACCCTTTCGCACTGGTATGAGACATAAGCTTGGTGTGGGGGCAGCTCTGCATTTACCAAAGGCCAGGCATGCCGATAAAACACCTGAGAACAGGCCCCGTGCTTGGAGAGAAATGTCTTTTAGAGCCGTTTCTGACACGCATGTAACTCCCTCAAACAGCATCTTGTGCCCTCTGGACACATGGGCCAAAACTCCCAGTCTAATTTCTCCTCTGACAAGAAATAGATAGAGAGGGAGATGCTGCTGTGATAAATCACCGCTTCAGTGAGGTCTCTGTCACTGCCACACATGATGTCCTCATAAGCAAACTAAAGGAACAAGATCCAGCCAAAGGCAACACCATTTTATGAGGTCTTCTGGCTGCTTGTAACCAGGTTAACCTGTCAGGGTAAGTTCAGTGGCATCAGCTCTGCTCTTCCGTTAAGATCCATGACATGAACTGCAGCTGCTCCACAGAGATTAACAGAAATATAAGAAATATGGCATCTCCCTCAGGAATGCAAGAAACAGCTCTGCTGCAAGACACCAGCAAAATATCCAGAGACAATGATCAGAGAGTTCCAGTTATCCTAGTCTATAATAATTCATTGAAATGAGGAATTACATATGCAATATGAAAACGAAGGGATGTATTGAGGGGGCGTCTTCCCCAGCCGTGGACAGGGACAACAGAGGAAAGTCTTCTCCCAGTTGAACCATGCCTGGGAAAGGAGCGGGGAAGGAGTCCAGCCTGCAGTGGGAAGAGGGGCAGGGGTGGACCAGGCTGGCGTTACTCACTCCTGACTCAGCCACACTAACAACACACAAAAAACCCACCCTAAAAATCCCCCACGTGGCAAAAGCCGTGAGTCAAAGAAAAAGGAGGAGTTGTGGGGGTTTTGTTTGGAGAACCGAGGAGAGAGTCTTCAGGGGATCAAAACCCACCATGAAGGAGATGAGAAGCTTGAATCTGTTTAGATGCCAGCCCCAGAGCAAGGCTGGAGAAAAGGCCATTGAGCTGTATTTCTACAACGTGAACTAATTAAAACCCAACACGGAAGCGCACGTGCTAAGGCAGTTTCCCTGTTCCAGAGCCCCGCAGCAGGCAGAGACCACGCAGATGCCTTCTGAAGGCCACGAGCACCATATTGACGTTGCACAGCCACGGCATGGGGCGCTTCCACCTGACACAAGGAAGCTGGAGGAACACACACGTAGCAATGATAAAAGGAGCACGCTACCGTCACCAATGCCCCCAGGTGAGGCCAGCTCAAAGTTACAGTGCACGATTCAAATAAGTAACTGTGACACCACAGGAGAACACGGGAAGGTGGAGGGGACAGCCAGGCAGGACCACTTTCTGCGTGTCCCATTTCTTGGGCTCTTCTCTGGGAAGTGGGGAGGTGGAAAAAAAAGATGGAAGTTTTATTCAACACATCTCGAAAGTTTGCACAAAGGGAATTCTGTATTTGAACAGCTGTGGTCACACAAAAGTGTGGGCTGGCTCAGAAGTAACACGTGGAAATACAGAACTGAGAAATACTGACTGTTTCTGAGTCCAGTGCTCTTCTCCATCTTCTGCTTCCTCAGGCTGTTCTCTGTATCGCAGTAGCTGGGTTAGAGCTCTATGGACAGCATCTTCTCTGCGCTGGTGGTTTCCAAATCTCTATTTCCTGCTAAACTGCATCAGCAGTGCTTTCTTCACCTTGCATTTCTTCAATTTTTTCCTCTTGTTTTTGCCTCTTGTCACACCTAATGTTGCTTTTGCCCATCCCCTTCAAACATCCATCTAGATTATGAGCGAAGGCAGAGATTTCCTGCTCAGCAGCAGGAGGTGGCAAGAGCATCCCAAAAATCATAGAATCATAGAATTGTTAAGGTTGGAAAAGACCCTTAAGATCATCGAGTCCAACCGTTAACCTACCACCGCCAAGGCCACCACTAACCCATGTCCCTCAGCACCACATCTCCCCGGCTTCTAAATCCCCCCAGGGATGGGGACTCAGCCCCTGCCCTGGGCAGCCTGGGCCAGGCCCTGACAGCCCTTTGGGGAAGGAGTTTTTCCCAATCCCCAACCTAACCCTGCCCTGGCGCAGCTTGAGGCCGTTCCCTCTCGTCCCATCGCTTGTTCCTGGGGAGAAGAGACCGACCCCCCCCGGCTCCAGCCTCCTTTCAGGCAGTTGCAGAGAGCGATGAGGGCTCCCCTCAGCCTCCTCTTCTCCAAACTAAACAACCCCAGCTCCCTCAGCCGCTCCTCATAAGACTTGTTCTCTAGACCCTTCACCAACCTCATTGCCCTGCTCTGGCCACGCTCCAGCACCTCCATGTCCTTCTTGAAGTGAGGGGCCCAAAACTGGACACAGGATTCGAGGGGCGGCCTCACCAGTGCTGAATACAGGGGCACCATCACCTCCCTGGTCCTGCTGGCCACACCATTCCTGATACAAGCCAGGATGCCATTGGCCCTCTTGGCCACCTGGGCACACTGCTGGCTCATGTTCAGCTGCTGTCAACCACCACCCCCAGGTCCTTTTCAGCCAGGCTGCTTTCCAGCCACTCCTCCCCAAGCCGGTAGCGGTGCCTGGGGTTGTTGTGACCAAGGTGCAGGACCCGAACTGAAAACTGAGAGCGGGCCCTGGTTAGCAGGGAGAGGACGGCAATTGCTGTACTCTTAAGCAGAAAGAAGGTTGGCTAGGCCAGGCCAGGCCGGCGCCAGATGGTTGGGGCATATTTTAGCAGCGATGCATTCCTCATTCTCACCCATGCACCATTTGCAGCAAGAGCAGGGCATAATGAAACCCCACCTGAAAGACGGTAAGAGCAGCCATGCTGGCGCAGAGGAAGACGACGTGTGCTACCAGGGTTCCTGCACCCCTCACAGGGAAGCGTAAGCCATCCCCACGCTACCACCCCAAGATCTGCACCAACCCATCTCCCACAAGGTGGGTGCAGCCGCCGGGCCCCTCCACAGCCTGGAGGGGTGACTGCACCCTTGCACCCCCAGACAGGGCTTCAGAAGGGGCTGGGGGGAGCCCAGCCTCCACCTCTTACTGCTGCTCTGTGACCCATCAGCCCACCTCTTCCCTTCCTGCCCCCATGCTCGTTTTACTGGGCACTTCCCCAAGTTTCTCACCTCCCCCCAGTCCACCCTCCTTTGCCAGGTTCACCCAATTTCCACCATCCTCTTCTGCAGTCTCCCTGTTCCTCCCGCGCTCTCGTGCGCGTTTCTTCCTCTCTCCTCTTGCCATCTCTCCTCAGACCCCCTGTCTGTCCACAGTCCCCATGTCTGTCCACAGTCCCCTTCTGCAGACAGAGAGCTGCAGCCCCACATCCCTCCTGGAATCTCCCCCCAGATGCTCACCACCATGGGGCACACAGCAGCCTTTCTCTACGCAGAAGTAGGGGAAAGCCAAGGAAAAGAGGTCCCTTACCCTCTCGCTAGCACCTCTCTCCACCAACTACTCCTTTTTCAGCTCTGTGGCCGAGACGATCGCTGCCAGAGACCCCTGACAACTGGAAGAGATGGGCGTTGGAGCAGAAACCAGACACATCGGAGCCTTTCCTCAGGCACAAAGGTGGGACACAGAGACAAGGCTTTTTTTGCAGCCACAACGCGTGGGAGAGATGCAGTGAGAGAGGGGCTGGAGCGTGAGAGCTCAGAACTGGAGATTTCACCGGGGTCCTCCACTAGAAACGCATTCATCTCATGGTGATTCCTCATTTATAATTACACTGAGACCTAGCAGTTCACTGGGCTTACGGTAGTATTGCTGGTGCTCCAGTTGCTCAGGCATGTGATGCTCAGGCAAGGGCCTTCCAGAATTCATCAAATCACACTAAAGGTTTTATCATTCGAGACTGCAATTTCAACAGGAAAAGCGAATATGTGGTGGATGTCGAAGGACAACTACGCTGTCATCAGAGATGAGCCGTGGAGCGTACAGCCTTTGTGAAATTTTCCCACATGGTGCAGATGAGACTGGATTTATTGTGGACCTTTGCTGCCCTAAACCTTGTACAATGGCTTCGTCCACCCAGACTAAATAAACCAGGTGTAACCCACCTTGGCTTTGATGGGGAAAGAGAGAGGTCCCCCTCTTTATTCTGGAAAAATAATGACATAAGACTGCCAAGGTCCTGGAACAGAGACACCATGCCACAATTTACACACTAAATACACCATGAGCTAACGTAGAGATTGCCTTCCTGACCTCACAACGATGACTTCAAACGTCCTCACGTGTGTAAGAAGGTGCAATCGCGCTTTTTATATATACCATCACACGCCATTTTTCAGCAACACCCCAATGTACGAACCCATTTTGTCTCTTTATCAACTTGCAATATCGAGGTGAAATAGGCTCCTGAGCCCAGGTGCGGGGCTTGGGGCACCCCCGGGAGAGGGCTCGGGGCCATTAAAACCCGTCGGTGCCCTCAGGGCCCTCGCACAGACACACGCTTTTCAAAAAAGGGTGGTTGCACATAAATGCTGCTCAAAGGCAGGCAACGGCAAACATGCATGTCCCTTCTACGTACGGCTAACGTTTTTCTGCATCGTTATATCTTTTTTTTTTTGCGATGTATTGTGAAAGCATAGCTCATCAAACATTTTACATGTAGACAATTTTCAAAAGCCCTGTCTGGCATTCACTGTAATGAAAGGCAGGATGTATCTGCTTAAACCTATTGAAACATTTAATCACAGCTTGGCTCATCTGAGAAACAGTACGCAAACTGGAGAAAACGTTATCTGTGCCCGCGTGTATGGCAGGACTGAAGCTGAGGCGGGGCGCGCACACTTCATTTTGCCCCTAAATTTGTCATTTTAAACCCAGACAATTTTCATCCCTGTTCTGGGGCTGGCTACATAATCCAGACCTAGAGAAGCTTCCCAAGTCACTCTTAAATCAGGCATTTATCATGGTTCATCTGAAGCAGTTATTTTAGAAAGACACCCCGGGGAGGGATTCAATTGGCTGTTTATAGATGCTTAAAATACAGCCACCTGCATTTCATCCAGGCACCCAAAGCTCCCTTTACTGTCAGTGGAGGTAATGGGTGCAGGTCATGTCATCCTAAAGCAGGCATCTAAAATAGCTTAAATGAATCTTAAATGAACTCCATTCCCAAATGTAATTTAAAGATGCAAAAAGATAGCAAACGTATTGCTTCCTTTAGGATATGTTCTCCTGATAGATTCCCCTCCTTGTTAAATGTCTGAATCATATTGTGAGCTTGAAATTGCTTAAAATCTTTCATCCCTGAGTCTTAGTACATCTCTGCCTGTTATATTAAATATTCCTCCACTCGCGTTCTTTGCTAGGTACATAGCTGGTGCACACAGTCAAGTAACTTCCCAACCCTTCCCTTGCGTTGCCTCCTTTCCACGTCATGCTAAATCCTACAGAGGCAACAGTGCCTGGAAGCTGTTCTTCTAAGATGACATTTCTTAGCTTTTTATTTGTTTTCTTTGAAAGAGCCAACATTGGACATATAAAAGAAGGAGCTCTGGGCTCCACCACTTGGAGATTTTGCTAGCTAGAAGCATTTGAATTGATTGGCCACCAAAAGAAAAAAAAAACCTGCCCCAAACCTTACAGCAAGAGGCAGAAGGCTAGAGAACATCGTTCTTTGTGCAAGAAAAGGATTTGATAGTGGATATGAAGCAGGGGAGGCATAAGGGGACTTCTTGCACAAGCACAGGTGTAAAGTTTTCTGTCCCCCCTTGCCTCAGCACCTCCGGGCACTTTGTACGCTCATCAGTCCGGTGACACTTTCAGATTTTATGGTCTCTGCCCTTGGCTTGGTCTGGGTCAGCACTTTAAATTTCCACTCCAAGGCATGTGCATTCAGAGACAAATCATGCTGTTTATTTATGACACCTGGAAACAGAAGGACTGTTCCTGTTCCAAGTTCTAAACAGCATCCCCCCCAGGAGGATTGCCACAGAGCAATACTCTCTGTAAGTTGTGATCCACACCAAAAAATGATCTGAATGGAAACCATCGTGCAGCTCTGGAGGAAGCAGACCCTGAGGTTGCTGCAAGATTAGTGATCGCAACTCATCCCACCAGCCCGAGAAAAGCTGCCTCCCTCCAAAGTGTGGTACGGCTCCTGCAGGTTAGGAAATAGCACGGAAATAGCAGCCCAGCCCAGATGCAAACCTAACTTTGTGCCTTTAAAAAGCATGTGCGAAGAGGGATCAGACGTGAGGAATGTGGAAGGGTTTGGAGGAGAGACAGCAAGATGTCAGACCTTCTGAGAAGCAGGTTGCCATGGAGACTGGCTCATTTAACCCAATAAGGGTCAGGCAACCCTTCATGTTCAAGCTAATTTAATTACAGAGGTGGGAAGGATGAGCAAAATAAATTGGCACAGACTTCAGTTTAGGATGCTGCTCCTCAGGCTGGGCAGGATTCATGACGCCAGACTTTGGTTGGGCACCTCAAGCATCGCAGGGCCGTTTGTAACCAAAGCCAGCCCTTGGAGAGGAACGAATGGGAGAAGAAGGACCAGATGCAGAGGACACCCCAGGGGGGAGCGGGGGAGATGGCATTTGCAGTGCCTCTCATCCCTCCACCCGGCTGCCACAGGCACATCTCTCCTAGGATGAGGGAGCTTCCAGCTGCACTAGATGCTCTTCTTGATGGGCTCCTTGCCTGAGCCATTGGTAATGTGGCTTTATCTCCCTGCTGAATTCGAAATGTGGATAAAGCAAAGCTGGCAAGGTAATTATTCCTCACTGTCAAACATTGCTCTTGGTTTGCTGTCTGCAGACAGCTGGAGAGTGATGAATCCCTTTGTATTTGCAGCAGCCTTGGATTTGCTCCAGGAAAAGGTGCAAACAGGCAGGGAAGTTTTGTATTAACATGCCCCATCGGCATAGATTTCACTGTTACTGCATCTAAGCCAGAGAAAGGGGCTCATCTGAAGTGAGAGGGCAGCTAGGGCCCAAGTGTGAAAACAGCTCAGTGCTGAAAATGCAAATCTTCAGCACAGAGAGCTGATGTCAGGCTCTCAGAAGACATCACCAGGCACCCAAAAAATTCCGTGCCCTATTGAAGGCCTGGTCCTTAATGACGTGTCCAGAGAAGGGCAACGAGGTTGGTGAAGGGTCTAGAGAACAAGTCTTACGAGGAGCGGCTGAGGGAGCTGGGGTTGTTTAGTTTGGAGAAGAGGAGGCTGAGGGGAGACCTCATCGCTCTCTGCAACTGCCTGAAAGGAGGCTGGAGCTGGGGGGGGTCGGTCTCTTCTCCCCAGGAACAAGCGATGGGACGAGAGGGAACGGCCTCAAGCTGCGCCAGGGCAGGGTTAGGTTGGGGATTGGGAAAAACTCCTTCCCCAAAGGGCTGTCAGGGCCTGGCCCAGGCTGCCCAGGGCAGGGGCTGAGTCCCCATCCCTGGGGGGATTTAAAAGCTGGGGAGATGTGGTGCTTGAGGACATGGGTTAGTGGTGGCCTTGGCAGTAGTAGGTTAATGGTTGGACTCGATGATCTTAAGGGTCTTTTCCAACCTTAACAATTCTATGATTCTATGACATTTTAAGGCTTTGACAGCTTTCTCTGCTACAGCAGGGTCACTGGGAGCTTTACTTGTTACCACTGACCACCTCCTTCCTGGCACGCCACCTGCAGCTCTTCACCTTCCACCTGAAGGTGTGCTCCCCATGCAAGGCTCAGAGCCATCATCTGCTCGTTCCCTCCCCTCCTCTCTCTCCATCTCTCTGACCCCTGATACCTGTTTCTGCTCTAGTAACACACAAACCCAGAAAGGTTGAGGTTGGCAGGGCACTTCTGGAGATCACCTACTCCAACCCCCCCTGCTCAAAGCAGGGTCAGCTGGAGCAACTGGAGCTGTTCTTGCTCCCAGCACGTCACCAGTGCCGACACAGGGCACAGCCCCCCATGGCAGAAGGTGCTGTGCCACAGGCTCAGGCATGGCTGGACTGTTTCCAGTGCCAGAGTGGGAAGATGATCACCAGAGTGGGAAGATCACCAGAGCATCTCACTACTGTCTATGGTCTCCATCCCTCTGTTGATGGCCAGATGGCACGAGGGGATGCTGTGCTCTTGGATGAACACACACACACACACCCCAGTCAGCTGAGCCCTCAACACCTTTAAACCATCACTAACTGGAAACAGCTCGCTGAGTCAGCGGCTGAGGCCAGTGTGAGCCAGTCCTCCCCACCCCCAATAGAGATGTCAGCTTCAGGCAGAAATAAACCTGCACCCTCACCTCCGAAAGCAGCCCTGGGCTACCCACACAAACAGAGACACATTTTCAGGCAGACAAATCCCATCCAGTACATACCTCTTCCCATTCATCAACCATAGGATCTGTTTTATTGCTTAGTCCAATGTTTTGGCAGCTCAGGACCTGTTTCTGTGGCAGGAAAGGCTCTTTCTTGGTTTTTTCTGTTAAAAAAAAAAAAATATATATCTATATCTTTCCCTTTTCTGAATCTTGTCCAAATTCATTCACTGGCCCTCTGCCTCCCTTCTGAATGACTCCATGGGAGTCCTTGAGTCTCAGCATTATTATATTTTATTTATACAGCACAATAAACGTATGTGGCACTTTTCAACATACATCAAACAGCGAGGTCCATTTTCTGATGAGTGCACAATTTGATTCAGAAAAACACTGTATATAAAATGCAACGGTCTCCTGCCCTGGCTAAGCTGAACTGTACTGGTGAGGAGACTGGAGGTTCTCTGCTCTATTTCCTCAACCCCTAAAGTTGAAACAAAACAGAAGAAATCCCTGTCTGTACGCAAGCATTTTATTTCGAACGGCCCCTGGCGACAGCCCCTGGAGCTGTTCAGATTTACACTGATGTATCTCCCTGCTGCTTGTGCCAGGCACGTCCTTCAGGTCCTGATGGATACCTTGGTCCTCGCAAGCAGCAGCGATTCAGGGGTCCTGCTCCAAAGGTTTTCACCAGCCAGGGCGCATCAGGCACCCGGGCCGCGCCGTCGGGCTCCCGGGGCCGCGCCGTCGGGCACAGCCACCACCAGGAGAAAGCAGGAGAGCACAGGCAGGGAAAAAAAATGCAACCAAGAGAAAGGAACGCTGGTTTTCATGGTGGAAACTGTTAAAAACCATCACCTTGGAAGGGCTGAACACCCTGGGACAACTTCAGCAAAGCACAAAGCACCGAGCTGGGGAGTCCCTTGAGGGGAAAATGGTGAGAGAGAGGCCAAAAGCAGTTCTCTGAGCACCCAAGTCCTCTCTGCTGTATGCCCAGCAAAGCACAGTACATTAATTAATTAGTGAATTGGATAATTTTGGAATCAGTCTAAAAATATCTATTGATGAAGGACAAATAATTGCCAGCACCGCACAAGTTTTCCAAAGAGTGCTTCCTCTGGGCACAGCTACGCTTCTCTAAACAAATAAGGTGAGTAAATGCAAGGCTCAGATAAACAAATAAGAAATGCAGTGCCCAGAGGCGTTTGTGCTTCCCCACAGATGCACTAGATGAGCTTCATCCAAAGCCTTTTCCTCCCTCAAGCTGGTGAAAAAAAAATCTCTCCCAGGGTTTCAGAAAACTTTAACGCTCACCTGACCTCAGCACCACTCTGAAAGCACAAGGTGCCAGGCATCGACTGGTGAGATCGCTGCGGCTTCTCCCGCGGCTGCAACAAAAGCCACGGCGTCAGCGTGGTTTGCACCGCCGGTAAGATGTTCATGCCATGCAGCGTCACAGAGGTGACGATGTTACGGCAGCCCTGCGATTGCCTCGCAAGGAATCAGGCCAATTGCTCATTTCTGTGCCACACTGAATATATTCTCCGAGGTTGAAATTATAAACCTAAATCCATCTAAATTTTCTAACTTTTGGGCTGGGGAAATCCATACTTTTCAAATCGCAGGACCCCAATGATCTCAAATAGGGCACACGGGGGGGTTTTTGGTTGGTTGGTTTTTACCAGTGTAGAAAGTTCAAAGATCCCCCATGGCACAGAGGATTCACGCTGTTTACGGAAACAGGCTATTGCCCCGGGCAGCAAAACCACAGGGGCTTTTAGTGTTTTTAAAAGGACATCATTGATTGATGACTGAGTGTTACCTATAGAGGAGCAATCCTCAGGGGCCATCGCTCCAGAAAAGTTATTGCAAGGCTGTCGGCACAAGGCACGTGAACACGCTGCAGCAACCTGCCGGAGCAAGGTGTTCCAAGCGCAAACCTTCCTTGGCCACCACTCAGCCGCGGCATCGTGAGGTTACCTGCATGCTTCAGGGCCCCCGGTAGCCTGGGCTGGTTCAGTCCTGCACACCTCACCTACGGGCGCCACGGCATTTTATGGGGCTCCTTACGGGGGCTGGCTCCCCCCTCTCCCAGAGGGGCACCCTGGAGACCTCGCCCCACTGCACGTCTCCAGCTGCGACACAAGAGCCCAGCCGAGTCACCTGGCTGTGAGACACTATCCCAGAAACAGGCCTCTCCTGGAGGGTTTTAGTGAAGGGAACCGGAATATAAGCACACTTAGGAACCGACTTGGTTGCTAAGGGACATTCGTGCAACGCTCAACCAGGAAAACCTAATGCAGGAGGGAAGCCCGCAGCCTCTCCTCCCATGCAGGTAGGGCACGGCTCGCAGGTCGGCCGCCCTCACGCCCACCCACGGGGGAAGACGCACCCAACCTTCTGCCCACAGGGGCTGCCCCCAGAGGTAGAGGGGGCCACCAGACCAGCATCCTCACGGGCAGGGGGTGCAATTCCAAACAAGATCAGAGCAGACCTGGAGCAGGTTTCCAGGGTCAGCCGCAGCCCGGGGATCACCAGACAAGTCCAGTTCAGTCCAAGGAGTCAGAGAAGGAAGATCAGCAAGGTGCGTGGCCAGACACAGGTATACCTGCAGCAGAGCTCAGGCACAGAACAAGGGCGAGCATCTGAACCTCACTGCAGCTCCTCAGCAAAGGGCAGGAGCTCTTTCTCACAGCTTATCTCTGTTCCCAGCAAGCTGGCCCAAGGTTACACAGCTGCGTCGTATTAGAGCTCACCTTGACCCCAGGCAGCCGAGCCTCGGGGCTGGGGGTGTTGTAGAGGCCTCGGTGCGCTCAGGGCTCTGACGCTGCAGCTAGATCTGCACGTGAAAATAAAATCAGTGCATCACTACCACATGCATTTTCAAACCCACTCTGCAAAACAGCCGTCCCAATCTGACAGCAAGCTCCTGCGCTGTCCTGCCGCTCGCAGGTCACAGCCAGGCAGGCAGCTGAGCACCATCCAGCCTGTAGGGCTCCTTCTGACTTGTCTCCAATTAAAAATGCTTCACACCTGCTGGACTGTGCAGCACATCAACACTGCAGGGCCCCTGCCTGCGAGGTATCCCCCGTTTTGGGGACCAGCAGGAAACTTGGATCTTGATCCTTCACAGCTGAAACGGTGAGCGCGAAGAGCGGGGCTGCGCGGCTGCTCCGCCAGCTCATCCCCAGCGCCAGGACGGCTGCTGCCCACGCTGTGCAGCTCCACAGGCACCCACGGTCACCCAGCGTTTCGGGGAGGATCCAGCACTATCGCATTATTTGGGCAGTACTGTGCTAGGCAGAGGCCACTGAGGAGCAGATCCAGTCAAAAGAGCCCAGATGGAGTCACAAGGATCCCTCCCCAACCTTCACAAGTCTCACGGGGACTTCCCAGTGAACGTGTTTCCCTGCCACATCCACAGCCAGGAATCAGCGGCTCTCCCTGGGAGCGGTGTGAAACGCAGTGAGAGCTGATGGCAGCGAGTATCTGAACCTTAAACCCTCTGTTCCTCTGGATACCTGGACCTGTGCCACCATCCAGAAGGAAAACTGCTTGGACTGCTCGGGGCTGGGACCAGAGCGGAGGTCCCTGTGTCACCGCGGTGGCCGTGAATCCGTGCCATCTGCTGCTGCGTGAACGTGGGACCGCGGTGCTCTCAGCGCTCCAGCAGACGGAGAGTTTGAACACATACTGCCAAATTAGTTACAGAAATGTAATCACATCCGTACACCAGAGAGACTGCTAACGGCTGACGAGTACGAGGCAGGCGAGGACTGGAGGTGCGCAGGAACGCAGATGGGCTGGGACAGATCTTTAAGGGAGTTCAACACTAATTGTCGGGAGAACTCCCAGGCCGATCCTTTCACCAGTGCTGTAGAGGGGGGCGGTTAGAGAAGTTCATCTTCAACAATCGCCACTTCACATCCTGCCTCCTTACTCGAGAAGGAGAAAGTATTTCATTATCTCCGTTATCAAGAAACATCTTCCTGCTGCTTTTAAAATGCAGAACAGGAATACCTACTACAAGGGCTGGCTTTCCTCCGCCGAGACTGCCAAGTTAACTGCTTCCATGTGGGAGTGCGTCTGTGCCAGCGCTCGTATTCCTGTTATTCCTGGTAGAAATAAATAAATAAATAATCTCCCTTCATTCCTCCAGACAGAACTGTCAAGCTGTCACTCCCAGCAGAGGCTTCCAAAAGGGACAACGGCAAGTGGCTACATGCAGCCCCCCGTACATTTTTGAGGCCAAACAGCACTGTTTAGCCAACCCGGGCTCCCAGGCCAGAGACAGGGGTGCTCCCCATGGAAATCCTTTGTCCTTTCTACAGCCCTGGGCTTAAATTATGATATCTTAGTGCCACGTTGTGCTAGAAGGAAGTCTGCGCAGGAAGAAGGTTCACAGTGAGAACTGGAGCCTATACAGACCATGCATTGACCTCTTTCCCATGCAACCATCGTGTGCATCTCCACCCCGTTACTGCCACTGCACCACGACAGCAGGAGCTTGTGGAGGGGTGTGGCTGTGTGTGTGTGTGTTGGTGCACTACACAACATCCATTCACGAAGCGCTTGACCTCAGCGAAAGAAAGAGTCATAGTCCGTCTGTATGTCTCGGTTCCCCTTGCGTGATCCTCTGTTAATAGACTTTGCACCTTGGCATCTGTTTGCGATGCTCTTGGGGAACCTGAGGAAAAGCAGGGAGGGGAGCAGATGAGCAGCGTCTGTTGACCCAAGGCTGTTAGGAAACGAGACGGTGTTTAGCACATTGGAGGAAAAAAGCGCAGGGGACGCTCCGTGCAGCAGGATCGCTCCCAGGCGCACGTGCGCACGCACGCGTACTCAGATGTTTTATAGGGCAGTGGCATCAGCATTCACTTTACAACTGACCTGGATTGCTAATGCAACGAAGCCAAGGCCGCAGGCACTGCTCAGAGGGCACGGTAACCAGCGCGCTCTCGGGGCGATGCACGCTCACGTCAGTCCCGTGTCTGCTCCAGTGTGTGATCTGAATGGGGTCAGACATCAGGTTCGGTGGATTTTCCGCAGCTGGCCAAGTCCTTTAGAAAGCAGCTTCAGAAAAGAGAAAGGAAACAGGATCCAAAAAGTGACTCATGAGGAGGAATTAGTAACTCATTAGCTCTGGGGCTTAAGGGGAGAGTTTACTGGTCCTGCGGACCAGGGCAACATGCAACTCATACTAATCCAACCTCTTTCAAGTGGCAAGGGAAACCACCAAAAAGAGAGAAAACCCCCTTTCTCGCTGGATTGACTCGCACCCGAGGGCGGGAGCTGCCCCATGGGAAAGCAGAAAGAGGTGGGGTACTCCCCTTCAGCGGTCTGGGGGCAGCTGCGATTGACTGAGACGTTCTGAGAGGAGGAATCAGCCCTTATCTTTTCCAGTATCTCAAGCTCAGATGGGCCATGGCAGAGCACGCTCCACCAGCTTGGAGCACGAATTGTGAAATAAACCCCTTTTTTTTCATTTTGGACACAGTTTGTTGCTGATGTCGTTGCAGTACCACAAGTCCCCGTTCTCCAGCATTTCTGATGGACTCTGAAGCATGAGATTCAAGTCAACGAGGCAGGTTGTTGTGGTCACTGCTCTGCTACCGGGGTTTCGGCCGAACACACTGTGTTCGGGGCCAGGCGTTAATATCACCCGAGGCCAGCGTAGTAACAGCCCACTTGGGCTTTTGTTAGAAGTGCTGGAATACCAAAGGAGATGCAGCGTACACCTTCTGAGATCACTGCAGGCCAGGCAGGATACTCCAGAGCATCTCAGCACCAAAAGCTTTAATGTGAGCAGCTGAGCCCCAGACATCGGCGTTACTGTGAACAAATCACACCCCAAGGTCTGTTCATAATCTTGACATGGGGTGGGCATCAGCTCCAGACTCCAGAGCCTTCCACTTAGCGGATTGCACAACTGAGTCAAGGCCCGAAACAGTGCAGAAGAGGGAGCATTGCATGGAACGTAGGCGCAAAAGAAAACATGTCTGGCACCGTGAGCAACGCTACCTCCTTCCAGCAGCTTGTCCAGAAGGTCTCCGGGAAGTCCTGTCCATCCTGACCTTGGGGATGTCTTGGATACCCTAGATTATTTCAGATGGCTCTAAATGCCTTAGCTAATGAAACTCAGTCAGGCCCTGAATCCTCACCCCTCACCAGTGGACAAAAATCAGGTCAGGCCAAACCAGACACTGCATTAGCTGGGCACGCTCCAGGCTCTGGCAGCTGCACTGACTACGTCTCCATTGACTGCGGTAGGGTGTTCAGACACCCAGCACACACGTAGACAACCTCAGCTGGGTGAGTGATTATAGGTTTCCTCATCTGCAAAGTGGAGGTCTCTGCAGAGCTCCCAATTCCGAAGGAAATTTAAGGCATCTACATTTACGTTGCCTACTCTTAGCAAGATTAATCCCTCCTCCAATGCAAAATGCAAGAGCCTTCACCTCTCTGCACATACCCGCTGTATTTTTCACAAGCAGTCAGAGGAATAAAATGGGAATGAGTCATGAAGAAACTTCTTCCTGTAACAGTAACACATGAGCAGGGAGATGCACGTTATTCAGCTTAGTTACTGGTATGGCAATGTCAAAAAAAAAAGCGGCCAACCACACAAGCCAGTGTCAAAGGTATTGATGACCTTCACCCAACAAAGGTTCATGGATGAACCTCTGCAGCATCCTCTGCCGGCTCAGCAGTAGGATGCTCCATGCTATGAAGCTCTCCTGACTCCACCCTTCTGCCCCAAAGCTGGTAATTATTTCTTGCTGCAGAGAGATCCTCTATGCTTGCTGAAAACAGCTCTCAGCTATTCAGGATTTGCTTACCGATATCTTTATCAGGCTTTCAATACGTTCAGCCCTTCCAAGGGGCTGAGCGCCTCGATCCTCAGTTACATCCATGCAGAAATTGTGTGTATTGTTTGGGATGTAACAGCTAACAGCTGCCCGTAGGTACTCACCTTTTGCCAAATGAGCGTCCAGACATGAAATCACACCAGATTACACAAAAGAGTAAAACCATATAGAAAGAGCGTAAGAAAGATACATCTTCATGTTAAATCCAATCTAATTCTGTACTTGGTGATCGGCTTTAGTTGTGCAAGTCGCAGTGGCTCAGTGTCTGCTAGGCAGATCTAGGCAGATATCTGCGACAGGGCTGCGTTGGGGCACGGTGGGACTGCCTTTCCCAGCGCCCTGTTTTATCTGCGTTTTAGTATATCAAAGACTTTTCATCCTTTTTATACAGAGCTGTTTGCTTTGCTGGCTGAATTCAATAGGAGGAGGGAGGGAGGAGTTTGAACTACTGAGCTTTTACTCGACCCCGGTGTCTCTGAGCCCACAGGGACATCTCACAGGCCGGTATAAGCAACGTTCCTCTCAGCTTTTCGTTCACTCAGTCTGGCTGCTGCTGAAGTTGGACATCAGCCTTCACTCCCAAATAGGAGAAGGAGTAGAGTTCCACGACTGAGTAGTTTTAGCAACAGTTTTACTGGGGTTTTTATCTATCCGGTGGTTTCTTTACTGCATACAAACTCCCAAAGCTTTCCCTTGTAATGTTTTTATAGCCAGCCCAAAGCTCCCTGATGTGTTTGTAATGAGCCCCATGTATGTATAATTTAGGACATGTTTAATCTCTCTGCCTCTGTAATAAAAAATTTACTGTTTCGGTTGGTTTGGGGCTTTTTCTAAAATATCATAATTTTTGTTTTTTCCAGGCTGACCCAAGAATCCCGTGTGGTTGAGTCAGACTGCTCCAGTAGGGACAGGAGGAATTGATGTACCAGAGATGATGACCTTTGCTGGGCTGAGACTGCATCTCTCTGTTAGTCCTTTTTTTTTTTTCCTTTTCTTGAAGTCCTATCTGCATGTGGTTTGTTTGCATCCAGCCTGAGACGGATGGTGCATGGATTTAATGAGGTCGTGTTTTCCCACCAGTTCCATTTGTAGCCATTTAATGTTCAGCTCGGTAGTAGCTTGAGTTAAAGGCTATTTAAAAGTCTATGATGCAGACAAGCATTCTGCCCAATTTTTATTCTTTTACATATTTGTTAATAAGCATCTCCAGGATAAAGGTGAAGCCCATGGTTCAATTCTTGGAGAAGAAGCCAATTTGGTACTCCTGGATTATGCTGCCGCTGCTGAGATACTCTGAGATCCTGCTCCTGACATGCGGAGCAAGCACATATCCTGCACAAGGGTAAAAACATCATCATGGCAGTGTTAATGCTGTGAAAATTCAGGCAAACCTGCTGTTCTGCTGAAGCAGAAACATTTTATGGAGACACTGAGAAGGGGATGAGCATCAGTGACGAAGGGTGATTCTGCCCTACGCTGGTCATTGCGCACAGGGAAAGCCTTGGCGCAGGCTCCATCTTGCCAGATCTGAGATGAAAATTTCTGCTTGGTCTCTCACATAGGATGCAATTCCCTGGCTAAATGGAGATGTCAGGAACTATTACGTACCTGTCCTGGTAATTGCACAAAGAGAGATCTAGCCAGGAGGCAGCTCCATTCAGATGAGTTTGGAGATGTCTGCGTCGCCAGCATGTCAACTTGCATCAGCTGTTTTGGAGCCTTAAGGGCTTTCTGTGGCTACCCTTGGAAAGCACCTAGGAAAACTAATTCCACGTAGGCCTGGGGCCATAGACTATCCATGTGCTGCGTTATTCCCCCAAGCACTGGCAGGGATGGACAACACGCACCTGAAAACCTGCATGCTTCCCCCGGAGGTTAGTACCTTTGCTGTTGAAACCGCGGCTGTGGCAGACACCATCAACCCTCCGATGTTTGCGCCGTGGGCTCTAGTCTCTCTGTTACTCCGTATGCCAGCACAGTCCAGCCTCATCTACTGTTTCACCATGGCGAAAGCAAACCAGAAGTCAAAAACTCCCAACCCACACACAGCTCTCCCCCTCAAAGCGAACGGCAGGCTTAGGTCTGCAGGCAACGCACCCGCTCCACACCGTAACGCCCAGTTGTACAATACTCGAGCCACACGCGCTCTTCATTCATGGCTCATGACAAATTCCACCTACAAATACCCCACGCACACCCAAAACACGCAGCGCGTGTGGAGAAAGTCAAACACGGCAGCGAGCGTTACAGCGACATGCGGCGCTGCTCGGAAAATCCTGGCACCCGCGGCGCAGAGGCTGAAGGACGGCATCCAGCAAAACGCGCCGGCATCCAAGCCACGGGGCAGAGGCGATCTGCACGCCCAGGACACGGCATGTACATGCAGCACGCACCTCCACACGTGTGCTCGTCCTACAGGGGAGTCAGGGCTGTGAAACCAGCTACTGCTACTCCCAGGAGTCTTTCCTTTAAAGGCACCATAAAGGAAGAGCTCTCTGCCACATCTCTTTGGACTAACTGCCCTCGAAGCAATTTTACTCTAGGTTCCCTCTCGGCTACTGTCAGGTTATTCGTTTTCTCTGTCAAAACCTTTTTATTCACTGGGAATCTCAGCAGGGTTCTTCACTTGTTAATATTGCTGATTAAATTTCATAGTCTCTAACGTAAATATTCAGAGAGACATTCCCTCTTCCCACCATTTAAATAGCACAGAGCGTGCATTTACATACATCTTGTACAGGAATGAATTGGCCGGGACTAAATCAGAGCGGCTCGCGCAGCGCACACGCGGCTGAGGACAGATGCGATATCCGACAGACGTTCCCGAGCACGCTGGCAAGACCCCCGACAGCCCTGCCTGGCAACGCTGGGCTTCCCAACCCCACGGGCACTGGTGACCTGCCTGCTTAGCTGCCCCTCCTGCCCCCCGCGACCGCTACCTATCAGAAGGGATGCATGACGCCTTGCATCTGTCTCCAGGACGTCCAGTCCTCACAAACCTGCGCAGGGAGGAAGGAAAGAAGGAAGAAGGTGAGGAAACCCTCCTGTACATGTTGCATTTCATTACAAATAGCAAACCTCTGTGCTTCAAATGATGGCTGCAGGGCAGGCGAGGGCACCATGAACCAGGGTTTGGCACTTCTCCAGCCATTGGCATCTATTTCCTTTGCTGGCTCCAGACTCAGTCTTGGTAGGGGAGACCTGGGAAAGGATTCATAGAATCATAGAATTGCTAAGGTTGGAAAAGACCCTTAAGATCATCAAGTCCAACCGTTAACCTACCACCACCAAGGCCACCACTAAACCATGTCCCTCAGCACCACATCTCCCCGGCTTTTAAATCCCCCCAGGGATGGGGACTCAGCCCCTGCCCTGGGCAGCCTGTGCCAGGCCCTGACAGCCCTTTGGGGAAGGAGTTTTTCCCAATCCCCAACCTAACCCTGCCCTGGCACAGCTTGAGGCCGTTCCCTCTCGTCCCATCGCTTGTTCCTGGGGAGAAGAGACCGACCCCCCCCGGCTCCAGCCTCCTTTCAGGCAGTTGCAGAGAGCGATGAGGGCTCCCCTCAGCCTCCTCTTCTCCAGGCTGAGCACCCCCAGCTCCCTCAGCCGCTCCTCATATGACTTGTTCTCTAGACCCTTCACCAACCTCGTTGCCCTTCTCTGGCCACGCTCCAGCACCTCGATGTCCTTCTTGTAGTGAGATTGCACCCTCTGGCCCAACAAATGGTTGAGCTGGTGATTTCAGACTGGGGTCTGCTCCCCACCATCACCATCTGCTTATCTTTCTCCATTACTATTTCATTTGTCTCCCTCCTGTCGTGCAAGGCTCTGGTGTGTCTCCCCTGCCCTGAAGACCTCGTGCCAGTAGTGGGAGAAGCCAGAGCTCCCTCAGGCAGGAGCCGGACTGCAAGGGAGGGAGCCCTGTCCCAGCGCTCGCATTGCAGGATTCATTTCTTTGCAGGCTACAGCCATAATTCATCTCCTGCTTAAAGGAGAAAGCTCACGCTCCTTGAAGGGCTTTACCTCTTGCGTTAATAGGAGTTGCTTACAGAGAACACTTCTAAAAAGGGGCCTAGATCTTTGATGAGGATTCATTAACACGCCGAGCAACGCCCAGCCAGCTGAGAGCGAAACGGGCAGCGAGGCTGCGGGAAGGTTATTTCCTCAGGGCCATCCTACTTGGCCGTTCAAAGCGCTGGGACAACAGAGCCCAGAAAGCAAGAGGTGGGGGTACTGAAGTGAGCCAGAGCCTGTGTCTCTTCTTGTTCCCTTCCAGCATCTCTCGGTTATCATTAATTATCACCCAATCCAGCACTGTATTTTCTCTCCTCTTCTTCACCATCAAGTCTTTCTGTCTGTTTCTGGACAGAAGGAATGTCATTCTTTTTCCTGGCATACGAAAGACTATAAAACCTGGTAAGTATCGATCGCAGCTTCAACATCATCAGCCAAATACTGACATTGCTGGAACAAAGGGGAGCGCAGGCACAGCGTGTCACGCCCGCCGCTGAGGACAGCCACAGGGAGGTACGGCAAGACGGAGAAAAGCTGTTATTGATTCAGCTCCACGTTGCAAAGCCCTTCCCCTTCCTGCATTAAGGGCTAATTTTAGGCTGGGATGATTTGATAATGTGGTAATGTTCATCATGCAAACCCGTTTCATTCCCTGTCCGAGGTGGACAGACACGGCTGCAGCGGAGCAGAGCAGCACCGGGCGTTGGGAAGCAGCAGGGTCAGCACCCCTGGATGCCATCACAGCTTCATCTTGTGCCCTGCTGCTTCTCTGCTGATGTCTCTCCCTCTCCCATCCTGTCCCCAGATGCTCTGGCTTCCCTCCTGCCACAAGCCGGAGGTCTGGACGTAGGTGGGCTTCCCTCCTGCCACAAGCCGGAGGTCTGGACGTAGGTGGGCTTCCCTCCTGCCACAAGCCGGAGGTCTGGACGTAGGTGGGCTTCCCTCCTGCCACAAGCCAGAGGTCTGGACGTAGGTGGGCTTCCCTCCTGCCACAAGCTGGAGGTCTGGATGTAGGTGATGACACCTCCAGGAGCACCAGCCGCCCTCCAGCAGTGTTGCGTGGTGCAGGTGAGGCCCCAAGGGGCCATGCATCCTAGCAGAGGTTGCCCAGACCATGGGGTGAGCTGAAGTGCACTGGGGTGCTCCGCAGGTTTGCGGCCTTCAGCTTTCTTTGCACAGCAGCTAGGGCACAAGGTCAGTTATGAACTTAAAGCTTGTCCTGAAACCAAGTTGGGACTTGAATCCAGAGGAAATTCTGTCATCAAAGAGTTGATTCCAGGGAATCCGTGTCTAACTAGAACAGCGTGTGCAGGAGTCTGGAACCAAGACAAGACTCTGCCCCGAGATGTTCCCTGGACAGCTGTGGAAAAGCAGGGCAGTACTTGAGACATTGCTCAATGAGAGGACAGAGCAGCGAGCAAGCTCATCCCGGGGAGCACGCCCGTCCTTACCCTCCCCAGTAAGAAACACCGCTCAGAGCTGTGCTGAAAGCCCACGGTGTAGGTGGCACAGCCCAGGCTAGCCGCGATGCCCCAGCCCATAGTAGGAGCCTTGGATATCTGTTTATCTATATCAGGAGATCAACAGGCAGCGTTTGGTCCCTCCTTCCTCTGCCACACCTCAAGCGCTGCAGAGCACACGGCTGAGAGAGATGTCGGGCCAAGAGGAGCTGCGCAGAGCAGATTATCCTCAGCCTTGCCCTGGCCGTGCAGAAAAGATGCGATGCCTTATCACTGCAGGACAAATCGCGGTCCTTTCCACAGGCTCCTGGGAACAGCAGGGGAGGGCGATGCTCCCATCCCACCCCAGCACCACACCTCAGAGCCAGCGAAGCTGCAGTCACCCTCATCTGTATGGCTTTGCCTGATGCTGCGGCTCTGATGCCAACTGAGTCACATTCTCATCAGACCCTGACTTAAACGACAGTGCAGAGCCTTGACGCTGTCTGGTCTGAGCAGGGCGAGGCTGCTGGCCCAAGCCCAGCCACCGGCCCTGCACACATCCAACAGAAACACTGCAGATTGCCTGCAGCCAGGCAGGGGAATTAGAGATGATGGAGGAGCAGGGACTGGGCAGGAGCCAGGGGGAAGGGATGTGCGAGCTCACAGCTACCTGGTGCAGCATCCCTCTTCTCAAAGGGAAGCACCCGAAACGTGGAAGAAGTGTTTCATCCTGCCACGCTCACCCCAGTCCTGCTTCCCTCCCCACCGCTGTCCTGGTCACTTCCAGCCCACCGCCCCTCGAGGGGCGCTCAGAAGCCCATGCTTCGCCTTGTCCCGTAAGACGTGCCACGGTGGGGGGGTGGGAAATGACTCACGGAATAAACGATTCCCTCAAAAGTCTGCGTGAGCTCATCTGATGCTTTGCACACCCAGAGGTCCAGAGCAGATGTTAAGTCCTGGTCTGATTGTCAGGCTCGGGGAAGGTTCCTAATGATCCCAAGGGCGAAATTAAGACAAAAATGAGGTCATATGCCACCAATCAGACATTTTATTGGGTAAATATAAAAGAGTAAAGCGATAGGAAAGGCAGGAAATATTAGGAGGAAATTAAGCAAGCGTTCAGAGATAAGCAAAGGATAGTCACCACCGTGGATCCAGCGGCGTCCCGTTGGTCCTCAGTCTTCAGTTCCTCGGTGGTGGATGGCCACACTCGGGCTTCGTTGTGCCGTCTTTTATCCGGTGTTGGAGAGGGAGTTTGCCCCCTCGGTTCGGTTTGGTTACCCAAACATCACGTACGCCACAGGTGCACATCAAATCACACAATATGTATTGGTGGTGAGCAAGCGGCCTGGCCCGGATACCAACTGGTGTCCTGTTCTTGGTGGATAAGCCAAAGAATGGCCTGTGGCTTCAGCAAGTTTGCACGTTCCCTTGCAAGCCGGTGGTACCCGCTGAGCCAAAGAATGGTCTGCTGCTTCAGCAAGTTTGCACAAGTTTCCTTGCAAGCTGGTGGCACTTGAAAAGCCAAAGCACGGTCCGCCCTTGGGTCTCGCCAGACAGAAGAGTGGTCTGCTGTCCAGTCTTACCAGATAAACACACGCAAGCAAGCTGTGAGACAACAGTTCTTAACACTTCAGCCTCTTACAGCAGAGCTGCACGGTCTTCTCCTGGGCTGTGCTGTGGCTGTTGGGCCTGCATGGCGTGGGCTGCATGGCATGGGCTGCATGGCATGGGCTGCATGACATGGCTGCATGGCATGGGCTGCATGGCGTGGGCTGCATGGCATGGGCTGCATGGCATGGGCTGCATGGCGTGGGCCTGCATGACATGGGCTGCATGATATGGCCTGCATGGCATGGGCTGCATGGCATGGGCTGCATGGCATGGGCTGCATGACATGGGCTTCATGAGCAGGGCGGCTCCGCAACAGAAGGTGAGCCGGGAGCCAAGGGTGAGGGCAAGGCAAGTGAGGGCAGCAGCCACACTAGCAAGGGGCGTGCTCTCCTAACGGCCCGAGCAAGAAGGGCAAACCAACAGGTTAGGGTCAGGACTGAGTGGGTATGGGGCTAGACACAGGCAAAGCTGCCGTGTAGCTCAGGCAAGGACCAAGGGCAAGGGCTTGAGCTTAAATGCAGGTCCAACAGGTGCCCAGGGGGAAAGGTACCTACCTTTCTTGCAGGTACCTACCTTTCTTGCAGCTTTTTCTCACATCTGAGCTGTTTTCCCTGCAGTCAGACCCAGCACGGTACAGATGGCCCAGCCCCAAGGAGGGGGCGAAGAGGTTGCCCAGCTCAGTGCCATCTAGACCCCGACCACGGGGGATGCCCAGGGTCTGGAGGTAAAAGTGGGGGAAAGGGGCAGCAGCGGCAAACTGGGGATCCACTTCTGTGCCTGCAACAGACGCCCAGCTCCAGGATTGGTCTCGGGGCTGTGGCAGCCCACGCCAAAGCGAGTCGGTCGCTTGGACCGCTGTGCAGTCCCACG
This sequence comes from Theristicus caerulescens, assembly GCA_020745775.1. Lineage (NCBI taxonomy): Eukaryota > Metazoa > Chordata > Aves > Pelecaniformes > Threskiornithidae > Theristicus > Theristicus caerulescens. The sequence continues at coordinate 756,029 of CM036581.1, forward strand.
AGGCCGCACAGTCCCTGCACCACCGCGCTTCTCTCTGGCAGCTCGTCCAGCTTCCGCCTGCTCGTTTACTCCAGTGCTAACGATAATGGCCTTGCAAGCATCACCACATCTTCGCAGAGCTTTTAAAAATTTGGCATGGGAATATGGAACAAGGAAGAAACATGCAGGGCAACTGGAGAGAGGCAGGTTACACCAGCAGAGCTCCTGACCTGGCTGCTATCTTCTCAACACTGGATCGGTGTAGTAGAGCCTGTGTTCAGAAACCAGAGCAGCGTGAAAAGCAGCACTTTTTCCCCAGGGCTCTGCTGTCCAGCCCAGTCTTCAGCAACCACAGACCTGAGCATCAAACCCAGAGCCAAGTTTCAAACCCTCTGCCCTTTTGGGGCTGAAGGGAGATTTGTTTTCATCGTAGCCTTATTCTCAGCACTGGCGGCCCCAAGACCAACAGCATTTACCTTCCAGCAGTAATCTCCTTGACTCTTGGCATCTGGGGTCGTTCCCAGCCAGGGGAAGGCGGAGAGGCAAAAAGTCTCTGTGCACTCAGGGCAAGCTGGGAAACCACGACCTGAGCAAACCCCGTTAACCCGCAGCTACTGCAGGCGGCAGTGAGCCGTCTGCGGGAGGAAGATTTCCAGGCCTCTCCCTCCCATCGCCTTCGGTGCTCGGAGCCCTGCTCAGGGCCATCTGCCAGCCGCCGCCATCCTGCTCTGCTCTGTTTCCTGAGCTGCAATGAGCTTTGTCCCCGCGCAGTTTTCCGCCCAGCTCCAGCTCACTGCACGTGGGTTTGCAGCCCGCAGACAGACCTCAGCCAGGCCTGGCGTTATTTTCAAGCTGAAGCAGATTACGCTAACGATTTGTCTTTCAGGAAACAGTACCAAATGCTTCAAGTACATTCACTATTTAATCTTCTGTCACTAATGAGCCAGAGCCACTAACTTTTACTGTGCTCTGTAATTCCTTCTTCTACAAGTAGTTCCACGGAACAGCTAAGTTTGCAATTTGGTATGAGAACACTTAATTATCGTTACTGATACAGCATCATATGCTCCTAATTTGTGGAAATAACTTCAGAAACAAGCATCTTCTTCAGGGATGAAACAAATCTGCTATTCCAGCTCTTTAAACGTGGTAAAGAGGAACATGCTAGAATATCTCAAAGTACATCGTTGGAGTCACACTTCCTTCAATAACTTTCCCGTTTTCAAATGGGGTCCTTAATTTCGGTTGCCCAGCTCTAGCGAAGCGGGGTATAGGTTTGCAACTGTGGTGCCCAAGGGATCGACTTGCAGCAGGCGGTAGGAACACAGGCAAATTCCCTGGAAAGCCCCCCCAGTCTGTTGAAATTTGTGCCCCTTGTCAGAGGCCATGCGGAAATGCCGATCTGTGTCCAGACAAGCCCGGATAACGCACTCTCTTTTCTCAAACACTCCGCTCATTCCTGGGTTTAATCTGAGAGGGGAGAAGGGGGTTCACAGCAACGGTGGAAGAAGCAGGCTGAGCACGACAGGGACTCCTGCAGAGAGAAAATTCTGGTTTTGAAGCAGCGGTGGCTCATGGGGATTAGTAACTGACCTGAAGAATTTAAAAGCAGCCATCTCTGGTCTGCCTATCACCATTCCCACCAGCAGACAGCAAGGGAAGGCTGTAAGAACAGGGTAAGCATCCTTGGCATGCTCTCTCACCCCCCAGTGACCTGTGGCTCGGGGATTTCCTAAGCCCAAGATGGTATCTTCAGGTTTAATGGCCCTTGATGCATTTTTCATCCATTAATTTGTCCAGCTGCTTTTCGAATCCACGCAGACTGGTAGCATCCACGGTGTCCTCAACTAACCCCCATGCTAAGTCAAGTATCTCCTTCTGGTTATTTACAAAACCAGGAAAACTTCGGAAACCAAAGCTCCCGTCCCTCCTTAGACACCCTGGAGCAGAGCCACGGTGCGGCTCTGGCTTCCAGTTTGATAGCAAAAAGGGACGCACAAGCGATGGGAGCCAGCCCCTGGCTAAGTGGAGGCAACACGAGGAAACGCTGCTGCTTTAACAGCCAGAGAAATGCAAAGGGATTGCAGAAATACCTACCGCTGCCCCTATCCTCAGCTTCGTCCCCTGCTGCTACAGAGCTCCCTTGGAGGCGAGACCCAGCGGGTCGCCAGCAATGCTGCTCGTGCTGCGTGTCCCGAGGTGCGCTGCCCTCTCGCGCAGCTCATCTGCTCGCCTCCCTTCTCCGACCCGCGCGGACTTCCCTCTGTCGCACTCAGGTCTCGTTACTACAGACTCACGTGCATCCCTGGAGCTCTTGGTTTCGCTGCTGACAACGGTCCAGGCTCCTCTTCTGGCCAAGCTAGGGCCCCAAGCTGATCATCTCTCCAGTGATTTCGTCCCATAGCAAGGCATGGTCAGGTCCGGCACGGCTCTGAGAGCCACTCCTCCTCCCATAACAGCCTTGGCTCAGTCTGCCAGAGAGGGTGTAACATAGGAGAGGAGAGCTGGACCCTGGGGCAAGAAGGATTCACCCCCTTCCCTGGTATTTCCTATTCCACACTGCATCTTCCAGCTTTACAACCTCCCTGGCTCTCTATTTATATCGAAGGAGTGTGCAGGCAGGGAGCAGCAAACAGACCTGTTAGGGAGAACTAGGCTGCTATAAATAGCCCCATCAGTAATTAGCTGCAGAACTATTCGTTAAATAGGAAAGCATGTAAACAAGAACTGGAAACACTAGGGACGAGGTACCCAAGCCATAGTCCATGCCCCACAAGGCCATGGGCTCTGAGCAATTTTAGAGTACTGCCAGGGAGCAAGAACAAGCCTCCTGTCCCAGATGGGTCCCAAGGGGAGCACACAGCAAAAGCCAAGCAAGGAGGAACACGCTGCACGCACCTTGAACGCGTATCTCTGGCTAGATGTCAGATTAGCTCCACTTTCACCACCACCTCCATCCGTTTCCATGGGCTGGAGAGCCACTTTGCTTGTCAGTTTTTGACCCAATGCATCATTTCCAGCTAAAAAGCCAGCTGCCCTGCTGTGACCCAGGAGCCTCCGACTCTGGGCCCGTGCCTACAGCAGGCTGGTGATTATAATTTGTGCCTGCAGAGGACAAAAGTCCTGCCCTGCCTGATGATCAGCAGGCAGCGACCCCTATAAGCTGCTGTGCTGTCCCGAGCGAGGAAGGACATCAGCACCGTGTATCCTCTGCCCGGCATTGCCAGGACACATCCCATGCCCTGCAGCAGTGCCAGCAGGATGGGACACGCAGGTGGTACCAGCCGGGACCAACAGTTGGCTCCTCGCCAGGGGCTGCCACCCCACCCTTGCTCCTAGAATCATAGAATCATAGAATCATAGAATTGTTAAGGTTGGAAAAGACCCTTAGGATCATCAGGTCCAACCGTTAACCTACCACTGCCAAGTCCGCCACTAAACCATGTCCTCAAGCACCACATCTCCCCGGCTTTTAAATCCCTCCAGGGATGGGGACTCAACCACTTCCCTGGGCAACCTGTTCCAGTGCCTGAAGTCACTTTGCTCCCATACCTTACTAGATTGCCCCACAGCCAAAAACCATGCCTGCTCCCAGCCACAGTGTGGGATTGTGCGCATCGGCTTCATCTGCTCAGCCCCAGGTTGCGGACATCTCCTTTTAGGTATCTGCAAGAAGGTGCCCACAACTGAGCAGGCGTCCCCAGTGACAACAGTCCAGACCCTGGGGAGCGATTTGCTCTCCAGCCCCAGTAAGTCCTAGGGGAGCTCAGGTCTCATGTAGACACGTTTGCTGTCCACACTCACGCGTTGTCATCCACGCGCAAGGGCTGAATCCATCCCACGGCTTTCGCGACAGCTGGGGAAGAGCAGGCTCCCCTTGTGCCTTCATCTCCTCCCGAGGGGGTGCCTGAAAGAGATGGATATGTCACACCTTAGGAGGTGGATAGGAGAGGAGGTGGAGAGGAGGTGGAGAGGAGGTGGAGAGGATAGGAGGTGGATAGGATAGGAGGTGGATAGGAGGTGGAGAGGAGAGGAGGTGGAGAGGAGGTGGATAGGAGGTGGATAGGATAGGAGGTGGATAGGAGGTGGATAGGATAGGAGGTGGATAGGATAGGAGGTGGATAGGAGGCGGATAGGATAGGAGGTGGATAGGAGGTGGATAGGAGGAAGGATATGTCACACCTTAGGAGGTGGATAGGATAGGAGGTGGATAGGAGGTGGATAGGAGGTGGATAGGAGGAAGGATATGTCACACCTTAGGAGGTGGATAGGATAGGAGGTGGATAGGAGGTGGATAGGAGGAAGGATATGTCACACCTTAGCACAGCACGGGGAGGCAGGAGCAAGTGGAGGAGTTTTAAGATTGCTCTGAAGCTGAGGAAACCTGCTGGGAGCAGGAGCAGCCCCGTAAGCAGTCCCCAGCCCTCAGCCTGCGTGTGCCAGCCCCAACCAGGCAGCACGCGAGAGCCCGGCTGCGCCTGGGGTGCTGCGCTCGCTCTGCTGGGCTGCAGGAGATGTACACGTTTGCCTACCAGCTTGGAAGCAGAGCTGGGTTCCTGTGTGACTCAGACTCCTCTCTGGAAGGGACGTGGCCTCAGTCCCACATGGGCCATATGGCCCCAACCCAAAGACCTCCTGGTGCCGTTAGCAGTGTCCCTTTTCTGCTCCCCAGCCAGCTCAGCTGCACAGCCCTCCCACTTGTCCTCCCAACATGGGCACCAGCTCTGAGGCCATCAGGGCATAGAATCATAGAATCGTTAAGGTTGGAAAAGACCCTTCAGATCATCAGGTCCAACCATTAACCTACCACCGCCAAGGCCACCACTAAACCATGTCCTCAAGCACCACATCTCCCCAGCTTTTAAATCCCTCCAGGGATGGGGACTCAGCCCCTGCCCTGGGCAGCCTGGGCCAGGCCCTGACAGCCCTTTGGGGAAGGAGTTTTTCCCAATCCCCAACCTAACCCTGCCCTGGCGCAGCTTGAGGCCGTTCCCTCTCATCCCATCGCTTGTTCCTGGGGAGAAGAGACCGACCCCCCCGGCTCCAGCCTCCTTTCAGGCAGTTGCAGAGAGCGATGAGGGCTCCCCTCAGCCTCCTCTTCTCCAGGCTGAGCACCCCCAGCTCCCCCAGCCGCCCCTCCCCACCCTTGTGCTCCAGCCCCTTCCCCAGCCTCCCTGCCCTGCTCTGCCCACGCTCCAGCCCCTCCAGCTCCTTCTGGGGGTGAGGGGCCCAAAACTGGACACAGCATTCGAGGTGTGGCCTCACCAGTGCCGAATACAGGGGCACCATCACCTCCCTGCTCCTGCTGGCCACAGTATTCATAAATGACATAAATGACAGGGGAGAGATACGTTTGTGTCTTGCTCTTTATGGCCATTTCATTAGTGCAATTCTGGTCCTCAAGAAAACCCAGGACGCATGCAACGCTGCTCAGGCAAGCAGGCGTGATTTGCTCCCTGAAGATGCATCAGGCAGGTGTGAAGCCCCAGCACGGAGGCTTCCCGAGCCCCGGCTCTCTGCCAGCCCACCCACCACCCGGCGCTGTGCTACCGTTTCCGTCCGCCTGTTCCAGCCACCCGCTGCCTGCGTGCTCCCAGTTCTGGCCCCTGTACTTGCACCCAGCAACAGATTGCTCTGCCCCCTTCCCTGCTGTTCCCCGGGAGCACCGCGAGCATCGGCCCGGCCTGATGGGGCCAGCTGAGTGCTTCACGCTGATGGGCTTGGGACTCTGCAAAGGGGGGGCTCTGCAGGGCTCCCAGAAGACCCACGCGTCTCCTCCGTGAGAACCAGGAGGAAATCACCCACATCACCCTGCAGGAGCATCACTTGAGTCAAGAATCATTGAGGGGGGATGAAAAGGTGTGTGTTCAGGCAGGACCTGCCACCACAGCTTCTGTTAAGGCTTTCATTTCCCAGAGCCGCTCCAGACAGTACTTAGCAGAGCAAGCAAGGTACCGTCAGCCCAGCTAAGCCGTTTGTACGCTGGCTGGCTAAGCCTGGGGAGAGCTAACCTGGGCCAGACCTGCAGGACATCGTGCCAGGCTGCTCCCCGCCCTGCGGGGACCCACTGGAGGGGAAGGGAGAGGTGGAAGCTGCAGCTGGAGGAGAGCAGGCCCCTCATCAGCACGGCTGGAGAGCACAAAGACTTCGGTGGAGGAGGACCCCACAGGGACATGCAACCAGATGCAGGCTGATTGCCTGGTGGCGTAAAGTAGCAGCAGGGTTAAGGACGCCGAGGGAAGCTATGCTGTACTGCTCCCCCGGTAAACTGCCAGCAAATCTGTGTAGGGAATAAGAAAATTCCCTATGCTAAGCAGCCTGACCTGACTGCAGCCTGTGGACCACTTTGTTGGCTACGGCAAAGGGCTTGGCCCTAGCAGCTGGATAAAAAGCCAAAAATATCCCACATGTGATACCCAGACTTTCAAACCTGGCAAGTGTCTCCTTCGTCTGCGGGAGTCTACAGCCCAGGCGGCTTGGAAGAGCACGTGGGACAACTGACAGAGCACACGCGTGGGATAGCACACCAGACCATCAGCCTGATTGAGACCAACAGGTCAGCAGGAGCAGCTTGCTTTGCTGCTGGCTGGAGATGGCCAGGAAACGTTTCCAGGGACCACAAGAGAGCCACATGTGAGCACTATGAGGCAGAGATGGACTTGCCTGCATTTGGTCAGCAGCCTTTGCAACCTGATTTTGCCCTTTGTTTTCTGCTCTCCTGTTGCTCTCTCTATAAGCGTGATATCCAAGAAAAGCCAGTCCACGTAGGCCCTGGGGTGATTCGGCTTCCCTGTAAGGAGCCTTTCAACTGAGAAGGGTCTGCTGGAAGTGCTGACCCACAAACAGTGCCAGAGAAGATGTTTAACCCCCGGGTGGCTTAGTTTAATGGCACGCTGTGGCCAGGAGTCCCCCAGATCTCCAGCTGCGACAGGAATCATTTCATTCTCTTCATTCCGAATTTGCTCGTTTTAATGCCTGTTCTTAAGGCACATTGCTTCCCCATCGTGTCAGGAGCTCACATCTTCACTGTGGCTTAACTCCTTTCATATTCTCCCTGTCTCAGGTCAGTAATTTCAGCTTCCCGGACTCTGTTCCCAGCCCAGCTTTGGGGACATCAATGCACGTGAAGAGGCATTTTTGTCACCACCCTTTACAGCGCTCCCATTTTCAATTCTGCCCCCTCACTCTGAATTATCCCCACATGCAGCTCCCTAAAGAGCTCTGCTCTGTTTGTCTGAAAGGTTTTCAGGCTCTGAGAGGGGCTCATCCATCAGCCGGAGATTTGGCAGCTTTCCTGGGACTGTCAGTTCCCAAGAACAAACAGCTGCAAAGGCACCATCCTCTTCCCGGAATCGGGGAGGAGCACACATGGCTTCAGCCCATCGCAGAGAAACAGCCAAGCACCAGAACTGCTGCCCTCGAGCCAGCAAAGCTGAGCTCACGGGCCGTCTCTGGACCAAACTGGTCCCCTGCTCATCCCTGCTCAGCTTGGAGACAGCAGTGCTCTCCAGGCAGCATCTCCATGGCTTGTTCGGACCCGGAGCTGAGCCCAGCACGAGACTGTGCGCTCCCATCAGGCACAGCCAAGGACACCGGACTCGTGTCCCAGGGGACACAAATGCTTGAAGCCACACACGCGACAAGAGCCTACCCCTTTGTGCAACCCTGCGCATAAACCGTCGCTGTGAATCTGTCAGCTGCCCGCCTCCATATGGAGGAGCCTGCGTCTAAGGAGCCTGTGCCGTCCACACACTTCTCCCGTGGGTCCTCCGGCTGCGAACACACCTTGCTGCGTGCAGCAGGCACCGTTCCCACACCTGGCACCAAGCCCTTCACCAGCCCAGCTCTACCGCTTGTCCAGCCAGGATGTCTCTTTGTCCTAGTAAATTAAATGTGTCCAGGACCGTTCTCCAGCGCTAACGTCAGCTGGCATCACCCAGCCCATAGCCGGGCTGTCAAACTCTCTTCAACCTCCACGAGTGAGCTCAACGCACAAATTACTCCTGAGCACGGTCCCTGCCCAGCAAAACCTCCCCGTGCTCATCCAGGGACAGTTTGGGAGAGCGTGATTTGGCCTGAACCAAGCCCATCTAGAGATGATGGCCATCCAGTGACAATCCCTTCACACTGTTTAACTCGCTAGAGCGGGCGTTTGGCCTCCACGTCTGCAGGGAGAGAGCAGAGTTTTCCCCCAGGGTGGTGACAAAAATGCCTCTTCGCGTGCATCGGAGCCCCCAGAGCTGTGCTGGGAACAGAGCGCAGCGAGCTGGAAGCAGGAAGATTGTGTTTGCTGCCTCACTGGGCAAGAGTTGCACACCCACAGAGGTCTTTAGCAGGTTCTTCTCAAGGAGGAGTCGTGCTTTTATATATTACACATTTGAGGAAAAACCACTCTGTGTCCTAGAGGAGGATACCACAAGGAGCACCAGGCCCTTGGCTTGCCCCTCTTCCATCCTCACAACAGCCCTGGTGCCTTGCAGACCCTCGCTTGCCTCCCACCCCGCTGCACACGCTGAAAGCAGGACAGGGCCATTGCTGGGCTCCCCTTTCCAGCAGCAGTCTGGCGGTAACGGTTCGCAAGTCCCTAAAGCAGAGCAGAGTGGAGACAGCCCAGACCCCGACATGAGCTCTGTCCTTTAGGGAAGGTTGCAGCTCACATATTCTCAACGCAGCTTTGCCTCTGCCCGCTGGTGGGGAAGACAAGAGCTCGAGTCACAAAGATCCTTCACAGCACTTTGCTTCCCTCCAGCTCCTGTTGTGCCTGCCAGGATGATCGCTTTGTTATTTTTTTTTTTGCGTTCAACCCTGAGAAGTCATATTTAACAGCTCTGTTATTATTCAGAGCTTACATAACTCTTCACACGGCAGAAAACTGTGCAGCCTCTTCACTGCTGGCTCATCGTCCGCCAAACACCGCAGGGCTTCTCCCTCCCAACATGAGCGGACCTGATGTGCACAGACAGCTTGGCACAGCGCGAAAGCATTCACAGCGACACCTTGGTCACCTTGAGTTACCGCAGCCCCTGGATCTTCTGCATGCTCCTGGAGGGCCTCTTCCTCTGGGTCTTCCCTGCTTCCAGTCATCCTCCTTCCGTTACCTGGCATCAAGGAGAAGGCAGGCTGTGGCGCTGAGAAGCCAGCCACGGGTGCTCCTCGGCTCTCCAGACAGCAGGGCCAGACCTCAAGTACGGCACAGGCTGTTCTGCCGCGGTTTTCTGGGGAGCTGCATCCATCAGTGAGTCAGTCCGGATACCCTTGACAGAAACAATACAGGCTCTGCGGAGATGCACCATTGCCTACGGGGAGAGGGAAAAGCCCAGAGAGGAAATAAAGGGCTGGAGCTCACTACCTGGAGGAGCTGGGCATGGCTTGGAGGTGGGATGTCCACGTGTCCTGAGCAAAGAGCCACCAGCAGCTCTGAGAACAGCCATAGAGAAGCGGCATCGGAGGCAGGGCTGGGCCTCTTAAAGGGGATCCCAGCAGACTGGCATGGATGCCGCTAAGTCAGAGCTGTTTGGCGAAGACAGCCCTCTCGTGAAGAGCAGAAGTGCTTTCTTGGAAAGAGGGAATGCCAGCAGCAGCAGGTGGCTTACAGGTACCCACGCCGGGACTGACAGAAGGAGCAGTGTTGACTAGTATTCCTTAAACACAGCAGCTAGACAGATTTCCACCCGTCTCACCATACATTCAACCTGTCCATATCGACCCAGTATGGCTATAAGGATGCTCTGTGACCTCAGAAGCGTTGCTAAAAAATCACTATAAACAATATCCGCTGCTCCCCCTTGTTCCGTACAGCCAGACATCACTGGGTTGGCCAGGCACACTTGGTAAATCCCTGCTGGTTGTTCCCAGACATTTCTTGTCCTTTATGTGCCTGAAAACATCCTCCAGGAGGTGAAGCTCACCAGCCTGTAGCTCCCCAGACCCTCTTTGCCCTTCTGGAATGATGGAGCTGGGAAAGCAGCATCTGGCTGAGATCGCCTGGGGGAAACAGCCACCCTGCATGCGCCCTGAGCACGAGAGAGAGCCGCTGAACCTCGCCGAAGGCCTGTGAAAGCCCCTTCCCCTCCCCTCCATGCAAGGGCACCTCGAAGAAGTCCAGACCTTGTTATCTGGAGCCTCTCTGGTCTCTCCCTTTGGGAACATTTTGCAGCAGATCCTGTGTTGCCGATTATGAGGATGCTGCAGGGATGAAGCATCCTTCCCCACCGTCCTCGCAGACCAATCTTCCCTGAGGTTCTCTCCGCACCGACGCGGGGAATCCCGAGCTGGCGAGGCTCAGCAGATGTGGCAGGAGGTGCTGGGACATCTGCACCACAAAAGCAGGCGGGGAGGAGACACTACTGAAAGAGGGAGAAATGTCCCTGGACCCAAAGGAGATCGTGCAGAGTTCTCTGCACCTCAGGCAGACAACTAAAGACAAGCCTGGAGGCAATACTCTTCTGCAAGTGGGCAGGGGAGAGTTAAATAAACCCTTTTAGTCCTATTCTATCTGATCTGTCTCTTTGAGATATCTCTGTTAAGTATTTTAGCTCATATTGCAATAAAACCTGGCTTGTTTGAGTTTAAAAGCCTCTTGGTTCCTTTAGAAAGCTGGCTGCAAGAGCAGATCAAGACAGATCACCACAAAGCTCTGGCCAGCTCTGCCTTCATATTTATTTGAACCAGAGCAATTCACCTGTCAAATAAGAGATGCCCAGAGCAAGCTGAAACACTTTTCGGTCTCCAGCGACTGTAAAAGAAGTCAAGACATCACAGTCAGCACCCACGGAGATGCCTGTCCCTGCACACCTCCACACAGGCAGCTTAACCCAAAGCTGACCAGTCATGGCTCAGATCTTCTGGGTGGCTGCAGTGCCTAAACATCAGCACCCGGGGCCACTCGAGATGCCCTGGGGCACCCAAGACCCACCGCTGGAGGCCGGGACGCATCCCATGTTCCGCATCCCAGGCGCAGGCGGCGGGCACAGCGTGGGGGGCTGGCCCCATCAGAAGGGCTGGAGAGGGGAGGCCAGGGAGCGACGCTGCAGTGCGGCCCACGCCTGGCGTGCCCGTCACCAGCAGGACCAGTCTGCACCATCAGAGGCGTGCTCCGGCAGGGCAGGGGAGCAGCCTGCCCGTTCATCGCCACGCTAATCCACTTCGCCTAGTTTCTGACACAGCTCCAGCCTGTTAAGTTCTAACACTCCTCCCGGTTGTTGGAGCAGTCCTGGGATGACAGCAGTAAGGACTTGTGTCTGGACAAGCCAGACTTCTTGTCTTCAGCATCTGCAGAGTTTTACAGGTTAAGCTAACATTGCCTTTTCTGGAATTACCGCTCGGTTTCTGCCACCTCAAGCCACTCTCTCAGGAACAGCCCAAGCCCAGCTGAGCTCCTGCTCCGGGGAGCTGCAAATGAGCATGCTACGCACACCCCGTCCCCGCTCTGCAGCCCAGCAGCACCCACAGAGGCACAGCAAACAGAGAGCCCTGAGTACGATCCCATCTCCTGGAGCCCTTGCTCACCTGCCGATGCCAAACCAAGGACCCCCTGCCTCAAGGTGTCCAGACCCTGATATTAATTTCTACCAGTAGGAAAGGGATCAGCTAACAAACAGCCACTAGGAGTTAATATTCCATTGAGCGATCCCAGCAGGAATTATCACAAAATTTGTAGCTGGCCTAAAGTTGAAGCATCATCAATACAAAGGCGAGTAAGGTTGTTGCACAAGAAGGGCCGCCTGATCTTGAGATCTGGAGCAACGTCACTCCGATGCAATTTAGCAGAGGAAAGGAACGGGCGCAGGCGTAGGCGCTGATCCTAAGGATTTCTGCTCCAAAATGGGAGTCCATCAGAAATGACAGAGCTCGGTTTGTTCAATGCCACAGAGCGAAGGCTAAGGAGAGGCAGAAACGCTTGCTATAAATACGACGGGGAAGTAAACACCATGGAGGGAGAGGACCTATTTAATCCAAAGCACAAATTGGCACAAGAATAAATAAATATAAATTTGCCATGAACATAGGCTGAAAATTAATAGGATTCTAACCACCAGAGAAGTAATGTTCTGAAACAACCTTTTAACAAGCAAGAAACCATACTGATTTCAGGATGGGTTTTGAACCGTTTATAGTTCATAAGAGGACAAGGACAATAGTGGACAACACATTTAATGTCTTCGAAATCTGTGTATACAAACATTAGAACAAACAGGAGGAGCTCAAATTCTTCATACAAAGCAAAATTCTGATTTAATTGGCATAACAGGCTTGTTGGGATAACTTCTGTCTGGAATATTAATATCCAACTGTATAGCTTGTTCAGGAAGGGCGAACAAGGAGAAAAAGGAGGATCTCAAGAGCATAGGTACAGTCACTGAGTACGAGACTGCAGGAGGCAATAGCCTCTGAATAAGAATTAAAGAAGGAAAAATGGGTGCTACTAGAGCAGAGGCATACAGAAATTCAGCTAGGAAGAGAAAACAGACCAGCCATTTTAAGGAGTGGTTCACAATATCATTCAAAAAACAGTATTTGGTGGTAGCAAGGGATTTTAGCTACTCAGAATTGCTTGACAGGGATCCTGTAAATCACTGATTGCTTGGCAAGTTTTATGGCTGCATTGGCAGAACAGCTCTTATCCAAAAGGTAAAACAGAAGCAAAAACCCTACAGCTGAAGTTTTTCTAGATTTGAGTCTGGCCAAAAGGGAAGAAAAACAAGAAAAAAAAAAAACAACAAAAAACCAGATGCTTCATAAACTGGTAAAATCAGGAAGAGCCCAGGGAAGGGAAATCTAAGCAGATGCTAACTAGAACTCGTGGTTACTTAGAGAAACCACAGCAACACGTGAGAAGTGTTCTGAGGAGGAAGCAGCAGGAGGAACTTCGTAAAGACCAACTTTTCAAAATAAGAAACTTTGCACTGACGTCAAGCGTAAGACAGAAGTGAAAAGAAAGGAAAACCACTTCCAATTGCTTGGGATGGAGAGTTAAGAACAGCACAGGGAATTAAGCCCAAAGGCAGAGGGTCCAGGCTCCAAACGAGACGCAGCCTCGGAGGACTTGAGGCACCCATGGCCGCTCCGTAAGGCGCCGGCAGCAGGCGGAGTGTGACGGCAAGCGGTGGCCCGGCAATTCGCCACGTAGAAACGCTGTCGAGAAGCGACGGTCACAAGCAGGAGGCTCTTTTTGCTACGGCCTTTACTCAAAGGAGAGCTACTCCAGTTAGCTCCAGTGGCAGAAGTGTGAAATCTTCAGTGATACAAGGGAAGCAGATACCAGATCGGGAGGTTAATTCGTATATTAGCTGGGCTTGATGACTTTCATCACGGAGGGCTTCCAGACTTGCAGGTCCAGAGCATTCAGCAGTTTTCTCCAAGAATCCTGACATCCCAGAGAAGATGCCGTCTACAGGGATTTCCACACAGCTTTTGACACCATCTTGTGTGACATTCCTGTAGATGAGGTAGAGAAAGTCTTCTAAGTTAAGCTTCTCTAAAACAAGCGCAAAACCATCTACTACTAAAAAAAACTACTTGGGAGATGGTTTTAGCTCAAAATGGGAAAATATATCAAGAGAAAATCTGGCCAAGGCCTAGCGTTATTCAGTGTTTCATACCTGACTTTCAGGATGGCATAAAGACTTTTCTTATTAAATCTGCAGGTGGATCAACTTAGAAGCCAGGATTAGAATTCAAAATAACCTTGACAAATTCGGAGGAATAGTCTGCAAAAAATAGGCTGCAATTTAGGGAGGACACGTGCCCAGAGCCTACGCAAGAGCAGCCCGTTTCAGAAATACAGATTAGGGAACAAATAGCTCGATAACAGCTCTAATATGGACAAAGGTGAATATCACATCAATACAACCGTGCTGCGCTGGAGTGTATAAGCTTGCTTATAAGAAGGGGTTGAACAAACACCTGGGAGGAACGATCTTCTCCTGGGGCGCTGACCGCTCCCCTGCGCAGCAATACTTTTTATTTCCAGTCCAACCTTCCCTTAGTGCAGCTTGTGCCCATCACCTCTCGCCTTCCCCGTTTTTCCTGGGTCTCTTTTTTTCAGGGCTTCTTTTTATCCACTCCTAGTAATTTTCCTTTGCACAATCCTTTGAATGCATTTACTTATTTTTAATGGCATTACGATGGTCTGAGCAAAGATGCGTTGCATTAACATGTAAATAGCCAGCGTATTAATCTCAGCAACAAGGTGGATGCTAGGCATTTCATAAGGATGCTTTCTCCCACAAGGATGACAAAGTGTGTTTGTTTCTCTATAATTACAAGCAGGAGTACACCTCCACACTTCACACTTCAGCTCTGCCTGTCTATTTATTGCAGTTTTGGCAAATTCATGTGTCACCGAACAGGACCCTCTTGTTTAGTTTCTTGACTTTTTTTTTCCCCCCCTCAAATTTGTCTATTTTGCTGTTTTGAGGATTTTTTTTTAAGCTTTCTCAAACTTTTGGTCAAGCATTTGTGTCCCTTCTCGCTGCAGCCCTTCATCATTTATCTGATCAAGGATCTCTTAGGGAGTCCAAATTAAGCGTTCCTCCTAAGCATTAAACCTGCAACCCATTTCAAAGGCTTTCTTGTGCCTCTTGCGATATCAAAAAAGAAGAGGATTCCTTCATCTTTAAGATCCTGGGAATGAATTCCCTAAAACACAGAGGGAAGAGGTGCAGGAGGGGGGACTGGGATGCAGTCCAAGTATCATTCGTGGTACCTACGCATCCCATTTGGTCCTAGAGTACATTGCAGTATTAAGGTGCTGACACACTTGTTAGCCTTGAAGGTGTATTAAATGTGATATGCAATAGAAAAGTGACTCTGTGCCCTAGAGAGAGACTTGGAAGCGTTTATGGTTACAGTGGCAGCGCAGGCCTGTCCAAGACTACAGAGCTGCCCTGGCTGCGGGGCCAGCTCTGGGTCTGTTCACAGACCAGTGGCCCCAGTTGCTGAATCCCACCCTCAGCGCAAATTTAAATAGCCTTAAAGATTACTTTTTTTTTAATTGAGCATCCAGTGCCTATCAGTGTATTTAAAGACACCCCAAGCCAATTCTGCAGCTATGGCTGAATATTGGCCCTGGCAAATTTTCTCCAGAGCAAACATGAGGAGTCCTGGCAGAGCCCAATACCCGTGGCGAGGGCTCAGTTTCCTCCAGGTCCTTGTCTCCGTACAGATCTCCTTGCAGTGACTTTTTGTCCTGTGATGCTAAATTTGGGGCACTGGATGCCAGGGCATCGAGTGAGGCCAAGAAGAACAAACAGCCATAAGACCTGCAGGATCTCTTAGAGCTCAGGATGCAGCCCAAGGACAGGGGAGCTGGTGCAGGGCTGCACAGAGAGATTTAGATTTTATTATCCTAAACAATACTGCACCGATGAAAAAATACTGCCGCTCACAATTATCTCCTTTTCTTGTGAATAGGTTGAGCACTGCCAGCTCCAGCACAGACCTTCACACCACTCAACACTTAATTCCCCTTCCCCACGAAAACCGAACGCTCATCCTAGTCTTCGGTTCCCATCCGTTAACATGCTATTAGTCCCTGCAAGTACTCTCCCCTTAATCTGTGACTGCTAAATTTCCTTCAGAGCTGTCGTAGAAGGGCTTTTCCCACACTTTTTCCATGTGGAAATGTCCAGATACCCACTGTCACCCAGACCCCATTAGTCAAATAGCTGCTAATACCTTCTAGGACACTGCAGAAGCGCGTCGGGCAAAATCCCTGCCAACACCCCAGCTGCCCATGTCTTAAGGCTGGTGATGTTTTCTGGCCTCCTTTTTGCCTTATATGAGTTCAGGCCGCTCCGATGAGTCTTTCTGCAAGCTTTCAAATCCGTCCGTTCCTGATACTCTGCACTTCCCTTCATATCAGAGCCTCCAGAGTCGGTATTTAACACTCGTTAGTTCTTCCTGGTTCCATTTTTATGTAAATACACATTTATCATGTTTGCCCGAGGAGAAAACATTTTTGGTTTCCAATTCCCCAGCGCTGCCTAATGCTTGTGCGCACAGCGTTGAAACACTGTGACCCTTCTGTCGGGAAGATGGCAGAGGTTTTGAGAGGGGTCTAAAGCCAATTATTTTATTTACTGTATACGGAAGGGCAATGAGTTGGTTAAACTCGCCATTTGTGCTGCTCTAATTCCTTGGTTGCATGTCCAGCAGTGGCAGGCACGGAGAGGGTCTCCATTCAACAGCAGATCTCTATGGAGCTACTTGGGAAAGAGGCAGGTGAGAGGATCACTCACAGGATAAGCGAGGTGAGAAGAGTGAGCAGCCAAAGACACACACGGGCTGGGACTTGGGTGCAGACCTGGGTTTGCTTATTAATCCTAGCAAAGGGTTAACTAAGCTTGCAGGGAGAAAAATTTGATCCAAGAGAGCCTGAATCAGCTGGATTCTCAAGTTCCTGACTCCAGGCTTCTTGCTTCCAAGAAGATTATAACTGAGCAGAAAGCCAAGGAGCTGACCAGACCAAAACATGAGGAGTGGTCATAGAATCACAGAATTGTTAAGGTTGGAAAAGACCCTTAGGATCATCAAGTCCAACCGTTAACCTACCACCACCAAGGCCACCACTAACCCATGTCCCTCAGCACCACATCTCCCCGGCTTTTAAATCCCTCCAGGGATGGGGACTCAGCCCCTGCCCTGGGCAGCCTGGGCCAGGCCCTGACAGCCCTTTGGGGAAGGAGTTTTTCCCAATCCCCAACCTAACCCTGCCCTGGCGCAGCTTGAGGCCGTTCCCTCTCGTCCCATCGCTTGTTCCTGGGGAGAAGAGCCCGACCCCCCCGGCTCCAGCCTCCTTTCAGGCAGTTGCAGAGAGCGATGAGGGCTCCCCTCAGCCTCCTCTTCTCCAGGCTGAGCACCCCCAGCTCCCCCAGCCGCCCCTCCCCACCCTTGTGCTCCAGCCCCTTCCCCAGCCTCGCTGCCCTGCTCTGCCCACGCTCCAGCCCCTCCATCTCCTTCTGGGGGTGAGGGGCCCAGCGCTGAGCACAGGATTCGAGGGGCGGCCTCACCAGTGCCCAGCACGGGGGGACGATCCCTGCCCTGCTCCTGCTGGCCACACCACTCCTGATACAAGCCAGGATGCCATTGGCCCTCTTGGCCACCTGGGCACACTGCTGGCTCATGTTCAGCCGCTGTCGCCCACCACCCCAGGTCCTTTTCAGCCAGGCCGCTTTCCAGCCATCATGCGTGATGCACAAGAGAAACTGAGGTAGGCTTGCCCAAAGGACTGATGTGCGAGCACCAACCAGGGAGCATCACCCCATCAGCACGGACGGACACCATGTTCTGCCTGTGCGGAGGGCTGGAAAACTTCTCAGCCTTCACAAGACCATTGTGAGACCAAAGACCTGTTTTCTCCTCCACAAAAGATGCCACAAAATGACTGCAAGTTCCCTTTAGACTGATCTAGTGACCCAGATTTCCTTGCAAATATCGCTCTCAGAAAGGAGGTCACACCTTGCTTTACAGAAAAGGAAGAACAAAGCCAGGGGTGGCTTCCCACTCTTCAGGATGGGCAAAAATGTGACTCCCTTACAGGAAGAAATCTTGGAGATAACCGAGAGCTCCGGTCCTCACTGAAGGCAAAAACCCGTGCGGACTGCCTGGGTCTGCTAGTATGAGAGTCGGCCAAAGCAGATCTATGGGTGGAAGTGAGGGAGTGAGAACAGAGCCAGGAGGTCCAGCAGATGGGAAAAAAGGTAATTCTGTGCCAATATTTAGACAGGTAAATGAGAAGACTTGGGTAATTACAGGCCTGTCAGTCGGACAGGGAAGAGCTGGCTGTTCTATGGGAGTTCACAGAAAATAGACTTTATCAGCATAACCTGTTATCTTGATGGAATGATAAATCTGGGTGATAAAGGTAAATTAATAATTTAACGATAATTAAATGTGAAGAGCATTTCATTTGGTCCCATATGACATTATGACCATGAAACTCAAATGGTAAAATCAACATCACTCCTATAAAATGGACTGAAAGCATCACAACCCGCGGGTCTCAACCTGCGCTGAAAACGTGCCACCACCAAGAGGTCTCCAAAGCATCCGGCGAAGCACAGCTCTCGGATGGATACGAACAAGTAAAACAGACGCAATCCTAAATCCCATCTGCAAGATTCGTCTCACCTAATCACGGATATACCTGGTGCCAGCAGCACCATCTCAGCTGCCACCTCAGACTCCATTTAGAAACAGAGATCACATTCGGCCAGGGAGAACCAACTGAGGGGTTCAGCTCAAATCTGGACGCCTACAAGGGAGCAGGATGTAGTTTCCTACCATGGTCAATGGAACTGGGACTCAGCTGCATAGGTGTTGACTCATAGTCCTGCTTTGGATGCCTTGGGGTATCCCAGACATCCACGCCATGCTGAGAGATCAAACACAGGGTCTATGGGAGACTCACGTCCAGGTGGGGCACCCTGGGGAATCGACGATAGTACTTGGAGATTGGTATTAAGGCAACCAAACCAAGCCCTGGAGCTCTAGTTGGCAAGGTCTGGAGAGAGATGCAAGTGAAGCCAGTGTCTGCTCTGCAACCAGAATATGGATTCAGCTGCCCACACAGACGTCTGGTGCCATTTGAGATGCCCCAGAGACCCAGCTTTGCCTCCAGCTGTCATTCCAAAAGGGCACGGGACGCCAGTAGGTCCTGTGTCACAACTTCCATCCCTGGGGTGACTTCTTATGTACTCCAGGACCTCTCGCATCCCTGTCTGGGCAAGCAAACTCCACCTCACCCCATACAGACATCCCACACCAGGTTACTGGGAGCTTTGAAGTATCTTCTTGTGTCAGCTTCACAAGTAGAGAGCTGCAGGGGCCTGCGAGAATGCGATACGCAGCTGCTGCTTCCAGGTAGACGCCTCTTGTCTTGCAGGCTCCGAGTTTTACAGGAAAAATCTGTTGCTAACAGCCCTGCAACGTCATGAGCAGAGCCAGCCATGGGTTGCTCCAGCTGCCTACATCAACACACAGGGCTTGGATTGATGCTGGAGCATTCAGCACTGCACATTGCAGCGCAACGGCATCCGGGTCTGGGCCAGGCACGTTTTGAGCAGGGATTGAACAAGCTGCGCAGTTACCTGCGGGTACGGTGGCACGGCATGATGCAGTGCCAGATGTACGTTCATTCCTCCTGTAGGCAGAAAGAGGCCTGCAGGTATCCTGGGCAGATATTCAAAGCTCTGGGACATTGCACACATTTATCTCTGCTTCCTGTTGCTGTGATTAGGCATGCTCCTAGGGAATCCAGCCTTTCAGGGCACAGGGACGCCGAGCAGCCTTTTCTCTGGTCCCAGAGGGCCACAGGGAAGAAAGGGTCATCTCGCACAAGCTCCTCCAGGCATGCTCAGTAATTAATGCAGCTACAGGCACCGGTGGAAATTTATTCTCCTGGAAGTCAAGGTGCCAGGGAATACAGCCAGATGAAACTCCAGGATCCTGCGACTGCAGGCAGTGGATAATTCACATGGAGACATCAACGAAAGGACTATCGCTTAGCCAGATGAGACCCTGTCCTGGCTTCTCAGCAAGCCCAGGCGCAGCAAAGAAAACACAAGCACATCACTGCTAGCAAGAGCAGGTGCTGGATTACCACACCGTCCCCTGCCCAGATTCCCGTCTTCAAAAGCTGTCGGTTGATGGCAGACGAATGACAACTCCAATGGCCATCAGCAAAGCTCTCCCCCTCCAGTGTCTACCCCAAAAGCTGCACCCAGCACTCACCAGCTGAGCCTCCCATGGGACACGCGTCCTTTCTGTCATAGCTCCTCCGCGACCACGCAACAAGACGTTCAGCAAGGAAGGTGGTGGCACCAGGAGCAGGGGTAAATACCTGCCCTCCAGCTTGGCTGCTAGCTCAGACCTCAAGTTAAAAGGATGGTAGTAACTGCAAACAATCGCAGATAATAAGCAATGAAACTGTTATCCCTTTTAATTTTACCATTGATATGTTTTCTAACATGGAGCTCTTTCCCCGTGCAGAGGCCAGAGAGAGAAGTAGATTTAGCAAGAATATAATGGGCTTGAAAGGTATTTGTCAGTGCTCGTTTCTCAGGGCAGCCTAAGCGTCTGTGCTTGAGAATAAATTTGTAAATAGGAGGTTTATAAATCAGAGGTTCATCATCAGCACGCACACACTTCGGGAACTCACCAAGGGTTATACAGGTGCGAGCTGGATCCCTAATAACGTTTGGGCATGGGGTTCCATTACCTCTTAGTGGAGGCAAGGGAGGAATAAAATCTCAATTTCTAGTTAGTCACAGAGATTTGATCAACACATTTGTGTTAATGATCTGTATAGTGCAAATTGCATGAAATCCAAAGAGACGCAGAGAAGATGACGTTACAGACTACAGGTGCCCAGAGCCCCAGTCCCACGCTTGGCCTCTAAGCTGCTTTTGGGAAAGGAGCCTTTTTGTTTCTTTGTGCAGCACCTAATATAATAAAGCTCCAGCATAATATAATCGGGGTTCACTGGGGCTGCTGCTGGGCAGATACTAAAGAGTCATAAGCAAGTGTGAGAGAACTGCAGCATATCCTTACCTGGCATGGTCAGACCTTGCATACTGGGCTTGCACGTATACATACTGCGATTAGTGTAGTTTCAGCACGGTAACTATTCACACGTCTGCAACAGAACAAGAGCGCGATTCATATACAAGATCCTGTGCAAGTGCCAGCATCAGCAATTTGACTGTAGCGCCTGGACTCCATCACCACAGGGCAAGGAAGACGGGCAGACCGAGGGCCTCCCTTGAGGCAGGTCCTACTGCCTTCCCCAACCTGATCCTCAGTTATCAAATTTCCACGTTTTTCTCCTCTACCATAGAATCATAAAATTGTTAAGGCTGGAAAAGACCCTTAAGATCATCAGGTCCAACCGCTAACCCAGCACTGCCAAGGCCACCACTAACCCATGGCCCTCAGCACATCTCCCCGGCTTTTAAATCCCCCCAGGGATGGGGACTCAGCCCCTGCCCTGGGCAGCCTGGGCCAGGCCCTGACAGCCCTTTGGGGAAGGAGTTTTTCCCAATCCCCAACCTAACCCTGCCCTGGCGCAGCTTGAGGCCGTTCCCTCTCGTCCCATCGCTTGTTCCTGGGGAGAAGAGACCGACCCCCCCGGCTCCAGCCTCCTTTCAGGCAGTTGCAGAGAGCGATGAGGGCTCCCCTCAGCCTCCTCTTCTCCAGGCTGAGCACCCCCAGCTCCCCCAGCCGCCCCTCCCCACCCTTGTGCTCCAGCCCCTTCCCCAGCCTCGCTGCCCTGCTCTGCCCACGCTCCAGCCCCTCTGGGTCCTTCTGGGGGTGAGGGGCCCAGCGCTGAGCACAGGATTCGAGGGGCGGCACGTGGCAGCTCTTGTCTGAATGTGTCCCTAGCTACTCTGTCCATCTGCTCTAATGCAACAGAATAACCTCCTTCATGGGCCTTGAGTAACTGGGGGCAGGTAAGAGTTAAAATTCTGTTTTAGCCATGCATTAGGACGTGTCCAGAGAAAGCTGTGCCCCACTCTCATGGCTACAGCTCAAAGAGCAGCACAAGAAGGCACAGGCTTCTGCTCTAACAAGATCTGCCATCTCTGTGCTCCTCATCGGTGCCCAGGGCAGGGTCGGCATGCCGGTCCCTTTTCATGTTCCCAAAACCCTGGGTAAATCCAGCTGCAGCCAAATCACCATCCACCAAAAGGTTTTTAGCTCAGATTCATGCAGACAGGAATCGGGGAGGGGGTGAGCAGGGCTCTGCTGGTGCAGGATGAAGCGGTGCTGCTGTGAATAGGGCTGGACACGGGACTCACCTGCAGTCCTGTTACTCCACAGCTGCTCCTTTCCTGCCTCAACCCCAGACGGTCCTTATGTGCAAAACGAAGCCCCATCCTCCAATGGTTGAACAGAAGAACACATCCACCTGTGAAGGCATCGCATTTGCAACAAGTCAGGCCTTCACTTTGCCACAAATTGGGCAACCCCCCCCATTTCGCCATCACACCTGCTTTGAGGATTTGTTTCTCAGTCTGGGAATTAAACACAGCAGAGCTTTCTTTAAAAGCTCTCCTGGCTCCATCAGAAGTGCCACTCGCACCACGTTCCCAAGCAGGAACAGACAATGTCTCGTTGGGAGAGCAAATTCGAGTGTCATCTGTCCTTGTGCGCGACGGAGCCGCCAGCCCCTCTCCTCAACCACGCGTTTTCAGACCAGAGGCCCCAGGCCCAGCTTGCAGCAGAGCGCTACCGCTTGTCTCACTGCTGCTAACCCTGACAGCACCCAGCCCCCTCCCCGCGAGGACCCGTGGGTCCCGATCCATAAAACCTCATTGCTGGCAATCCCACAGATGCTCACTGCCTAGCTCAGTCTATTCCTCTGCTCCTCCCAAATGCTCTCACAGCTCCAGGCTCCTCTATAACTGCATTTTTTGCACCGGCAACGGCTATACCCCTGCTCTGGATGGCTGAACCGAGCGTACCTCTCGCCCACTCTGCACCTTCAGGAGAAGGGAGAAGCCATCCCTGGAAGCACAAATCGGTGGGATAAGCTGCTGTTAGCCGAGCCCACTGAGCTCCCCTACTTATTCCAAGTGAACTGCTCCCTTTGAAGGGATAAACAGCCTGATTAAACTAACAGCTCTTCCTTCCTCACGGTGATTCCCTTTGAAGGATATAGGCAAAGCCAGAGCAAGCGCAATCTCCAGCAGCAAATCCACTGCTGACTCCTCCTGGGAGAGCGAGCGCTCGGTGCGGAAAGGGAGGAGGCGAGCCAGCGCAGGAGAGCTGGTGGAGCTTTGCTTTATATCAAGTAATCTCGTTATTGCAATTTCAGAGCTAAATGGTAAATAAGCAGGACTGCTGGGCAGTGCAGCAGGAGGCAGGCCTGGGTCACTGGGTAATTTAGCTGATATAAACAATAACCTGGGCCTGGACGGTCGGCGCCTGCTGCTGGTACAAACCTTTGGCATCGCTCAGAGGCTCAGTGGAGCTGTGCAGCACGGGCAGACAGTCCTGTCGTCTGAGGCCATATCCAGAAGTCCTGGGAGGGCTGATCCAGGAGAACTAGGAAAGATTAACGGCTCATTAATGTCAATCAGTACAGGTGTGCTAACAGGCCTTATCAAACGAATAAGGGAACTCAGTGGGTCTGTTCTTGGTCTAACGCTCTCCTGTCTTCGTCCCTGCTGCAGAAGGGAAACAGTGGTGGGGAGGGCAGAGAGGGTACAGAGACCCACTCACACGGTGGCCTGGCATGAACTGGAAGCATCTTTATACAACCTGACAAGATGTAGAAACACCGAGGGTGATTTGCATTTTCCAAGGAGAATCGGTGCTCTGCAGTCAGCTCCGGGGCACAGCGTTGTCTCACGTGGTCCTGCGGAGAAGGGAGAGCCCGCAGTGGGTATAACCTCTGTCCCAGCAGCCAGACGGGGCCCAGATGGTGCTATTAGCATTTGTTCCCTTGTTTGTCTAGGTTTGAACACAGCACGTAAGGGATGACTGTCCATCCCAGACTTCTTTCAAGGCAGGATCACACCCAAAACACCACCGCTGCGTTCCCAGGCACAACAGATTCCTTTAATAATGCATCAAAACTCCTTTATAGAATCATAGAATCACAGAATTGTTAAGGTTGGAAAAGACCCTTAAGATCATCGAGTCCAACCGTTAACCTACCACTGCCAAGCCCACCACTAACCCATGTCCTCAAGCACCACATCTCCCCGGCTTTTAAATCCCCCCAGGGATGGGGACTCAGCCCCTGCCCTGGGCAGCCTGCGCCAGGCCCTGACAGCCCTTTGGGGAAGGAGTTTTTCCCAGTCCCCAACCTAACCCTGCCCTGGCGCAGCTTGAGGCCGTTCCCTCTCGTCCCATCGCTTGTTCCTGGGGAGAAGAGACCGACCCCCCCGGCTCCAGCCTCCTTTCAGGCAGTTGCAGAGAGCGATGAGGGCTCCCCTCAGCCTCCTCTTCTCCAGGCTGAGCACCCCCAGCTCCCCCAGCCGCTCCTCATAGACTTGTTCTCTAGACCCTTTATGCTTGCAGCTCAGATTGGAGGAACCACCCCTGCCTCTTCTCTCAATTCGCAGCATTTCTAAGCACCCTCCTGCCAGTGAAGTCCTCAGCAGTTGCAGTGTCCTGGGTGGGTCTGTCTCACTGACCCCGCTCCTTCCCAGGTCCCGACCCTGCCTCCCGGGCCAGGACTTTGCAGCCAGTTTGCCCTGAGCGGTCTCTGGCCATTCTGCCCTCACAGCTCTCCTTCGGCTGGACTGGCTCCTTCGTGGAGCTCAGCACCTGCAGCGCTCACCGATTTCCCACCGACATGGTGCGCTGTCTGTGCTCCACAGCTTTATTTCCAGACAGATTAACCAATCTTTTCTGGACAGCTACACATTACACTGTTTTGCGCTGCGTTCCTGCACTGTTCAGTGCAGTTTGTATCTTCATCATTCAGTGTACAGCCTCAGGGCTTGTTTACTACACATCAAACCCTGCTCTGATGGGGAATCTTTTGCTTCCTCTTGCATTTTTCTGTTGTTTATCACCCGTAGAAGTAAGCCGGAGAAATATCAGGGAGTTCTCACAGTGCCCTATGGCATGAGGAGATATATTCTCCTCCTTCAACCCGGCTCCCAGACGTGCCTCTCTCAAACGCAGTCCTTGGACATCCAGCAGCACCGGACTTTGCTCAGCACTCGCGCTGCTAATGCAGCTGCGGTTCTGCCCAGCTCTGCCCCCGTCACTCACGACACGGTGCTCCGAGTGCAGCAGGAGAAAACCAAGTTGTCCAGGAAATTAGAGCATGAATAGGACAGTTTGTTCGCCACAGGCAAAGATGAAGGTATCTTATTTCTGCTATTTCCCAAGATCTCAGTTCTTCCCTTAACCCTCTCAAGGAGCTCATAACAGGGTAAGGTCCTTATCAAAGATCTTAGCTTTCAAAGACAAGAGGGACGTGTCATGTCCTGCTATACTCTCCACTGAAGTGTGCCAATACAATAATCACAAAAAGATTTTGGTCGGTGTGGACACTGGAGGTCTCTCATCCAACCACTGGTCAGAGCAGAGCTGACCTCCTAGCTGAATTGCATCACTCAAGGCCTTGTGCAGTCAAGTGTGGAATGGAGATCCCACCACCTCTTTGGCCCCTGTCCCACTGTTCATAGAATCATAGAATCATAGAATTGCTAAGGTTGGAAAAGACCCTTAAGATCATCAAGTCCAACCGTTAACCTACCACCACCAAGGCCACCACTAACCCATGTCCTCAAGCACCACATCTCCCCGGCTTTTAAATCCCCCCAGGGATGGGGACTCAGCCCCTGCCCCGGGCAGCCTGGGCCAGGCCCTGAC
Organism: Theristicus caerulescens; assembly: GCA_020745775.1. Classification (NCBI taxonomy): domain Eukaryota; kingdom Metazoa; phylum Chordata; class Aves; order Pelecaniformes; family Threskiornithidae; genus Theristicus; species Theristicus caerulescens. The sequence continues at coordinate 781,346 of CM036581.1, forward strand.
AGCCCTTTGGGGAAGGAGTTTTTCCCAATCCCCAACCTAACCCTGCCCTGGCGCAGCTTGAGGCCGTTCCCTCTCGTCCCATCGCTTGTTCCTGGGGAGAAGAGACCGACCCCCCCGGCTCCAGCCTCCTTTCAGGCAGTTGCAGAGAGCGATGAGGGCTCCCCTCAGCCTCCTCTTCTGCAGGCTGAGCACCCCCAGCTCCCTCAGCTGCTCCTCGTAAGACTTGTTCTCTAGACCCTTCACCAACCTCGCTGCCCTTCTTTGGCTACGCTCCAGCCCCTCCATCTCCTTCTTGTAGTGAGGGGCCCAGCGCTGAGCACAGGATTCGAGGGGCGGCCTCACCAGTGCCCAGCACAGGGGCACCATCACCTCCCTGCTCCTGCTGGCCACACCATTCCTGATACAAGCCAGGATGCCACTGGCCCTCTTGGCCACCTGGGCACACTGCTGGCTCATGCTTAGGCGGCTGTCAACCATCACCCCCAAATGTGTTTCACCACCCTGATGGGGAAGGCTGTTCCCTTATGACCAACCAGAAGTTCTGCTGTTCCAAACGGTGACTATTATCTGTTGTCTTTCAAGAGTCTGGCTTCCTCTCTATGACTACCCATTAGGTAGCAGAAGACAACAATTAGATCCCCCTTCGCCGTTTCATAGCGTCTTCTTGTTTGCTGTATGCTTAAACCCGCAACCATCTTTGTGGCCCTCCTCCAGACTTGCTCCTGTATGTTGATCTCTCTTGAACTGGGGAGCCCAAAATGGGACACTAGATGTGGCCTCACCAGTGCCAGAGTAGAGGGACACAGGGTCCAAAAAGGAAGCCACTAGTAGCTGGCCACCAGTTGGACTTAGTACTGCTGATTGCAACTCTGTGAGTCGGTGGTCCAGCCAGTTTTCCACTGGAGTCATCTCTATCTCGTGAATTGAGAGACCATGTTAAACGCCTTGCTAAAGGCAAGGTATGCAATATCCATTGCTCTCATCTGTTGTCTCCTCACACAAGGCAATCAAATTGGTCAGGCACAATTTGCTGCTGGTAACTCCACACTGGAGAAAGGTCAGGTCTTCCTCAAGCAGAACAGGTTTACGACAAGTCATCAGCACCCTGAAGTCATTGCCAGGAAGAGTCTGCCATTCACGGCAGTGATTTCTTCCTCCTCAGTTTTGTGCACGCTTGGATTCGTTTTCATGTGTTTTGCTCACACTGCCTTCTCGCTGGTTCCCAGCTCAAGTTTGGAAGTTGCCCAGTAGCCTCCTCCAGCTTCACTTAACATAAAGGGCTGTTGTTTGCTACGCAGCAATGCCTGGGTTCACCAGCCCTTTAGCACACATTCACAGAGCTCAAGCTACAGCAAGTCGGACAATAGTTACTGACCAACAGGCAACTTAAATGCAGCTAAAACCAGCTGAAGCCCAAACAAGGCCTGAGACTCCACACTGTCTGGTCAACGCAAACCCCCTGGCCTTCAACACTAAAGACAACAGGAATATTATTGGGAAACAGAATCATAGAATCATAGAATTGTTAAGGTTGGAAAAGACCCTTAAGATCATCAGGTCCAACCGTTAACCCAGCACTGCCAAGGCCACCACTAACCCATGTCCTCAAGCACTGCATCTCCCCGGCTTCTAAATCCCCCCAGGGATGGGGACTCAGCCCCTGCCCTGGGCAGCCTGGGCCAGGCCCTGACAGCCCTTTGGGGAAGGAGTTTTTCCCAATCCCCAACCTAACCCTGCCCTGGCGCAGCTTGAGGCCGTTCCCTCTCGTCCCATCGCTTGTTCCTGGGGAGAAGAGACCGACCCCCCCCGGCTCCAGCCTCCTTTCAGGCAGTTGCAGAGAGCGATGAGGGCTCCCCTCAGCCTCCTCTTCTCCAAACTAAACAACCCCAGCTCCCTCAGCCGCTCCTCGTAAGACTTGTTCTCTAGACCCTTCACCAACCTCGTTGCCCTTCTCTGGCCACGCTCCAGCCCCTCCATCTCCTTCTTGAAGTGAGGGGCCCAAAACTGGACACAGGATTCGAGGGGCGGCCTCACCAGTGCTGAATACAGGGGCACCATCACCTCCCTGGTCCTGCTGGCCACACCATTCCTGATACAAGCCAGGATGCCATTGGCCCTCTTGGCCACCTGGGCACACTGCTGGCTCAACTAGTAAAATCCAATGCTCCCAGTTTGCTCCCTGACTGTGGAAGAGCTGTAGCTGCTTACCAGGACTGAAAGCCCACCCAGAAGACCAAATGACATATTTGCTTTGCAGTCTTACAGTTGCTTTCCAGTGCTCCACGTGACAGCCCAGAGATGTCCCTAGATGTGCGCCATGCTCCATCGTCACGCATTTGTCCATGGGGTCAAGCAGCTCAGCAGGGTCAGTTCAGTGTGGACTTCTTTCTTATTGCAGGTTTTCCTAGCCAGAAATTGAGAAAAAAATGGTTCTACAACTAATAATAGAAGCTGTGAAGAGTTAAAATGTCCCAGGAGTAGAAGCAGCTTTGATTCATTTATCCACATAAAAAGTTTCTAATTATACTGAGTCTTATCTCTGTGGTAGAGCGGATTCATAACTCTGCCTTTGTCCTTGATGTGTTCAGCAGCGATGGCTGGGTTTCGGACAGTGCAGGGATGACAGTTTAGAACAGAAAAGCAGTTACTGGGCATCCTTCAGGGAGGAGGGGCACTCGTCCGAAGCCTCAGGAGCTCCAGAGATGGGTATTGAGTAAAAGCATAATCTTTGATGAATATACCCCGACACACATGGCTGTAGCCATGGACCCGATGGCCTCCCGAGGTCCCTGCCCACCTGAATTACCCCAGGAACGTCTGATCTCGAGCAGAAGGGTCCATCCCCAGCGGCTCCCAGCACCGGGCTAGCACGCTTGCACAGCAAGGATTAATGTGCAAATGGCAACCCTGTCTTTTCACCACCATCAGAGCCAATAGCAGGCCTACACACTCCAGCTCGGCACCGCATCCCGAACTCCCAGGCGTCTCCTGAGAGCTCGCACAACGGCAGAATGCGCCGGCACTTCTGTTAGGACAAACCAGTCAGCCAAGCACTTAAGCAGCACTCAAACTCTCCTTACGTAACTTCCGAAACAAAGGCTGCCCATGCAGCCTTTCTACTTAGGCAATCAAACCCACTCCCTCTCGCTCCCTCCCACATAGAGGGCACGTTATCATGATGCATCGCATTTCCACCTCGGGTTCCTGGAGAACACACGGGCACACACATGCACACGCACATAGGCTCTCTCCCTTGGTTTTATACAATGCCTGATTTGCAGTTCAACGCAGAATGTGGCAGCTATGAGATACGATTTAAAATGCAAGTTCTACATAGCTCAGGTAGTAACAATAGCACCATTAACGATGACCGAACCTGCTGCCATAGGCCACGTAGGCTGCGGGGACCACGATACGGAATAAAAGCTCTTGCATTCAGCAGTGTCAGAGAAGGAGCCAACAGAGAGTCCAGGCCTCTCCCCAGCCCCTGCACCCCTCGCCGTCAGCGAGGTGGTAGCAAGCTGTAAAGGCTGATTCGTACCGTCTGCTTCAGAGGGCATCTTCCCAGGAAGACCGCAGCGAGCAGCGGCGATACGGACAAAGATGGAGAGTGAGCAAATGCAGTAGGCGCTGGCGCTCGAGCTGGGCAAATATCTGAGGCCAGGAAAGCCAGTGCTGTGCATGACAGAGTTGGTCCTGCACTGCCCTGTGGACAGGGGTGGACAGGTCACGCGGACATTCCCCTGTGGGGATGGGCACAGAGGAAAAATAAACGGCAAAAGCAGCGATTTTGCAGCAGGAGTAATTTCTCCGACCGTGTCACCGTATGACCACAAACTTCCAGCTTCTGAGGACAGCAGGTCAGCAGGGCAGGAAGGAGGGGCAGAGACTCCTGCTTCCAGGGGCACATCAAAAAGCAGTAAAATCTACAAAGCAAACGCCATTCCTGATGGCCTTCCTCCTCTCCGTGTCCTCTCTTTGCTTCCAGCCTCTCTCCGTAGCGATGCCCACAGAGGAGCGATGGGTTATTCCAGCAGAATCCCAGACAAAGCCGGTACGCTAGCAGTGGAGAGCTGCCGCTAGCACAGCGAAGGAGCCGTCCCGACCACCGTGAGCCGTGCTGAAAAGGCTTTTTCTTGCTGGCTGTTGTTGCACGTACCGGGTAAGGCTGCAGGTAACGGTCTACCATCCGGGGACGTGCTTGGCAAACCTCTTCAAGCAAAATTTTGCAGCATGCATTTATCCAAAGAGAGAAGCCAAATGTGGGAGTAAGAGAACATCCCACTCAGATGCACACGCACGCACACTTGCTGCCTACACGGCTGATTCCAGCTCTGGATAAGGGCCAAATCCCCATCAGTGCTGTGAGGTCCCAGAAGCCCAGAGCAAGGATGGTGCTCAGGGCTGAACGGGCAAGGCTTTCCCTGCAGCACAGAACAGCTCATACCGAAACACGGTACAGAAAACTGCCGTCGCTCTCCCAAATGATTTTATTTTCCCGCAGAAGTTTAACATCTGAAAAGGTAGTTTTAAAATCAACTTTCAAAAAGCGAGAATCCAAAGTTTTAGTCACTGATAAATATTTTGGTTCTAGCATTCCAACCGTGTCTGCTCCTGCGAGAAAACAATGTTTGTCCTCATCTCGGGGTCAGGGCATTTTGTTAAAAGCACAGTATTTCAAACAAATCTTGCTTTTCCTCTGTGAGAGTGGCTGAGCGGTCCCATGACAGAAATACTTGCAAGTTCTTTGGTAGAAAAGGAGAAGTGGCTTCCCAGGGCAGTACCACAGCAGCCCCAGAGATCCCCTTTCTCGGGCTGCCAGCTGCAATGCTGCTCGCAACGCCCTGCACGAAGCACGTGCTCTGCTGATCCTCCGGCGGGGGTTAGCACAACCCTGAAAGCAAACTGAACCGAGTGGCTGTGCCAGGCCTTGCGGTTCTTACGGCTCCAACCTTGGGAGCTCTCATGCATGCGTCAGAGGTGTTGACCCAGCCTAAGGCTCTTTCTCTGGCAGAAGGAGATGCTTCACAAGCCTGGCCTCTCTGCAAGCATCCTCCGTGCTCTTCCCCAGCACCCACAGTTGCTGGATCAGGGATGTTAGAGATGTCCCTGCCTGCTGGTTCAGTCTCTGCTGATGGACCTGTTGCCTCTGGAGTTTTCTGATCCTTTTTTGACCCTGCTGTTACCGTCCTTCCTCCACCTCCTCCAGCAGCAAGTTCCTCACTTTCAGCTCCTGCTGTGTAAAGATGAACTTTCTTTTACCTGCTTTAAACTGCTCTCCTAGACTCATCAAGTGCGCATAGTTCTAGTGCTGTGGGATTTGGTGAATGACAGCTCTGCCTTCAACTCACTCACCACCTCCATGATGTTAGAAACCTCAGCCGCATTCCCCCTCTTACCACCTTCTCCCCTGCAAACTGGAGTTTGGGTCTTTTCGCTCTTAGGAGGCAGCTGTTTCATCCCCTTGATCATTTTAGCTGCCTTTCTGCACCTCTCTCTAACTGGAGATGCAGAGACCAGAGGTACACAAGGTGCAGGAGAGCTGCAAAACGATGCCTGGTGTCTCCATGAGGATGGCCAACATGCTGTTGGGTTTTTGGCTGCTGCACACAGAGCTGATGGTTTCAGAGAACCACCGATGGCTCCGAGGACTCTTTCCTGTCCTTTACTTTCTCTTCCTTCTTGAGCAAATTCAGCATCGTGCAGCAGAGTTTGGAGGGAGTTAAACAGAGGAATGGTTGGTGCGACCTGCTGCGGCTGCCTCCTGGAGCAGAGACCTCGCAAAGGGGTTGCACGCTGGAGTGGAGAACAGCGAAACCACTTGAGCGTGTTCTGAAGGCCGACCCCTGCCCTGCAGGTCTCTGGCTTCCCGACCTAAGGGTCTAGCAAGCACAGGGGGCAAGAGCAAAGCACCTTGTTGCCCAGGCTAAAGTCTACCACCCTGGACCTAGGTCTGGTTCCAGGTGAGCCCAGATGTTTCCAGAAAGACCTGGGTTGGTCAAGGACAAGGGGGATTTTTCATATGAAGGAGCAGATAAGACATGTTGGATAGACACAAGAGTAATTAATTACAGGAGAAGCAAATTATTTCAGTGCTACCACACATGGAAGCACAAAACCCAGCTGTAACGGGAACAGTCCAAGCCTCCTCAGGCCATTTACCTCTATGGCAGATGGGGATTAGCAGCCTTCTAAGCCAGGCTAAGGACTCCACAGTTAAGGGTGTAGTTTGCGCTTATTTATAAGCCCAATTTCACAGCCTATATTTCTCCAAAAAATTCTTTGCATTTGAATTTCACACGCGTTATCTGTGGCCACAGCAGAATTTTGGAAAAATGTGAGCTGAACGGAGGAGAGAGGCGGGATGAGAGAGAAGAGAGAGGAGAGAGGAGAGGGGAGAGAGAGGGGAGAGGAAAGAGAGGAGAGAGAGGGGAGAGAGGAGAGAGAGGAGAGAGAGGAGAGAAGGAAGAGAGAGGAGAGAGAGGAGAGAAGGAAGAGAAAGGAGAGAGGGTTTCTATTCCAAGAAATGTCTTCTCTGCAAACAGCTTGGCATTTATTGCTCTTGGAGAGCAACGGCTGATGGCCAAGGATGAGATGAACCCAAGGCTAAGGGAGAAAGAAGAGCCATCCTAATCCCACCAATTTCAGGACAGCTGGGTATCTGCTAAGCAAAGCCTGCATTCATGATAGGAGAGTAAAACTGGGACCGCCAGCAAGAGTTACTGATGAGTTCCTGGATACTAGAGCTCCAAAGGGCCAAGCTCATAATTTTGCCCTAAGTCCAGGCCTTCATGGACTTCAGCCAGGGATTCCCCAAGCACAGCCCATCCCTCCCAGCTGGAAGGCCACACGTCTTTTAGGAATGAAGACCCTAAATGGCAGAGAAACCTTCACAGCATCCCAATGGATGATATTTTGCACCCTCTTTCTTGTTTGAATCCACGCTTCACTTCAGCCACTTGACCTCACTCAGTCTCTCGCTGGGATTAGTCAGTCTTCTGCTGTGAGAAATCTTCCACCCTTGCAGTGAACTGCAGATGAAAATCAGAGCATTTTTTGGTCGTTTTTGTAAAGCGCTTCGAGCTCTTGGAACGTTCTTTCAAAAGCAGACTTTCTAGCCTCCAAATTTTATTTGTGGCTGTTTTCTCTGCCATCTCCAAACAGACTTTTTAAATGGGGAAGTGTTGTAGCTGGATGCAGCATCCATATGATAGGGATGAACGAAAAGACAGTTCCTCTTTCTGCTCTTATTCAGGGGTTTCTTGTGTAAATATCCTTCCATCCTTGGCCACCAACTCCCATCTCAAGCTCATACTTCTCATTTATACTTCAGGATCCTTAGCTTTCTTCTGGGTCTTCTTCTTCCAAACAATAGTCCCCACCACGTAAACGTGAGCACCATTTTTCTATATGTCGTTTTGCAATTACCCATACTGAAATGAACACATCGGGCTCAGCCAGTCCAATTCGCCAACCAGCCCAGATGACTCCATACAACTGAGCAGTTGCTACAATTTTCTTTTTTACTGATCCACTGGGTTTTTTCTCTGTATGACACATGAAAAAATAGTCCTGCAGCAATCAGCCCCCATACCAACACTTGTGGTCATTGAGAGGGCATCAAAACGAGGCAGGAGGTCTCCTTCCAGCTGTGGTCCCAGGCTGCACCTCGAATCCTGTGTCCAGTTTTGGGCCCCTCACCCCCAGAAGGAGATGGAGGGGCTGGAGCGTGGCCAGAGAAGGGCAGCGAGGCTGGGGAAGGGGCTGGAGCACAAGGGTGGGGAGGGGCGGCTGGGGGAGCTGGGGGTGCTCAGCCTGGAGAAGAGGAGGCTGAGGGGAGCCCTCATCGCTCTCTGCAACTGCCTGAAAGGAGGCTGGAGCCGGGGGGGTCGGTCTCTTCTCCCCAGGAACAAGCGATGGGACAAGAGGGAACGGCCTCAAGCTGCGCCAGGGCAGGGTTAGGTTGGGGATTGGGAAAAACTCCTTCCCCAAAGGGCTGTCAGGGCCTGGCACAGGCTGCCCAGGGCAGGGGCTGAGTCCCCATCCCTGGAGGTATTTAAAAGCCGGGGAGATGTGGTGCTTGGGGACATGGGTTAGTGGTGGCCTTGGCGGTGGTAGGTTAACGGTTGGACTTGATGATCTTAAGGGTCTTTTCCAACCTTAACGGTTCTGTGATTCTATGATTCTATGAAATGCACAGGAACAGTAAGAACGAGGCAGGCATGTGGGACACCTTTCCCAATACCTTCCCATGCTTTGAGTCAGACATGTTCTCTATATGTTTGCAACCCTCAGCTCACCTCTCCTGCATTAACTTGTCCAGTCTCTCCTTGAACCCACGGTCTCTGCAAGTCTCCAGCACTCAGAGGACTGACTATTTACTCCCACCTTACTTCTGACCTTTCAACCAATTATTTATACTTTCCAGCACTTTTCTTCTTATACCATGGCTGCTTATTTTCCTTACAGCCTTTAGTGAAGGACATTGTCTAAAGCATTTTGGGAATCCCAATACAGCCTATTAAATAAATTGCTCTTGTCTGCCACATCAGAGAACTCTGCTGCCACTTCCCCCATGAATCACGTACATCCATTTGCCTACAAATACCATCCTGTGGTATGATGGGGTAAATGAAAATCAATCGGATCTTTTCTGGAGCTCTTTTTCAAATTTTCCATACTTCAGCCTTTAGATGCAGAGATGGTTTGAGACAGCACTTGCACACCACCATTTCTAATTCAGCAGTCTCATTCTTGGCTTTCTTAAGAAGTCTGAAGTAAGACAACCAGCCCGGATGGTTTATCATTGTCCATTTCATCAATTGGATCCATAATCTCTGCTCCAGGCTTTTCAGTTTTGAACATATCCTCTGACGAGTCCCCACGAAGGTTAATTACAGCATGGGAATGTCCATGTTTTCCTCTACAATCAACAATAATGCAAATAATTGCTTCAGCTTCTCTGCAATGGGCTCGTCTTTTCTAATTGCTCCTTTTATACTCTGATCACGTGCTGGCTCTGTCAACTCCTTGGCACACTTCTTGTTTCTGATATATTTGAAGAAAATCTGCTCTCTTCTTCTTTGGCTGTTTCTCAGATCCTTTCAGCGTGCCACTTGGGCCAGGAGCTTAGCGATGCATACCCGATACAGGGATGCAGTACTACCATCATCCTATCTAGGTCCGGCCTTTCTTTCCACAAGGTTTCTCTGGTTTTTACTGGGATGGTTAGCCTGCTCACTTCCTTCAGTTTACAACCCTCTGTCAAACAACATCATGCGGCTTACGGTGCCTCGGGGATTGTCCACCTTGCCCAGGTTTCCAATATGCGTTCAAGTCTTCAGTTGGGACCTGCCAATCCGCTCCCCCATTTCCAAAGGCTCTTGGAGATTTAGAATATAGCGGAATTTTATCCACTGCGTAACTTTGTCCTAGGCTGTGCGACTGAGACTAACTCTGTAATCAAGCTGTGCAGCAAAGGAACTCAAATGCCCTACAGAAGCTTTAACATAGAGCATTAATACATTTACGTATTTTCAACAGCCGAGTTTGTAATCTGGCCAAGAGATACCACTCAGGTTCGCAGTGCAGACCTTATTTTCCACAGAGCAGAACTGGCAGGCATTAATCACGTTAGCAATCTGTAATCTGCTACAATCTACTGTTTCCAGCGCTCCAGCATATGACTTGGGCTGGAGGCAACCTCAGGTCAACAGCTCAGATACAAGGCAGAGCTCCGCACCCAGCGCTACAGCATGCTTCAGCGCACGTGCCGTTTCTCTGCAGCGTAGCTGAGACAGTACCATCCTCTGGCAAGACAACACCCTGGCCACCAGCATCACCAGGATGGGGCAGTTGGTCATTTAGACCCATAACAGTGGAGAAGTCTGAGAACATTTGTCCCCAGATAGCTCTCTGTTGTCTTATTTTCTGGCAAGGTTGCTGAGGACCCTGTGTCACCACATGCTGGGGACATAGCTGCTTTAACCATGCAGAAGATGTTACACCAAGCAGAGCTGGCATGTAAAAAAACCATCTCATTTCACGGGAAAGCAAAACCGAGATACGGCTGTGCCTGTTCAGTGGCTTGATGTTTGTCTTGTGTCACAGACTCAGTCATTCAGGAAAAAACATGTCATACTCCTGTTACCTGCTCCTTTGTCACTAGCCTACAGGCACGAGCCCAGGCACCGCAGAGAGGGTTCCTGCCCTCACACTCAAGTAGTGATTTCCTACTCATGTAGGAAACGCCACCATCCCCTTCGGGGGCCAGAGCCAAGAGAAGCTGCGAAACACGGAAAACCAAGCAGAGCAACCAGCATCATCACCAGTCCCAATGAGATGCAACTTTGGGGAGCACCTGTGCTGGCAGCAGTGAGCAGAGAGGCCTTCCACACGGACCTACTAAGCACCCTTTCTATGTTCCCCCCAGTCCCGCCAACTACTACGCCACATCTGTGCCTGAATTCATGTCAATGATTTCACATAACTGAATTCATGCCGGCCCCTCGCCCATGGGCAAGACACACCAGGCTGTTCTGACTCACCCATCATTGGAAATGGAGAAGTCTCCATCCTGGCCTGAACTTTCTAGACCGTGATTTTTGTCGTGAACTCATCTAATCCCATTTTGAACACGCTCTGCTTTCAACCCTCAGCATCACGTGAAGGTGCATTCATAAAGAGATGCGACTGGATCACATCCATCCCTGCACCCACTTCTCACGCGGTGGGAAATGGCAAAACATCTCCTCTCTCTCTCTACCACAGATGTCTGCTACGCTCCCTTCAATTCACCCCGTCCCAAGCTGGGCGCTACCCTGTAAGCCGTCCTTTAGAGAGGAGCCAGCTCTGGCCTCCTTGCCAGAGTTTCTGTACCTCCTCCAGTCAGCTCTACTGCCAGCTCCAACAGATACTATCGACACCCTGTGCACACCACGCTCTTTCCTCTGAATTCAGCTTTGCGTGTATTCGAATTGAATGTAATCTGCCATTTTATGCATGAGCATCATGGGACCCTCTTCAGCTTCTTGCATTCAGCCCTAGATTTGGCTCTCCTGAATCATTTTTTTCGCTATAAATTTGCCAGCTCGCTATTCACAGGCTTCTCTGCATCCTCTATGAATGCACTGATCGGCATGAATACCAGCACGGACGTCTGCACGCTGCCACCGGCACCCGCTGCCACTGTGAAAATGGGCTCGATACTCCTGTAAACAGTTATTAACCCATGGGCCTGCCTCTTTACCCCTTGAAAATTTAGTTTTCTTGTAGGTCACTGATGCAGGAACTCACTCAAAACATGCGAACCCCTGCGTACAAGGGTACTAACTGCACATCACCCTGGCCCACCAGCTCGCTCACACCTTCGGAGAGCTTGGATGTGCTTCTGAGCTTTGACTTCCTTCGCTAAGAGCCAAACAAAACTCTTCCCCAATAGACTGCACTCATTCAAGCATCTAATAAAATTATTCTACATTGTTGTTTCTAACAATTTGAGGCTGTCTGAACAATAACTCTGGTTCCTAAATCAGTCCAGGGCTCCTTTCACTCATCGACATCACACCCCTGCATCCCTTGAAGACTGCTTTACAAACCTGTTAGTAGTTGGCACTCCTCCGGCACTGTTGGGTGACTGCGGTCGGCCTGGGCAATGCATTGATTTGCTCCAAAACCTCTTTGCCACCGCTTTGGTTTGAGAGAGTCCCTCAGCCCCATCGCCCTCCTGGGACACCGCTGCAGTAAGCAGTAACACAAGGAACTCATAGAATCATAGAATTGTTAAGGTTGGAAAAGACCCTTAGGATCATCAGGTCCAACCGTTAACCTACCACCGCCAAGTCCACCACTAAACCATGTCCTCAAAACTCGTTTGCTTCTGCATGAGAGCTTTGTTTTCTTCGTGCGTCCTCCCTGCTCCTGATATGCACGTCTCAGGACAGAGCTGCCTGGATGTCTTCCTGAAAATTGGCCTCGTAAAAGGACTTTTAACCTCTAAATATATATAGCGTCAGAATACAAATGAGAACAAAGCGTCTCTTGAAACAAGGGAAACTCAGACCAGTGTCCCTGCGGAGCGAATTTGTCCTTCAGCCTCAATTCAGCAACTTTGGGTGGCTTCCTGGTTTCTGAGGAACTTGAGTCCCTCCTGCAGCTCTGCAAAGGCTCCTTCTTCGCCGTTGAAGCCTGGCTGTTCATCGGCTCCCCTCGGCATCTCCCGGGGCCTCGCCACGGAGCACAACCCGCCCGCTCCGGTTGTCCCTCTGCTCCTGCAGCCCCCCAACCTGCCACTCGCCCCCCGAGACCGCGCAGGACATCTGTGACAGCAGAGAACAAGGACCATTGACTCAAGACCTTCGTATGGCGGTTTTAAATATTCGCCATGGCAGAGCCAAGGATTTTACTCATTTAGCCGTTCCCTTTAATTTCCTTATCACTGGCTTCCTCTTTCTATGTCATTTAAAGACTTTTTCAAATTCCTGCTGCTGCAGTCAACTTTTTTGGCTCTTTCCCCTCACAAGGATGTTGAATTTGAGTACATTACAGTCAGTATAAAAAAAAGCACATATTTGATAGTGATACATTGATCCAAGTTGTGTGTATTACCCTGGAATAAATCAGAAGTTACTTCTCCCCTTGTAAGGTCTTTCACCGGTTATTTCACAGCTTGTCATTTCTGATGTCTAAAACTCATTTTCTCCCCCAAACAGAAGCAGCTTCTCCAGCCTCAAATTTTGCCCAGTTGTTCAAGGCATTTCCCCGTAATAACAAAAATCTCATTTTCGGTAGCTGAGGATTGTAAAGCTGGATCTATAAAATGTCAATGTTTCATGGATTAAACCATTTTAACCAACAATTTATTTCACTGATTACATGCTTAGGTGACTAACTAGTTCCCAGTAACAGAGGAATTTCTGGAGCTGGTGTTATCTTCCTAAAACCGAGCTTTTGAATTCTGCTCTGAAGTTTGAGAGTTACCAAGGAGAAAGTTCTGTTACATTTGTCTTTTTTTGTTAATTTTTACGCCAGCTTTGCAAAGAACATTTTCTTTTTGACTGGCATTTTGTATTGTTTTGTTTGTAGTTATTTAAATGCGTTGTTTTGACATCGTGTGCGTTTATACTCAATACGTCATTAATTGGAGTGAATTCATTCCTTTGCAAAAATAAAATCTTCCAGAATAAATTCTTACACTAGTTGCAATTTTTTCTACACAAACCCACTGTTCAAACTGCAATGGAGGCTACAGAGGGATCTTAGAGAGGACCCAAGGCTGCCCAGGGAAATGGTTGAGTCCCCATCCCTGGAGGGATTTAAAAGCCGGGGAGATGTGGTGCTTGAGGACACGGTTTAGTGGTGGCCTTGGCGGTGGTAGGTTAACGGTTGGACTTGATGATCTTAAGGGTCTTTTCCAACCTTAACGATTCTATGATTCTATGATTCTACGATTCAAAGCTCTGCTGTACCTGTCCTACCAGCGCTCGGAAAAGCAGCCTGCACAACCCACGAAGAGCGAATTGCCAGCCAGGATTTGGAGTCAGCTCAGAGCTGTGCTGCAAGCCAGGAGCTAATAAATGTCACCGAGCCCGCACAGAGTAGATTAGAAATGGCCATTTGGATTTTGGCCATCAGCCTGCACAGCGCAGCCACGACACCGCTCTGAATTCCTGCTGAACGTGAACGGACTGGCGAAAAAGTGCATTTGTAATTTAAAAATTACCTGAGTGGGTTAATCTGCCTCAGGAAGTCACTCCAATGGTCAGGACCTTATTCCAAATCCCAGCTGTCCTCTGCCAGCTTCCAGCCACTGGATCCTGCTCCAGTTACTGCTGTCCACCAGACTGGAAGACCCGTTAACAGAGCAGGATTTTTTGCTGAGACACTTAGGTACCCTGGCTAAGTAAGACCTTAATGCTCTTAGAAATTCAACAGTTAAAGTAGATAAAGGTTATCTGGTACTCCAGTGACCGCCAAGTCTTCTCTGGTCACTGTGTCTCACAGCAGCACCATCCGTCATTTGTTCCTCAACAGCTAACGCTACGTTCAGCCTTATTAAAGCATCTATTTAGTTCCAGCTTAGCAAATCACCAGCCCAGCAAATCACCAGCCCTACCCTCCAACCGTTTTGGCATCTGCACAGCGCATCAGAGACATTTCTGCTTTTTTCCGCTAGGCTTTTGGTGAAAATGCTAAATGTAGCCAGGCCACAACACGGGTCGTTCGAAGACTTTGCACTTTGAATTAAGTGTGAGGTCTAGAAGTTACAGAAACAAAGGACGGCGCTGAAAAATCTGAGAGCTAGTTGGATGAAGACGTTGAGGGCTTGCTGCAATACAACAGACGACGCAGCTCATGGAGGTCAGGTTGAACCCACCGTACAACCCCGCTGCATTTGGGGGTTTGTATTCGCTCCCCACTCCCGTCTTTGCTGCTGCTCTGGGCTTGTTGCAGTCAGCCATGAATAAATCCTGCCTTGATGAAAATTGGTTCAAATGAGAGCCCCTAAATGGACGAAACCCGGGCTCTGGGAGGAATCCCCAAGCACAGCCATCGGGCTCTGGTTCCTGACACACAGCAGAGCTGTGATCTGACTCACAGCAACGTGACTCAGGAGTAACTACCAAAGCCTTAACAGAAGCAAATCAAGGACAAGATATTTCTGTACAGAATATTTCTGTAAAATCAGCTTGGTTGCAGGTTAACGAGCTCGATAAAAGCCTGCACGGCTCTGGAACAAGCATTACAAATATCCAGGCAATATGCAAATGTAGGTGAATTGCCCGGACCTTAATCTTGATATAAAAGGAGTTACAGAAGTCAAAGAAATACCAAAACATCTGGCTGCAAGCCCTGCAGGGCAGCTCAAGCAAGCTGCAAAGAGACGCAGTCAAATGCCCAGACGCAATCACATCCCCACAAGACTCCATCTCCCGCCCGGACGGCTGCAGGGAAGTGGCAGGCTCACTTCTTTGATGAGAGAGATCAAAATGGCATGGGCCTCCAGCAAAGGCGCGATAACAGCCGGTGATAGTAAGGGACTTGAACCACCCCCGTACAAACGCGCGGCACAGTGCGACGCAGTTCAGAGGCAGAGCAGCTCCACGTTCAACGCGCCGCTCTGTGCGATCGCTCACTCGGAGCAAAGAGAGGAGCAGGAAGAAGTGGGGAGGCCGTTCTTAGTTTTAAGTGGCACAGAGGAGCGAATTCATAAAGCAATAGTAGCTGAGATGCTGCGTAATAGCAGCCCCAGTGCTGTTCAGTTCAGCATTGCACGGGGAAGCCAGGACCAAACAGCAGCAAGTGACACTAAATGGCAGCAAATGCTAAAAATCAGTGTGAGGCTAATTAAGCGAAGCCTAAAGGGGTTTTGAAGAGCAAATCAGTAAAGGTATAAAAACAAACAACAGGGCTGAGCATGTCAAAAAGCCATCAGGAAAACATGGGGCCATTAGACTGTCAGAGGTTAAAGGAAGCAGTTATGGTAGAGGAGGATATCACAGAGATGCTAAATGACTCTTCTGTCTTCTACACCTTCCCTGGAGATTGCTATGCCTCTGCAGAGCCTCCAGGGAGATACTATCCACGGCTGGGGCAACGCCAAACATAGAACCATAGAGTCATAGAATTGCTAAGGTTGGAAAAGACCCTTCAGATCATCGAGTCCAACCGTTAACCTACCACCGCCAAGCCCACCACTAACCCATATCCCTCAGCACCACATCTCCCCGGCTTTTAAATCCCCCCAGGGATGGGGACTCAGCCCCTGCCCTGGGCAGCCTGGGCCAGGCCCTGACAGCCCTTTGGGGAAGGAGTTTTTCCCAATCCCCAACCTAACCCTGCCCTGGCGCAGCTTGAGGCCGTTCCCTCTCGTCCCATCGCTTGTTCCTGGGGAGAAGAGACCGACCCCCCCAGCTCCAGCCTCCTTTCAGGCAGTTGCAGAGAGCGATGAGGGCTCCCCTCAGCCTCCTCTTCTCCAGGCTGAGCACCCCCAGCTCCCCCAGCCGCCCCTCCCCACCCTTGTGCTCCAGCCCCTTCCCCAGCCTCGCTGCCCTGCTCTGCCCACGCTCCAGCCCCTCCATCTCCTTCTGGGGGTGAGGGGCCCAGCGCTGAGCACAGGATTCGAGGGGCGGCCTCACCAGTGCCCAGCACAGGGGGACGATCCCTGCCCTGCTCCTGCTGGCCACACCGTTCCTGATACAAGCCAGGATGCCGTTGGCCCTCTTGGCCACCTGGGCACACTGCTGGCTCACGTTCAGCCGCTGTCGCCCACCACCCCAGGTCCTTTCCCGCCGGGCAGCTCCCAGCCGCTCCTCCCCACGCCTGCAGCGGTGCCTGGGGTTGTTGTGCCCCAAGGGCAGGACCCGGCCCTGAGCCCTGTTGAACCTCAGACAGTTGGCCCCGGCCCAACGATCCAGCCTGGCCAGGTCCCTCTGCAGGGCCTCTGCACGGGCTAGGAAAAATGACTGTTTAAAGGGAAATATGTTATTGAGTCCATTTGATGATTTAGAAGGCTTCATTCTCACTCCATCCTCCAACCCCGCTTCCAGAGAGAGTATCCATTGGAGGGACTACACAGGAAAGGCAGGAGCTTCTGGTCTGATCCTAAAGTCAGGAGGCAGGTGGCAAGACTCCAGAAAAGGCCAAATTCAGATAATCAGAGGGGAAAATCTTCTCCAGAGGTGTGATAAGAGAGTGGTCAAGCAGACTGGATTTTTTAGATCGGGGCGGGGGGTGGAATTATAACTGGCATTGCTAAAAGTGTTTTAGCTCTACATCCCAGCTGGTCCCGGGTGGAAAGTTAATACCAGGGTGGTTTATTCTTCCTCTGTAGCATTAATATTAGCTGCAGCCAGGACATGGGGCTGGAAGGTTTTCACAGATGATCAGGGCTGGCAGCTCTTAAACCGATGTCAGCGGGAGGTGAGTGAGATCTGGTGGCTTCTGCCCAAGGGTGCTACACCTAAGCGGCGTAGATGAAAACACCAGTCCTGCACCCGCAGCCTGTATGCCCATACCTCGCGCAGTTCTTTACGCTTGGCTGAAGGATGCTGCCAGACCACCGCCGGCACGTGTGGGAGGGTCTGGAGGGCTCCAACAGCCCGGTTCAAGAGAGGCGCGTGCTCCCGGAGAGCGAGGAGCCCCGGGGGCCAACACTGCTTTCGTAACACCCGCCTTCGCAGCCCGGCCTTGCCATCAGCACCAGAGAAGCAGAAAGATTTCGGCCAGCAGGGACTTCTGGGGGTCTCTCAGGCAAAGCGGAGCTGAGGAGCACCATCCTCCCCAGGCACGGCAGAGTGAATTCCACGCAGGGGAGCTCCGGGACGGCTCAGCAGAGGTGGCTGCGTGACATCAGCCCCCTTGGCCCTTTGTTGCCGCTTGTTAACGTTCGGTCCCCGGCAGCGGCAGATGCTCTGGGGCTGAATCACAGGGATTCGTTGTGGCGAGCGTCACCTCGGCACCTGCTGCGCACTGAATACCTCCTCTTCCCCTGCCTCTGGCCATCCTCTTCCTCTTCACTGGCCACCACCTCTCAGGAGCAGCCCGTGCGATGGAGAGCGTGGGTGCTGCACCCAGAGAGGCAGGGGACGGCCGTCTGCTGGCAGCCAGGCTCTCCGCAACGCACCTGCCTTGCAGGAGACAGAGAAAGGGTTAAAAGCACCGCCTGGAGCGACCAAGGCTCCAGCCTGCGGCAGGGCGAGGGGGCAGGCTGTGGGGAGCGGGCTGGGGGGCTCGGGGAGCCCAGCCACCCAGTAGCCAGGAGAGGCAGGCAGCGTGCCCTCCCAGCCTCCCTCCCCTGCCGGGGGAACTGCAGCACAGCCCCGAGGGACACCACGCTCCCACATGTCCTCCTCCAGCAAAGACATCGGAGAGGCTGGGGGATCACGAAAGGCACCAAGAGACCCAGTGTCACCCGAGACCCTCCTCTGTGGAGGAATCTGCCCCCCCCGACTGCCACATGCAGTGCCAGGAGCCACCCACACCCTCCCAGGGCCCGACCCAGCACGGTCCCCTTCCACGAGCCATCCCACGAGACCCCTTCCAGCTTCCCTGCCCCGTCTCACCCTCCCACCGGAGCCTCCCTCACACACGAGGCCATGCTCGTGCCTCGGCGCGGAGCTGTGCTTGTATTCACTCTGCTCCCGGGGAAAGACCTCGCGTGAGCGGCTCTCACGTCCCCCACCCTGCCGGAGCCGTTCTCCAAAGGCAGCCGCTTCCCTAGCTAAAGACCTGGGGAGAGCCTCCGGTGGCCTCACTTGGCCCGTGCTAGCCCCAAATCTGCTCCACGGGCTGTGGCTCTGCGCCCTGAGCGCTGAAATCACAGCTGGGGCCAGCTGCAGCTCCTCTAAGGTCGGCGGGACGGGGCCATCACGCAAGCAGCATCACCTTTAGGGCCACGTCCAGACGAAATCTGAGGCACAGAAGCGATCTGATCTGACCACCAGAAAGCTGTTCCTCCCACAGCCCCTTCCCACGGAGACGGTGACTAACAGACATCCCTCTCGCACAGCATTTGTGCAGGAGAGCATCAGGGTGTGGAAAAGCTCAGCAGAAAAGCACGTGAGGAGGAGTTTACGCTGATGTGTGACATGAATGCATGCGTTTGATTCAGCCCTACGAAAGCAAAAGGGGTTAATTTCTCCTCTAGGGCTGCAGGAGGGAGGCCAAGCTGGAAATGTTTGGCCCGGCATGAGTGAGCACTCGGGTGTTATCACCTAATGGATGGATAACAGCGGATAAAGGAGTTACCCGGGAGATGCTATGGGAGAGCAAGGCTGGACGCTGACTCTTAGGGACTGGCAGCCAAGGACTGGAACAAACGCGGACTTCACCCCCAAGTGCAACTCGGCTGCAGGTCTGAGCGAGGACCGCTCACGAGACTGGGCGGCACACGGGCTGCTGCAGAGACAGAGAGGAAGCCCTCAACCCCGAGGACCAGCGACGGGCTGAGCCGCCCTGACGAGCGTGGCTCACACCCCAGCACGTCAGCTGTAGGCCTGCTGACCCCACGAAGCGCCGAGGAGATGGTCCCGCGCGGATCGAGCTGCTCCGCTCGTCCGTGCTCAACAGGCTGGCCGCAGGAGCGAGAAGAAAGGCAAAGCCAGGCCTTCGGCCACAAAAGCCACAGGAGTTGCTGTGCAAACAGCCACATGCCGAGCACGTGGCGTAGGGAGAGCGATCCCAGACCGAGCAGGGCCGGCTGCCCTAGAGAGAAGCAACACACGGCAGCAGGCAACCCTGCCTGCTGCTGCCTCCCTCCCCCGGCCATCGCTTAGCCCGGGGCTCTGCCGCCTGCTCCCCAGAGCCCAGACCCCCCCGGAGAGGGGCCCGGCCTGGGGACGCAGCAGCCCCGGGGACGCAGCAGCCCCGGGGACGCCGTCCCGGTGGTTCTGCTCCCCGCGTCGGGGCAGGAGCCGCCCGCAGCCCCGGGCGCCTCGCTGGGGGCGGCCGGGACGCGGCGGGCTCCGACGGCGCCAGGGCCGGGCCCCGAGGGGGTGCCCGGGCCCGCCGAGCCCCGGGGCCGCCGCTCTGAGGGGACCCCCCCCCCTCGGGGCCGGGAGCGGGACCTCCCCCAGACCGGCACCCCCTCAGCGCGGGATCCCCTTCAGCCCGGGATCGGGACCGGCGGCGACACGGTGACAAATCGCGACTCGGCTCGGACCGGGCCCCCCTCAGCCCGGGGGCGGGACCGGGACCCCCGGGACCCCCCCCTCCTCCGCCGCCGCCGCCGCCCGCGCCCACCTGCCTCCCGCGGGGAGCCGCGCATGTGGAGCGCACCACCGCGCCCCGGGGCGCGGGGGGGGCCGGCGGCCGGAGCGGGCATGTTTACACGGGGGCCGAGGGGGGCGGCATCGGCACGGCCCCCCCCGCCCCCCCCCGCCGCCGCGGCACGAATGGTCTCTTCCTCGCGCTCTATTTAATCCCCGCCGCTGCCGCACCACCGGCTCCAGACCGGAGAGCAGCGCCGCGCCCGGTGCCGCCGCCTCCGCGCTGCGGCTCGGCCCCGCCGCCACCATGCTGCCCCCCGCCCTCCTGCTGCTCCTCGCCTGCCTCGGCGTCGCCCGGGGAAACCTCTCCCGCGACGGTGAGTGGCGGTACCGGCGCCGGGGAGCCCCCCCCCCCCCCCCCGCCATCACTCAGCCCCCCCGCGGCGGGCGCCCCCCTCCCTCCCGCGGCCGGCGGAGGAGCGGCGGGGCCGCGCCGGTATCTGGGTCAGGCGCGGCGGGGCCCGGAGGAGCCGCCCGCCCCGGCAGGTGCCGCCCGCCCCGCCCCGGCCCTGCCCTCGGGGCCCGCCCGCCGCCGCCGCCGCCGCCGCCCGGGTGCGTCCGCCGCGGGGCCCGGGCGGCCGGCGGGGCTCAAGGTCACGGCGGCGCCGGTGCTGCCCGCCGTGTGTCCCCCCCCCCGCCATCGCCGCGTACCGCCCGGGGCGGGGCCGGGGCGGCGGAAGGTTCCAGACAGGCCCCGGCGGGCGGCGGCGGCGGAGCCCGGCCCCTCCCGGCGCTGCCCGCGGCGGGGCGGGCGGAGGCGCCCCGGTGGGGTAGAGCCGCCCGCCCCCGGGAGGATGGCGGGGGTCGGTGGTGACCCCCCGGGGGGGGAGGCAGACACCCCCGTGGGCGGGGGATGGAGCCCCCGGGGGGACGGCGGCGCCCTCCCCGGGGTGGGGAGCCGCTTCCCGGCGATGGGGCGGGTCCCCGGTTCCCCGGGCAGAGCGGGAGCCCTCGGTGGGAGCTGACCGGTCAGAGCCGCCCCTCCCCGGGGCAGCGGGCTTGGGGAAGGGCAGCCGCTCCCCATCCCGCCGGGATGCCGCCGCTGCCGGGGCGTCCAGCGGCATCCCAGCATCTGCTCGGTGCGCAGGGCTCGGCTGGAGCATCAGCCCTTGAGACAAAGGGTGTTTGCCCACCGTACGCCGGCGCGGCGGGCAGCGCGCTGCAGGGCGAGGCAGCCGCTGCAAAGCAAATGTAATTTTGGTAAGGGCTCGTCACTGGCAGCACCTTGTTTTCCATAGCCGTTCAGCTGTGGAGTCCTTGCTGGATGGCCAGCGCTCGCCGCTGGCGGCCTGTGATCCCTGTTGGGCTGGTGGCAGCTGCGTTGGCTCTGTCGGGAGTCGCTGGTCGTGATAAAATTGCTGCTGTGTGTGTTTGGATGGGGAGCGGGGGGTGGGGAGATGCAGGAGCTGTCTGGGGCCCGGCTTCCACCCCTGGTCTGCGCATTGTGTTGTGGGGGTGTTCTGGGGGCTGGCAGTGGGCGAGAGTCCAGTTGCCACCCGAGCCCTGTGGCTCATCGGGAGCAGGGCGGTAATTCTGGCGTGAGCCCGTGGCCCTGGGATCAAGGGGCCCAAGAGCTGCTGTGGTGGAGAGAGTGTGGTACCGAGGGTGAGAGGTCTGAACCCGGCGGCCTCCTGCCTGCAGCTCGGGCTGCCCGTGCCGGAGCGAGGAGCGAGCCTCCCACCTGCCTTCCCCATCAGGTGCCTCCCTCGCGGCCTGTCCCTTTGCTGGAGGAGGTCGCTGTCACAGGCAGAGCTGCTCTGGGGGTTGGTGGCTGCGTTCCCATCCACGAATCCCGGGATTTATTCTGGTTACGGTCACGGTCCTCCCACAGGAGCCCAAAAGAGTCACTTGGGTGTGGGTGATGCTCGGTCCCACGGCGCAGGGGTGTCCTGGCATCCTGTGCGTGGCGATGCTCAGTGCGTGGGTCGGAGCCGGGCAGGAGGGGGTGGCTGAGCAGCCTGGCAAGTGCTCGCATGAGGAGGGGTGGCCATGACCTGAAGTTGTGTGTAGTCCTAGGGCAGGATGCAGCCTGGATGATGACACTGCAAGATTTCTTCCAGGGCTGGCCTGCTGCTGTGGCCCAGCCCTGGCCATGAGCCGCCAGGCTCTCCCATGTCCAATGCAGTGAGACAAATGGACCCCCAAAAAGCCTTTGGGAGCAGAGGAGGTGGATGGCTGGAAGATGCTTGAGAAGAAGCTGCTGGCACATCTTGGCGGTCAGTGCCTTACCCTGGTGCCCCTGAGCCATCGGTGAGCTCCCAGTGTGGCTCTCTGGCAAGGATGGCCCCTCTGCAGCGCCCTTTCCAGGGCAGGGATGGAGCAGCTGTCTCCTCTCCTTGAAGAAATGCTCCTCCAGTGCTCTGGATTTCAAAGCTACAACCGCAGCGGGGCCCGGCGAGAGCCCCTTGAAGCCTCCTGGGTGCTGGAAGCGCTGGTGCTTCACACCAGGGCCACGTTTGTGCACTTGGCTGCTGTTGTGCTGCCGTCGGCAGATTTCTGAGTGTTTGGGCTGGATGCGTGGTTGTCCTTGTTGCGAGGATTATTCCCCCCGCGGAGTTATTCCACCCTAGAGTTGTGTAACCCTTTTGTTTGAACAGTGCCCTACTGTTGTCCCATGGGAAGCCACAACATGCCAAAACCAGACTTGTCGGGGCTATTTTTCCCCTGCGCTTGGTAGCAACCTCATCCTGCTGTGGCACCAGCGTTGCGGGCTCTGGGCATCGCTCAATGTGCAGCACAAGGAGCACCACCATCCTGCGGCAGCGAGGGGGGAAGGCTGGGCAGCTTCCGTGGCACAGCAGGGAGCTGAGCTCAGGTCTTGCCTCCCGTTACCTCCCAGCGTAGCAGAGCTGCTTCACTCATCGTGTGCGTTTCTCGTGCTGGGAGAAACCTCAACGTTGAGGGTTTTAGAGCTGGGCCTGCCTGACCAGGTATGGATGCCACAGCAGGGGGGCCAGGGCTGCTCCGTCTCCTCCTGGTTAGGTGGCTTGTGCCCACGCCTCCCCGTTGGCTGAGGAGAGCCTGGGGACCATCCTGAGGTGTCTGAAGCCAAGCGAGATGAGCTCCCTGCCTGGTGTTTGCAGAGAGGCAGGTTCAGGAGACTGTCCCCTTCCTGGAAGGTGGCTTCATCCTTCTGAAGCTGGTGGAGGTGTCTGCTCAGCCAGACCATGCAGGAGGAGCTCTCTCTGTCTTGGGGAAACGCCCTGTGCTTCCACCTGGTGTCCTTTCTGTAAGAAGTCATCCGCCCTGCCCTGCCTGTGTGGGAATGGTACGTAGTGGTAGGAGCATAGGGCTGAGAGGGGTTCGGACTCCCGCAGGGCTCTCAGCAGCTCTAGCCCTGGAGCAGATGATGGCTGCGGGTCCTGTAGTCCTGCTCCCTCAGGAGAAGTTCTGGGGAGATGTCAGCGCTGGGCCTGAGCCAGCTTGCGGGAGGCCGTGCGCGGCTTCCAGCCCTGGGCATGCGGCAGGGAGCCCCTGGGGAGGGAGCCCGGGCGCGCAGAACGGGATGGTGGAAGCCTGGTAGTTGTCTGAAGCTAACGTAATCCTTCGCTGCTTACGGCAGTGCTTTTACCCAACTAATGTGTGCAAATGCCCTGTTCTCGCTTGTCATTAGGGCTCGCCATATGCTACAAGTCTCTTTCTGTGCCAGCACAAGCCCTTGACACTAGAGCAGAGGAAGCAGTGACATCCCTGATGAGGCGGTGGTGTGCGACCTATCTGCATCACTCGGTACCTGGATGGCCTGATTCTGGATGACTCTGAACAGCTGCCTGGGGGAAGCGAGCTGTTCTCGCAGCGGCGACGCAGCTGGGATCAGCGTGTCAGCCAGAGGAGAGCATCCCTCTGCGAGCGGCCAGGCGGAGGGAGCCGGCTGGGGAGCGCAAAAGCCGCCGCTCGGCTGCCTGGCACAACGTGTTAGGCTCAACAGGCGATGCTGGATTTTAAGACAATACGCGGGATCAAGTGCTGCAGAGCTGCCCTGCCGCATACCCAGACGGTGAGGGGATCTGCTGGCACTGCTGCTGTGGGACAGGAATTTTGCCGCTGTCCCGATAATGCCTCAGGTTTTGGCATGGTCCGTGACGCTGAGGCCGGGGTGTTCGCTGGGAGCGGGGCGGCTCGGTCGGCTGGCCAGAGGAGAAATCCCCAACAGAGTGGGCTGTTACTGCTGAAGCGCGAGTTGGGTGCCTCCCAAGTGTGGGTACCTTTCCTTCTCTGGAAGGAGATGGAGGGAAGCACCCTACTTGCCCAGGATTCCCGGCTTGTGAGGTCTCCTGCATGCTAGACGCTGCCTCTTCTCCCTCTGCCTGACGTTCTCACCTCGCCAGGGGTGTTGGAATTGCCGGAGTAACCGGAGGCGTCTACATCTGGGTAGTCACCCTGGTGCTGGCATGGCCAGGCACTTAGCCAGATGGAGGAATCTGCATCAAAGCTAACATTCTTGTTTGTTTTTCGCTAAGTTGGTTATAACCTAGTTCTTTTACCCCAGTCCAGAGTGTGGCGTGACCACTCAGGTCCTCGCAGCGTCAGGAAGGAGGCGGTGCGGGATGTGAACGCGCGTCCAAGGCGTCTTTGGTGGCAGCGCCAGTGTGGCGGTCTTGGAGCTTGGTGGGCTCTACTTGCATGCCGCTGGGCTTGTTCTCCTGCGTCCCACGTCTCCTGCTGTTAGAGCCACTGCAGAGCATGGTCTGCTGGTGCAGATGCCTTCTGGGAAGGGCTCTGCTCCCTGTGCTGGCGTTCGGCGTGGTACCCCGGTGCCCAGCCTTGTCTCCATCTGAACTGCTCTCCGTGCTCCTTTTCCAGCCCGGGCAATGGCTTGGCCGTGCAGGTTATCCGATGCTGTGTCTGCACAGATTGAATTGCCTCCGTGTTGCTTGGCTCTTCAGTGGCTCCATGGGACCTTGAAGGTGATGCCAGCACTGTTAACACCCACATAGTCAGATGTATCTGATCCTCCTCCTCTGAATTACTGGGGCAGCTCAGCTTGAACCATCTGGTCCAGTTCTCTCCCCTTTGCTCTTGGCCAGGCACCCGCAGCCATGAAGCGATGCAGCAGCAGAGCCTTCATCATGCAGTGATGGGGAGGTGTAAGGGATCTCCCTGGTGCCCCGGCTCCTCTGGCCGCCTGCAAGGGCCGGTGGGGGATGAGGCTCTCCATCCTGCTCTGAAAGAGCTCCTGCTTTCACCCAGGGCTGTTTCAGCCTCTCTGCTGCTGTCGCTGCCGGTGCTGGGCTGTGCGGTCGCTGTGGCAGAGGGAGGGCCACGCTGGCTGCAGGGAAAGGCGAGGAGCCAGGCAGGAGTCGGACGCGGTAATGCCGTGTGTTGTGTTTGGGCAGCCCTGACGCCAGAAACAGGCACCCAGACGAGGCTACCTAAAATGAGCAGTCAATAACAGCAGAGGGAGGCGGAGAAGCCGAGATGCTGGATGAGGGCTGGGCAGGAATGTGCTTAACCATTCCAGTCACCTGCCTGGCGTCACGCTCTGCCTCCACTGTAATGTGGGCTGAGGGCACAGGGACCAGCGTGCACACGGGCAGGCGTCGGACACTGCGGCTCCAAACCCTCGGGGATTCTGGAGGCTCCCTGGCGTCGCAAGGATGTGCTGGAGGGCAGCAGTGCTTGCCACAGAGCCAGATGGCAGCGTCTTTGCAGGTGACGCCGGCGTTTGGCTGTGGAGCAGCAGAGCTGTGAGCTTCCCCTTGTTACTGCAGGGTCCTACTCGAGGGGACCTGCCCCTGCCTCGGGTGATGCTCCAGGCAGTGCTCTGTCTACAGATGCTTTTCCTCACCTTGCTACACTTCAGACAGCATATTTACTGGCAAGCCCAATGCGGAGCATTAGCTTTTCCAGACCACTACTTTTGCTGCTGCTTTCAGGCCGTCGTTTCCAGGGAAAGCGAGTACTGATGCTGCTGGTCTGAGTGGCCAGCGGCACAGAGAGCAGCAGACTTCCCGGGCCACCCGCTGCGCAGGAGCTGGGTTCACTTTCTCAGCCTGGAGACAAGCTCAGGGCTGACCATGCCAGAAGACGGGGCTTGTTGGGACCCCGTTGCCCCATGCACCCTGGGGACCCGTTTTCCAGAGGTGGGATGCGTTTGGTGGTGTCCGTGCCAGTGCTGTGCCCAGGGCAGCAACTCCTCGTGCTCCTTCCTGCTGCCGTCAGACCTGCGCTCTGCTCTCCTCCCAGTCTGACGTGCGATGGAAGCCGTGGGGAGCTGGGCCCAGCGGTGCAGGGTGCTGCTGATGGTGCTCCTGCCTCGGCTGCATGCTGCAGGGCTCTGCTCTCAGCTTGTCTTTAAACGCCTTCGCCCCGAGCAGATGAACGCTGTAACAGGTCAGCATCATGGCACGTTCCTGGGGGGGCTCTGGTTTGCCTTTCCACATCTCACCAGCTTTGGTTTCTGGCTTTTTTTTTGGTCTCCCTGTGATGCTGGGGACTTAATCTCCAAAAGAGACAGACCATGCGACAAGAGATGACCTGGTGGGCCACAGCCGAGGCTGAGAGTGCGCCGTTCTCCCCGGGCATCCACTGGGATGTGGGGACTCCTGCTGCAGCTGGGCCCAACAGTATCCACTGTAGTCACCTGAAAGACCAGAAGGATTGAAGCTGTATTTTAATCTTTTGAAATTACTTTTCCCTCCTGTCTTTCTGGGAAGTCAGGAGGAGGTGTTAGTGTGTGACGCCCATCGCCATCGCCTAGGAGGGGAGCAGAGCTGCCAGGGTTTCCCCATTTCTTATTTCTATTATCAATTATCTTAACCCTGTGTGTTTAATCCTTGGACAGTTGGGAGCGGCAGTTTCTCATGCCAGCTCGGACAGAGTTCTGCTGCAAGTGTTTAGATGCCTGCAAAGCAACAAGCAATGTACCAGGGCATCCAAAGCAACCATTTCTGAGACACCTCGCTGGGCAGGCGGGAGATCCTTAAAACAGAACTGTCAAAGCAAAGAGCTCGTTCCCTTGGCAACAGTCATGTTGGAGATTGGCCTTAGGGTAGGAGCTAAAAAAACATGCTCAAAAAAGTAGTTATCAGCTGTTTGCTGTCAAACTGGGGGAGGGCCCTGGAAGAGGGGTCACCCTGCCTGGCTCTGCTCGCCGCTGCCCTGCACCGGAGGGAGGCCTGAGGCAGGAGGGTCTGGGGGAGCTTGCTGCCTGTTCACAAGGGAATTTGTCCCCTCTTGGAGGGTCTCGGGGAAGCTCTGACCCTGGGCATGGCCGTCACGGTGCCTGGATGGTTTGTGGTGGCCCAGAACAGGGCTTTCCCCCCTCATCTCTGCCCTGCCTCCTCCAAGGACTTGCCTGTGCTCGGCAGGGTTGCGTGCAGCATGCGCCCGAGCTTGGGGTCTTGGCTCTCCCAGCTTTGGGCTTTGGCCAGTGACTTGTGGCTCGGGGTGGCAACAGAGCCTCTCAGCCGTGGGATTGCCGGTGGCCTTGGAAGGAGGTGATCACCGTGCCTGGCGCCAGGATTCCCTGACGATGCCGCTGCCTTTTGCTGCGCTAATTGGCCACCAGACCGGTGTGAATGTGCAAACACAACTGAGCAAAGCCGCCAGCGGCGGCTTGCGTTTGTGCGGCTGCCAAAGCTGCAGGCAGGAGCTGCTGCTGCCATCAGAGGGGTTCCCCAGCTCCCTTGTCCCCCAACCAGCTCTCTGCAGGGGCCCATCTGGCCCTGGGGCAACTGGAAGAGCCGTCAATGGCTGGGGGAGACCGGGCTGTGCGCTTTGCTAGGGCAGAAAGCGGAGTCCAGCTGGTCCCGGAGGAGAGGCTGCTTCCCAGCTCCATTCTGATGCGCGGCGGCAGAGGAAGGCGTGCGGCGGGGACGTACCCGAAGGCACGCAGGAGGGGCTCTAAAAGCAGCCAGCCAGGGCTGGGGGAGGAGGGCATCCTGCGATCCGAGAGCTTCAGCAGCGCTTCTAACCAGCCGCTGTCTTCAGCTGCTGCTTTCTTGGCTGCTGCTTGGTTGCTAATTGCTGGCCATGTTTCAGTTGCTTAACCCTGGTGAGGCGTCACAGGCAGCCGTCGGCTTTCGCCGTACCCTCGGGCAGGGTCTGTTGGGGAGGTGACCGCGTCCCCGCACCCTGGGAGAAGGATGCTGCTCTGCAATTTGCCAGTGGTGCTCGGGCCAAGCGTCTGTGCCCCTTGGACCAGGACTCTGCTGCTCTCGCCCCCAGAGGGCTCGGGGCTGCTGGAGAGCATCAGTGGGGTCCTGGAAGCTGTGACCCAAGTCTCCAGCGGGGTCTTGGGAGAACCCCAGGGTTCAGGGCAGGCTGTGATGAGGAGCTGGGTCCTCTTGGTTTGCCCCTTCCTAGAGACGCTCATGTACATGTCTGCTTTCAGAGAAATAATACAGAACTTGGCGTTTAGGGTGGGGAGTCGGGGTTTTTCATGGGGACCACGCTTGAAGGCATGAAGCCCCTGCACTCGGCTGACCGCTTCACTTGCAAGGAGCAAGCTCCCATCCCATTGGGAGCACGGACAGCAGGTCGTCTCCTCGCTCCCCCCATTGAGCTCTGGGTCTCGCACCCCGCATCGCAAGCCCCCGAAGCAGAGGGCTTGTCTGTTGAAGAGTGGCACGTCACAGCGTCCCTGTCTGTGAGAGATCTGGAGTTCAGAGCAGACTCTTAGGGGTTGTGTCTTTTCCACTTCTAGCAAGCGTTTGTGTTAATGTGAGAGTCCTTTGTCGCCCTGAGATCAAATCCCTTGCTTTGTGGGAAGGGTGGGTCGGAGAGGCTGGCTGTTGTGCGCTGGAGGTACAAAGGTGGGAGCTGACAGAGGGGCCAGGGGGAGCTTTTGGCAACAGAGGGTGCAAATGGGGTTCATGGATGGATTTGTCCCTGTGAGGGTGAGGAAAACCTCGGAAACTTCCCAAAGCGCCTGGGTGCTGCACCCCCTGCGGCCTTGCTGTGCCGGGGGGAATCGCCTGCCCGGCCTGAGAGCGGGATACCCCTGCTCGCCAGGAGAGCAGCTGGCTGGTGGCACGTGGGTTTGTCCCCACTTCTAGTCCTCTCCTAGGTCAGCCTGGCTTCTTGCATCCCTCCCACCACCACCTTTTGATCCGAGCTTGTTTCAGCCTGCAGCCTGGCCCTCCATCTGCTCCCTCGACCTCCTGCTGCCTGTACCTTTCTCTGCCTTGCTCTTGCTTGTCTGGCACAGAGCCGTCCCATCTCCTGGTGACGGCACTTGGTAAAGCCTTGCAGCCCTGAGAGACGTCGGAACGCCGCGGGACTGGACAAGGAGCTAGCCCTGAGGTGCGGCCGCAGGGCCCCTTGCCCTGCAGCTCCCAGAGGGATGCGTTGTCCGAGGGCTGGAGCGCGCCAGCGAGGCTGGCTTCCACGGAAGAGGAGCACGGGGTGGCATCGAGCAGATGCACTGAAACAAGAGCAGGTTTCCCCCCTAACAAAATCTGGAGCAAGGCAGCTGCTGGCGAGGAGGAGCCTGGAAGTTGGGCTCTGGGTATCCCAGACTGTGGATTCACACGCCGCTCAAATCAGCTTGCAAGCAAGCTTGCACAGCAGATGTCTGAGCCTGCTTGGCCGGGTTCGCGATCCACCGAGTTCAAAACTGCCGCCGTGGCCGGGCTGCTCCGGTGTCACCACGCGGGAAGGATGCCTGTGGCTGGAGATGGAGCTTTGCAGTTCATGGCTGCCGAGTGAATTATTAACATCCAGTCCTCAGAGAGGAGGTGACTTGGCTTAGAAAACGTTTGTGTCTACAGAGAGAAATTGGATCTTTATGATGACAAAACTAGACTAAATCGAAAAGAATGAGGAAAACGAGAAGCGGTTGGGTTTTTGTGGGCCACGGCTGTGGACTGGAGGCGTTTGAGGGATTCGAGCAGTGGGTGTTTTCCTCTGGGGCTGCTTCTGCCCCAACAGAAACGCTTCCGCAGCCGGGAGGCAGGCTCAGACGGGCACGGCGTGGCCATGCCCGGCAGAGGCTGGGAGAGGGTCCTGGCGGCTCCAGCTCCTGCCTGCCTCAGTTGCCACTGGAAGTGCCTCCAGCTTTTGGCAGGCCTCGGCGAACGCTCTGCCCTGCCGAGGTTGGGGTGGGCAGCGGGGCGTCCTCTGGACGCACCGGGACGGCTGCTGGGCTGCAGTGCTCTCCACAGGCATCGCTCGCTGCTGCCCTGGGGATGCTCCAAGTGAAACGGCTGCTGGAAGACAGAAGACATGCCATGGCCTTCTGTTCCAAAAGCCCCTGGAGATGCGGTGCTGCAGAGGATGCGTCTGTCTGTGCCTGGGAGCGTCCCAGGGCTGGAAGCAGCAGAGCTGTGGACCTTTGTCTGTGCTGGAAGGGGACGTGCGTGCCGGCAGGTTCCGCTGCTGGGCTCAGGGAGCCGGGAGAGACGCGTACATCGTTTTTTTCCCCTCATAAATATGAATGCAGCCCCCCTGCAAAAATGCACAGGTTTAATTAATGAAATATTGATTTTTCTAGAGTGCGGTGCTTCTCTAATTTCACTGTGCTGACTGGGATCCAAAACAAACACAGGCAGCGGCTCTTGGCCGAAAGCTGGAAGCCTGGTGCAGCCTTTGCTGTGGTGTTTTGGGGAGTGCCTGAGGTTGCTCTGCCTGTCCCTGGGTCTGAGGCGCTAACGGAGCCGTCGGCGCCCCTGCCTGCGGCGGCTCTGTCCTCCCCCAGGAGGATCCCGTGAAGGGAGAGCCGGCTCCTCTGCCTTCCAGGAGACCTCGCTGCTGCCTTCCCATCTGCAAAATAACTTTTTGCCCTGTTGCAGGATGATGGCAGGGGCCTAAGGTGGCCAGCGAGGCTTGGGTGGCCCCTGGGAGGTGCAGATCTGAGGGATCTGCTTCCCACTGCTGGAGAGGAGAGCTAGGAGCACAGAGGGCTGTTGGCTCTGCCGGCGCGGGAGTCCTGGGCTGGCCGCACCGCCCGGCGCCTAGCACGGTGCGGGGAAGGCTGGATTCAAATACTGCCTGCTTTTCCTGCCTCACCTCATCTTGGCAGGGCAATGCTGGCGTCCCTGGGGCCGTGCGCTCCTCTCCTTCGCCCCGGCGTGGGAGCAGGAGCTGTCCTCTGGTGCCAAGCCCTGCCAGCCCCCGGGGCTGGGGCTACGCAGCCCCTCGGCCCGCGGCGGCGGGGCAGCCCCGGGGGCTGCTTTGACCATTGCGCGGTGTCGCAGAGGGAGGGTGCGGGGCCTGTGCCAGCCCGGGCTGTCAGGTGGCAGCAGCTCCGCGCTGGCAGCGGTCACTGGCACGGCGAGGGCGGATGCTTCCCTGAGTGGCCAGCACCTGTCCCCGGGCTCATGGGGGCTCTTTTAACTGGTGTGCCAGGAAGACCTGAAAGCTTTCGCTGCAGCCAGCTTTCCAGAGCATCCTCGCTCTGCTCCCCCTTGTGCCTCTGAGCCCCTGGGCTGCTGCCCCGGGACCCCTGCGTGATGGGTGCCTGCGTTCTCATAGCAGCACCTCTCGCCATGCTGTTGAACGGCCGTTGCGGTGTGAGCAGGGAGGCCTAAGCTGCCCTTCATCTTCCTCGGGAACCCCGAGGAGCTGACTGGGAGGATGCACTGGGCTGCGCCGGGGCTGGAGCTGCTGGATTTGGAAGCAGAACGTGTGAGGCATCTTCCGTCTCAGTGCGCTGCTGTCCCCAGCCGTGGGCTGGCAGCTTTGCCCCGCTGCCGCCCTGCCAGAGGGGGTCTTGCCCGTGAGGGCAGTGGTGGGGCTGCGGAGGGATGGGGACCCTGCAGGCCGTGGCAGGAGCAGGAGGGGGTGAAGCTCCCGGCGGTGGGACTCGCCGCTCCCAGGCTCCTGCCGCCCCCTCCTCTCCTGGCCCCACGGCGGCTCCCACGGCGGCTCTGCCCCTATTCTGTCAAGGGCCAGCAGGTTACAGCCGCAGCGGTTTTTAATTAAATCAAGCCGCACTGGCGCAGTGGCCCAGCCGTGCCCATCTGTTCCTCCAAGCTGTCGGGCGCGCGGCGCGGAGGCAAGCCGAGTATCTAGGTCGCGCCGGAGGGCACGGTGCAGGCTCTGCCGCAGGGGCTGGCGCGGGGCCGTGTCCCCCACCCCACGCGAGGAGCCGGCTGCGGCTCTGCAGCTCTTGCAGAAGCGTGGTCGCCGGGGAGGGGTTGGAGACCCGTCTCGGTGGTCCTGGCTGTGCAGCTGTGAGCCGGGGAGGGAGAAGGGAGGTCATCGACAAGGCCAAGCTGGAGCTTCGATGGGTCTGTGCGGTGCCCTGTGCGTCACCCGGCACGGGGGTGCGGGTGGCATCGCCTGGCGCCTGCCCCGGGGGAAACACCTTGCTCTATTTAACATTTCCTCACACTAACACCTTAATGAGGCCCGTGCTGTGGCAGGTGATGGTAATAGTGTTAATTAAGAGATCCCCTTCATTCTGTGTGGGTTTTAGACCCTGTCCTCAATTGCATCTGAGTTGCAGTGTTGAGTTTGGACAACAGTGGCTTGCAGCAGCCTAATCCCAATTACAGCAGTAGCAGCACAAAGGCATCGTTAACCAAATTAAAACAAGCCGCTCTCCCCAGTCGGGAGGAGCAGATGGAGAGCCGTGGCCTCGATCCCTGGCTGAGCTGCAGACCCCAGCGCGGGACGTGGCAGAGACGTGTCCCCCACGGTGGAGGCGGGGGTCCCGCTCGCCCGCTGCCATCCCCAGCGTCAGGGGTCCTCGCAGAAGCTCCCGCCGTGCCTGGGCCTTGAGCGAGCCGGAGACGCATCAAGGAAGAGCCGGGGTTGCCGTCAGCAGCTGGGAACAGGCTGTGGCGTGAGGCTCGGGCGCTCTGGTGCGTGGGGAAGGCTTGATCACCGCCCGTAGACGTCTGCAGGGAAAGAGATGTGAACCAGAGGCTCCTCAGCCAACCGAGCAGGAGCGCAGTGACAGCCGAGCACTGGCCATCGAACCCGGGCAGGTGGAGAGGAGCAGAACTTCAACAGCAAGCGTGAAACATTAGCATCAGTGACGGGGAGTTTCCTGGGGCTGGAGGGAGAGTCTTTACCCTGGGAATATTTTTAATCTGAATTTGATGCATCGCTGGTAATCGTGGCTGCTGGGAGTGGGCAGGGAGGGATTAATGCGCTTTCCAGCCCGGCCTTTCCTGGAATTTAACCCGAGCCAAGCGGTCCCTGGGCAGCCCGCTGGCCTCGTCCTCCTGCCCTCCTCGAAAACCTCTCCGCTCCTTCCTGCTCCCTGCGATAGCTTTGGGGAATTTGCAATGTGAGCAAAAGAAAATATTTCCTTTCACCGCTCTGAGTGTAAAATAGGGAAATTCAGCCGAAGCTGCTTCCACCCCTCTCCTTCTGATAACTGGAGCTTCTCCCGGGCGGTGAGCATCACACGGGGAAACAAGGCCGTGCCACGAGGACTGCGCTGCGGCTGCGTGGGCACGCAGGCAGGATCACCCAAGGCTCGGGGGTCCTGAGACTGAGTCCCTGCCTAAATGGGAGTAACTTGGGCTGAGACAGATGTCACTTTGTGAAGCCCCGCGTCCGGCACGTGAGCGAAGTGCAAATAGCAGCAGTAGCGTCCGTGTTCCTCCCTCTTGTCCGTGTGGCTGCTGTGGACCCAGCTGGGTGAGGAGAGCGTGCAGCCCCCGGGCTGGGAGAGCCAGCGGCCCCCTTCTCCCTGCACAGCTCGGCTCGCTGGCCCATCAGCTTTCCCAAAATAGCTGTCCTTGGGGCAGGGGGGGGTTATCTGATCCTGTGGCTGCTCTTCTCTGCCCTTGGGCTGCTTGGCAGCCTGGAGCCCTCTGAGGAGCCTGAAGGAAGCGAAGGACGATGTCTTAGCTCGGGAATCGCATCCTGGGAAGGGGCAGGCACAGCCCAGGAGCAGCATGAGAAAGAGAAAATCCCCTTAAGGAATGAGGTGGAGAGCAGGCCACTGACTGCACCCCACAGGCCACGCTCAACGGACCGCGGATGCTTTCGCTGGAGGCAGGGGTGGAGACGGCCGGTGGAGCGTCCCATTGTGTGGGGCGCTTGGCACGGAGGCACCGCTGATGCGAGCCCTGGCTTGCCGGCACTGCCAGGGCAGTGGAGCAGAGCTTGCTGCCTCCCCCGGCGCCTTCAGCCGGTGCCTGTGCTGGTGCCAGGCTCTCCTGCTGCCTCCTGGCTTACCCCTGCTCCTGCCTGGATCTGCTCACGCCTGGCGGGCACCAGCTGCCTGTATCCTCCAGCAGCCCCGGGGGCTGTGCTCGCAGCCAGGCCTGACGCTGATGTCTCTGCGCAGGTTGGCATGGAGCTACCGCCTGGGGACAGGAGTGTTCCGGGAGCTGCCGACCCAGCGGGTGTCACAGGTTGGGCAGCAGGATGGATCCCGCCCGCTGGTCCTTGCTTCTGCAGCTGTAGTGGGGCCATTCCCTGCTGGGGAACGGGATCGCAGGGGGAGACCCGGGCTGACACGTGCCCGTGAGCAGGTCCCTGTTGTCCCCAGGGTGCGCAGGACGGCTCCGCTCCAAGCACGCTGCCTGGGCGACAGAAACCCCGTGTCCCCGGAGAGGGACACGCACCCACAAGCACTTGTGTGTGTGCACACATTCATGCTCGAGGGGCTGTACAGACGCTCCCAGATGGACACACGGGCACAGCAGCACACACTCGTGCTGACAGTTGCCCTGGATCCAGCCAGACCTCTAGCAATAGGATCATAGAATCATAGAATCGTTAAGGTTGGAAAAGACCCTTAAGACCATCGAGTCCAACCGTTAACCCAGCGCTGCCAAGGCCACCACTAACCCATGTCCCCAAGCACCACATCTCCCCGGCTTTTAAATCCCCCCAGGGATGGGGACTCAGCCCCTGCCCTGGGCAGCCTGTGCCAGGCCCTGACAGCCCTTTGGGGAAGGAGTTTTTCCCAATCCCCAACCTAACCCTGCCCTGGCGCAGCTTGAGGCCGTTCCCTCTCGTCCCATCGCTTGTTCCTGGGGAGAAGAGACCGACCCCCCCCGGCTCCAGCCTCCTTCCAGGCAGTTGCAGAGAGCGATGAGGGCTCCCCTCAGCCTCCTCTTCTCCAAACTAAACAACCCCGGCTCCCCCAGCCGCCCCTCCTAAGACTTGTGCTCTAGACTCCTCTCAATACCTGCTCCTCTTCCCCATGCCCCTCCACGCTGCCACTGGAGCAGCTGAGCCAGGGGGACCCAGTCCCCCTACCCCGGTCTGTGTAGCCCGGGCAGCCAGGGCTTGGGGTCAGCTGGAAAAAATGTCTGTCCCGAGCGAGCTGTATTCAGCCCAGCGCTGGAGCCCTGCTTGTCCCAGGGGTTTGGGGACACTGCTGTATTCCTCCTTCCCTTCCTCAATGATGCTGATGCACACCTGGGGAGAGGCGATGCCCGGGGCCCCAGCTAACCTCTCCTCTCTGTGTCCAGAGAGCCAGCCCACGACATCGGACGAGACCGTGGTGGCTGGTGGTACAGTGGTGCTCAAGTGCCAGGTGGAGGATCCCGATGACTCCTCGCTGCAGTGGTCCAACCCTGCCCAGCAGACCCTCTACTTTGGGGAGAAGCGAGGTACGTGCGCAGGAACTGGGGATGGGAGAGGAGCCGGCGCTAGGGCCAGAGCAATGGTGAGGCAGAAGGAAAGTGGACCTGTGGTGGCCTGGAGGGTGAAGTTCCCTCCTGCTCCCCACCTACAGCGATGCCACCAGGCAAAATATGGGCTAGCAGAGGGGTGTGGTGGTACTGAGCCTGTCCCTCACCCTGTTGTCCCTTTTCCCGCAGCCCTGCGAGATAACAGGATCCAGCTGGAGAGGTCCACACCCAACGAGCTGACCATCAGCATCAGTGACGTGGTCCTGTCAGATGAGGGGGAATACACCTGCTCCATCTTCACCATGCCCGTGCGGACTGCGAAGGCCCTGGTCACCGTGCTGGGTAAGCCACCAGCGGCAGCCCTGCCCCTGCTACTGCAAGATGGTGTCCATGCAGCCGTTCATCTCTGCTACTCCCATATCCATACCTGTTATCTCATCCTTGCCGTGTTTATTGACATGTCTCTCCGTCTCTGGGTGGCAGCACACACGCAGCTAATAGGCTGTTGTATTTCTTGCCTCCTCCTCTACCAGGAATCCCTCAGAAACCCCAAATCTTTGGCCATGAGCAGCCCATCGATGAGGAGAAGATAGCCCGGCTGACCTGCCGGTCCTCTGGCAGCAAGCCTGCGGCCCAGCTCCGGTGGAAGAAGGGCAACAAGGAGCTGAAGGGTGGGTGCCCAAGGGACTGGGATGGCTGGGGAACACTGGGGAGGGAGGTGGGGCACCAGGGGTTGCAGATGTGCCCGGTGCTGGACCACACTGGCATTCTGTGTTACTGCCAGAAAAGGGACGGGGACAGGGTGTCCCCTGCTCAACTCGCACGTTGGCCTCATGCCTCTGCTGGGGTACGGTGTCCGTCAGCTCTCATGGTCCCTGTCCCCACAGACGAGGGCACTGAGGTGGTGGAGGACCCCAACGGAAAGACCTTCACCGTGAGCAGTCGGGTGGAGTTCCGTGTCACCAAGGAGGACAACGAAGCCGAGGTGACCTGCACCGTGGACCACGAATCCCTGCAGAACTCCGAGAGGTCGACCACGCAGAAGCTGCAGGTCCACTGTACGTGGCGCGTGGGGCTGACGTGACAGGGCCACGTGGGGAAGGGGACAGGGCTGCGGAGGGGTGGGAGAGAGGGAGGAGGCCTCAGCATCACCGCAGTTCAGCAGACATCACACGCGTGGCCCTCCATTTACACGTACATACAGCCATCACGCATACACACGTATGAGCTGATCAGCCTGCACACGCAGCGGTCCTGTCACACGCAGGGGCACTGCACAGTGACGCTTCCCCTGCGCGCGCACGCCCTTGGTTTCCCCCGCCTGTCCCCGTCCCCTGTGTCCTGCCTGTCCCCATCTCCCTGAGACGTCTCTGTGCCATCCCCTGCTACCTGCCTGCACCACGTCCTGCCCATCCCCATTCCCCTTGTCTCGCGTGTCCCCTGCGACGACGGGGTGAGGGACGCGGGAGCTGCGCTGCGCGCCCCCAGCGTGCCAGCCTCCACCCCGCTGCACCCTGCCATCCGCAGCTGCGCTCCCGCTGCGCCACTGCACACACACAGCTGGGGCAGGGGGTTGGGGTGCCGGCAGGCCCCTGCACGGCGTGGGGCAGGGACAGGCCGTCACCCGACTGTGCCTTCCCTCCTTTTGCAGACAAGCCGACAGCGAAGATCGAGCCTCATCCCCAGTACCCACGGGAAGGCGAGAAGCTCCAGCTGCAGTGCGACGGGCAGGGCAACCCCATGTAAGGCCCCCCCCTTGCCTTCCTCCTGCTCAGCCCCGCCGAGCCCTGGCCAACTCATCCTCCTGCTGCCAGGCTCCTAAAACCACCGCTTAGCCCTCCGCAGAGCTCGGGCAGGGCATCACAGGTAGCACTGTGTGGGCTCAGGGCCGGGCCCTGGCCTTGCATCGATGCCAGGTAGGGCTGGGCACCTCCTGGAGAACAGGCGAAGCCCCTGTCCCCTGCCCGGAGCAGCAGATCCATCCTGGCTCATCTCTAAATGGGGTATTTCCCTCCTGCTTAAATACTCCCTTGTTGCCCCCTCCGCCGCCCAGCCAGGGACTCTGCTCTGCCCCAGGGTGCTGGGATGGGCGGCAGTGCCTCACCGCCACCCCGCTCCACAGCCCCCAGGAGTTCCTGTGGGAGAAGGAGGGCAGCGACGCGCCCCTGCAGCTCAGCTCCGACAGCGTCCTCATCTTCCCCTTCCTCAACAAGAGCGACAGTGGCACCTACGTCTGCACAGCCACCAGCTCCATGGGCAGCGTCGTGGCCAAGTACAACCTCGACGTCAGCGGTAAGCCCGGCGTCACCCGGCTTCTTCTGGTTGTCACAGCTGCCTCCATCCTGGCTGCGTATCCCCGTGAAGGGGCGCATGGATCCAGGGAGGGCTGCGGTGGGAGGGGGGGCTTTGCGGCGCAGGGTGGGCGTGCGCATGCAGCTGGGTCCTGGCGCGTTCGCTGGCAGAGCGCTGCATCCCCGGCTCCTCCGGCCACATCCAGCCTCCGCATCCCTCCCTGCGCTGCGCAGGGCTGCTGCCCGGGGCCAAGAAGGGCAGAGAGCAGTTTGGGGGAGCTGGGGCAGGGACGCGGCGCGGCGCAGGCTGAGCTCAGTCCCTGTTGCCTCCAGCGGGGAGCGGGAGAGGGTGAGAGGGGGGGCACTGCAGAGGCTGCAGGTGGGACTCTGCTGGAGTCTCCGAGACAGGAGGAGAAGCCGGTGCTCCTGAGCCTGTTGCAGGCAGCAAGCTTCTGCGCGTCGCCGCCGCGAGCCAAAGAGGATTTCCAGACAGCGCCGACCCCTCCAAACCACGAGGTGCCCTGGCAGCCCTGTCCCAAGCTCCTGGAGATGGGCCCCATGGCTTGCCCTGAGCCGCTGGAGCTGCAGGCTTGCATTGCGTCCCGCGTCCCCGGAGCGTATCACCACTTGACACCGTCCTCGCGTGGGAAGGTGCAGCACCCGCCACCTCCCCCCACGGTGCTGTCCCCTCGCTGCCTTCCCCTGCCCCGGCTGTGCTCCGCCGCAATGTTTGCTGTCCGTGTGCCCTGCTGCCAAGCGCCGTGTGTCGTACGTGGAGCAGAGCCGTGCGCTGTGCAGGGCTGCGAGCACTCCTCCAGCCCGTCCCCGGCTGGTGGCGGTGCTGCCCCAGCGCCTGTGCTCGCCACCCCGCCCCTTGCCCGGCGACTTTACCGTGTTGGTAGGAGCCTGTTTCCCTGTGGCTTCGGCCTTCTATTTGGGGTTATCCTCCTCTTCTGCCAAATCTTTTGCCATCTCTGTCCTCTCTACCACCCTTGGACTTTCCATCTTGTAGCACTCGTACATGCTCCAGCTCTTTCCTTTCCCATCCCCTTTCCTTCCCCTCCTGTTTTGGGTACTCTCAGCATCCGTCCCCTGCAACGTGGCTGTGGGAGAGGGAGCGCATGGCAGCAGTGGCACCTCGGGCACCCTGTCCCCCTGAGTCCCTCTCCTCTGCCTGCCCAGGATGAGTCCTTAAACCTTGTGCAGTCGTTCCTTCGTTACCCCTTGTGTCCCTGCCATCCCCCTGCACGTGGGGTCTGCACAGGGAGCTGGTTCCTGAGCCCGGCTGTGAGCACCCAGAGCCCTCCACACCCATCCAGGAGCACAGCAGCCCCCAGGGTGCTCAGCACCCATCCACGGGCTTGCAGCAGCATCCAGGGTGCTCAACACCGTCCACGAGCACACAGCACCCGGAACACTAGTGTCCCTTACCCGCTTGGTGTCCCAGCCCCCGGCAGAGTAGCTCCACATCTAGGTTTGGTTCCCCTCGTCAAATCCACCCTCTTTTTCCCCAGAGCCACGCGGGTCTTGGGCACCATCGCTGGAGCAGCCGCCTTGCCCACCCGAGCCCTCGAGCCTGCCTGCCGCAGCGGCCACCTCGCTCGGCAGCGAGGGAGAGCGGGGACGGAGCGGTCCCTGAGGGCGTGCGTAGGAAAGTGTAGGTGGCACCTCACGGTGGGTGACACTTGCCAGCCACCGCAGTCCCAGGGCTCCCAGGCAGGAGGGTCCCCGTGGGGTCCTTCACGGAAGAAGGGATGGCCGGGGGTGCCGGCAGGGTAGGAGATGGGGGAAGGTGTTTACAGCAGTGTGTCCCAGAGGACGGTGGCAGGAGAAGAGGAGCAGGACCCATGGCCCAAGAAAGGGGTTGTGGAAGGAGCTGCTGAGAAGAAGGGGTCCCACCAGGCTGGGGGGAGCTGGTGTCCCCTCCGATGGGCTCTGTCACGCCTCACTGGCACCTCCCAGGGTTGATTCGTGTCCCTGTGTTTTTGTCGTCTTCCCCAGATCTTTCCCAGCTCCCCACCCCACACGTTCACTCCACTCCAGCCCCTCCGCCGGGCCCTTCCCAGCCCATCTCTCATGCTTCCATGGCCACCGCTTCATCCTTCACTCCAGCTCCCATCCAAGGTACCGTAAGCTCCTTTTCTCTCTCTTTATGGACCCGCTACTCCCCAGCCCAGCGGGAGAAGCTCCGCAGGAGGATGGTGGCCCAGCCCTGGGCCAGGGACACCCTTGCCACGTCCCAGGCGCCCAGCCAGGCTCCAGTCCCCGTGCAGCTGCTTGTTGGCACGTGTGGACTCCGCAGCCACCATCTCAGCACTTCGGGGTGGTGGTACGCAACAGAAAGACCAAGGCCCCAGAGCCTGGGCTGCGTAACGGTCCTTCCAGCTCTCCCTGGCAGCTTGTGGCAGCAGCTGCCTGCGAGCTGCAACCTGTGCCTTGTGTCCGTGCGAGATGTCGTCCCTCTGTCCTGTCGCCTCCCCTGTTGTCTTTCCCACCCCGTCCTGTCCGAATGCCTTCTCTGAATGTTTTCTGCGGCTCTGTCCCCCCCCGAGCTGATGGGGCACAATGAGAGTGGAGTGGAAGGAGGATTTGTCCCTGTGTCCCGCGGCTAACGCAGGATCCCAGTGCAGGCTGCGCTACGAGGTGCAGCTGACTTAGGCCTGGCCTTGGAGTCCCGCCTTCCTTGGGGTGCCGTCTGCTGGCCGTGCCAGCCTGCACATCACCTTCTTGCTGGCACAGCACGGGGGAAGAGCCAGCCAAGCCTGGCTCAGCCGTGTGCTCAGCCTCCTCTTTTGGGGCAAAAATCCCACCGCGAAGGATGGGGCGGTAGGATCGTGGCTGTGCCCGAAGGCAGGTACCGCAGGCTGCACAAAGCACGTTGCCGGTGCTGCTCGCTGGGGCGCGTTGCAGGCAGCCAGGAACAGGGATGGGTTTGCCCATTGCAGCTCTTAGCTGCCTGCTCGCCCAGGCCAGGCTCCCAGCACAGCCCTCGGGGCTCCTCTTGGCTCGCTCCCCACAGGAGCTGGCACCAGTGGCCGTTGCTTTCCCCTCCTTGCTTCCCCTGCTGCCTTCCCTTTTCTTACTCCCGCCTTGACAGTTCTCAGCGGCAGCAGGACCAAGCTGACGGCACCGAGCTGAGCAGGGTCGGGGCCTGCCTGCAGCCTGCGGGATGAGCAGCAGCCTCTGTTGCGCAGCAGAGGCCGCAGTGTCTCCTTATCTCTGTTTTCTCTCCCTTTGCCGTCTGGGCAGATGCCAGCCCGGTGCCCTCGACGTCCAGCACATACCACGCGGTGATCGGCGGGGTGGTTGCCGTCATTGTCTTCCTCCTGCTCAGTCTTCTCATCGTGTTGGGACACTACCTGATCAGACACAAAGGTACGGCCTGGGGGAGCTGCACAGCAGGGACACGGAGGCAAGACCCCCGTGCTGCGTCGGAGCAGGCAGCGCGGGGCGCGCTCCCCCCCTTGGGGGTCTCTGGAGCAGGGCTCCGTCCCCAGAGCGAGCAGGCAGCATGGGGCAGGGGTGAAGGGAGGCAGCTCCCCGTCCTGCAGACCTGCCCCGTGTCCGGAGGAACCCAGCACAGCCAGCGGAGCCCCTCGGGGTTCGGGGGCTGCTGCCCGTGCCCATGCTGGCACCGACCCCAGTGTGGAGATGTCCCAGTGAGTCCTTGGAGCTGGGCAGCGCCAGGTGGAGGCAGCTCCTACCCCGTTTCTCTCTCTCTCCTTCATGGCTTGGTACCCCCGGCCCCAGGACTGCCCGCGCCGCTGTTCCTGTCTGTGCCTGACCCCACCTCCTCCCTCTCCCTGCCTTCCTCGCCGTCCCTCGAGCCCTCCGCCTTTCTCGTCCTCCTTCTCCTCCACCATTTCCATCTCCCCATCCCTGGACTTTTCATCCGCCCAGCAGGTATGTGCATAAGACACGGGGAGACGGTCACATCCAGACATCGGCAAAACCCAGCAGAGGTGATGTGTGAGTAAGAGTCCCCCATCCCTGCCTTCCGAGCCCAGCAGAACTGCCGCTGCCGCTGCCGCTGCCCCGCGCCGTGCCGGCTCCAGGGCCGGTCAGGAGCTGGAGCCTCCCTGCAGATGGCAGTTTTGCAGAGAAACCCTCCAGTTTTCTGAGAGGGGACAGGGATGCAGGGAGGGCAGACGGTGGGGAGGGCAGGAGCCGTGCCTGGAAATGCAGGCAAGGGCTGCTGCCTGTGAAGGGGAGGCAGTTCCATCTTCTGGCTAGGGACGACTGTGAAAGCCTTGAGCAGCCCAGGCGAGGCTCAGTCCCTGGGCAGGGCTCGTCCCAGGGCAGGGCTCGTCCCAGGGAAACCAGTGACTTTTCCATTTCAGGCCAAACCCAAAGGACTTTCACCTCCACTTTCCAGCCAGCCCTCAGGCTCTGCCACCGGGGCCCCTCCAGGCAGCCCAGCCTCCCCCTGCTTGCGTGGGAGCAGGGTGCCGGCAGGGCCC
This sequence comes from Theristicus caerulescens, assembly GCA_020745775.1. Lineage (NCBI taxonomy): Eukaryota > Metazoa > Chordata > Aves > Pelecaniformes > Threskiornithidae > Theristicus > Theristicus caerulescens. The sequence continues at coordinate 823,351 of CM036581.1, forward strand.
CCCGTGACGCCAGCCCCTCTCCCCACCCAGGTACCTACCTGACTCATGAGGCCAAGGGGTCGGATGATGCCCCAGATGCCGACACGGCCATCATCAACGCAGAGGGCGGCCAAGCCGGCAGCGACGACAAGAAAGAGTATTTCATCTAGGGGCGTCGGAGAGAGTGAGAAACGGAGCCAACAGACCCCGATGGAAATGGCAACCAGACCACAAACCCCACTCAACCCAACAGATTTTCTCGCGCGCCCGGCATGGGCAGACAGACGGACAGAGGGATGGCGGGGCAGAGAGCAGAGAGCGACCGGCCTGAGACGTGATGCTTCTTCTTGAACTTGTACAAAACGTTATTACTATGAACAGCGAAAGCCCCGGCCCCGTTTGCTTGCTTGCACCTCCATCCCTGCGACCGGCGCTCGCACAAAACACAGACCAACCAGTGAGTGAGCGACTTTCCTTCTTCCTTTGGACCTTTGCTTTGGTTTCGTGGCTGCTCTTTGCTTTGGGCCCTTGGTTGGGATGTTGGGCTGGGGTCGATGTAGCTCTTTCCTTTGTTTCTCTCCATTTTGGTTTCTTTGACATCCAAGGATAAAATCAGCTCCAGGCTCTGGTGCAAGCTCGGGGCAGCTGGGCGGCCCCTCTGTCACGAACGCTCCCCCCGTGCCTCCCGCTGAGAGCCGGGACCCGCGTTCCCATTGCTCCCCCCAGCCTCGGCTGCTGCGTGGTGGCCCCAGCCGGGACAGGGAGCGCGGCCGGCGGGACAGGAGCAGGATGCCGACGCGCAGCACCTCTGCCCCCAAGGTCTTGGCGCGGCTGGGGTCAAGCGGGGAGGGACCCCGGGCCCCTGCCCTGATTTTATCCTTGGTGGTTCTTGTCGAACAGTGTCCATTCGGGAGGATAGCTGTCCTCGTGCAGTAGATGTGTGAAGGGGGGGTGAGCTTCCAGGGTGGGAACCGCCGAGGCCCCCAGAGAGACTGGGAGCTGCCGGGCACTGCAGCTCCCCGGTCCCACCCCAGCGGGAGGGGGGAGGGCAGAGGTTTTGGGGGGCGAATCCAGAGAAAAAGCCCCGATTTTACAAATTCTCAGATTGGAAACGTTAATTTAAACCATCTATTGAGATGTTCAGTGCAGGAGGCCACCTGTGCTGGGAGCACCAGGCAGGGCCAGGGGAGCCGGTGGGCCTGTGGCCATCACCACTTCACTGGGCCGGCTCTGGGGCCACGGAGCCTCTGGAAAGGTGGTTGAGACCCTGAGGGTGGCTTCAGCCAGAGGTGACGCAGCTGGCGGCACCGCGGGAGCTGGGCTGAGCTGGAGACAACCTGTTCCCCAGTGCAAGCGGCCCCGAGAAGCGCGAGGCCTGCGATTCCTCCGGCCGAGGAGATGTGCGGAGAGGGGCTCCGCTGGGGTCTGCTTCTTGGAGCCGCCTGTCGCCCTTCCCTCCCCGGCCCCTTCCAGGGCAGGGGTGAGCTTGGAAAAGGCCGTTTCCCTCTCGGCTCCAAGGGCTGCAGCCAACAGCAGCTGAAATGCCTGGGTTTGGTGTCTCGGTAGTTTGGGGGTCTCCACGGAGGCTTGGGGGGGGCTCGCCCTTCCTCCTACCTCTTCCACTGTCTCTTCCAAGACAAAACCAAGAAGCTTTCCCAACCTCTCCAGCGTGTCCCCAGGGTCCACTTGGCCCTCCCCAACCGCACACCCGCAGGATGGGGCCGCACTCCAGCGTCTGCAGGACACCCCTCACCCTGGGGATGAGCTTTTCCAGCTGCCCAGGATCCCAGCGTCTCTTGGTCTGGGCACAAGGGGGTTGCAGGATCCGCCCTTCGGCTGGGCACCCCTTTGATTCAGGTTGTCTGGAGGAAGAGAGCCCTTCGGGAAGGAGCAAAAGCCCTCGGTGGCGTGGGTAACCTCACCCTGGAAGCAGAGAAGGAGCTCGTGTCCCCCGCTGCGGGGCACCAGTGGCGTCACTCCCATCCAGCCCCTGCGAGCACCTGGCACGAGGAGGGTGCCCACGGGGAAGCCGTCGCAGAGCGAGCGGGGCTGGAAGGGGGCCGGGGCCAAGCAGACGAGGAAGAAGAGGCACGGCTCTGCGGCAGGCACGGGGTGTGAGCGAGCGCTGCCTTTGCGGCGCAGGCACAGATGTGGCTAGGTTCAGCGTGGCTAAATCGGGTGGCAGGAGCACGCACGCAGCAGGGCGTTGGCAGCGCCAGGGAGAAGCGCGCAAAGCCTTCGTGGTACGCGGCGAAGAAAACCTGCGGTTTTCTCCATGCCGTTCCTCCCTTCCCATCTCTCTGGAGGAGGGCGTTGGCCTGGAGTCCCAACGGTAGCTCCAGGCTCGTTTGACGGGATGCGACCGTTGCTGCCGGAGATAACGCTACAGATGTCGACGCTGTTACCTGCTCCGCTGCACGCTGAGCACGTACGAATGTGCGACCTGACGCTTCGCTGAAGATCTTTAACATCCACTATCGAACAGACATAATTCCTTCAAATAAAACCGCAAGGACGTGTTTACAAGTACAATTTAATCTCATTGTAAGTCTACGTGCTGTAGATGGTCACAAAGAAAGCCCCAGCCCGGGGGTCGGGGAGGGAAGGGGGTTAACTGGTCCCTAGGGAAAGGGAGGTGGGAGCCGAGGTCGGACAGGGAGGTTTGTGCCCCTTTGAGGCAGCGCGGGCACGGCTGTGGCCAGTTTCTCCCCAGCGCCGGTGCTGGTGGTCACCACTTTGCCCTGGTGAGGGAAGTCAGGATTTGGCCTTTTTGAGATGCCGCGTGGTGTGGGATGTGCCAGGACGCAGCGCGGGGAGGACCGAGCGTGGGCAGGGCATCGGGGTGGGACCTGCTGCCTGCGGCAGAGGTCAGCAAAGGATGGGCTGGGTCTCGCCCCAGGTGGGCCCGCTGTCCTGCTACAGCACCGCGAGAGGCTGAGCTATGGCTCCAGGCGTCGCAGGTCCTGGGAGCGGTGGGAGCAAGAACACGAGGCTGCGTCTGCGAGCGAGAGCCGAAGGACTTTGGTAGATGCAAGGGAGCGGTAGCCCCGCTGCCGTGGGCGCGTGTCACGTGCGAGGGGTGGCGATGCACCAGGTCCCACGCGTGAAGACGGAGGTGCCGCGGGACGAGCGCGAGGGGCGATGGGGACGCCGTCGTGAGGCCGCGCTGGGGCACGTCCCGGTGCAGGAGGGTGCGGCGATGGTGCGCCCGCCCTGCTGCCAGCGGAAGGTGCGGTGGGACGCACCGTGTCGTGAGCGTGATGGAGAAACCACCCGGCGAGTTTGAGGCCCTGACGAATCGACGGTGTCACGGGTGTGAGGTGTGGTGGGAAACGCCGTTCCGGGAGCCCGGGGGCATTGGTGGGGTGCGCCGCGCGTTGCGTCTTTTGGGGTGATGAACACACGGAGTCGCGGGTGTGCGGAGGAGCAGGTACGCAGGCACGCGTGGGGGCACGAGGGGTGTGGGGCGTGAGCTGCGCCGTACCCTGAGTGCGTTAGGGTGATGGGAGGGGGCGATGGGGTACACCCCGCGTTGGGTCTGGGGCACGTCCCGGTGGACGCGTGCACGGCGCGGTGGTGCACCGGGTCGCGGAGGGCTGGGTCCACCATGTCGTAAGTACAAGCGGTGACGTGGGTCGTGTGAAGGGGTGAGAAGCTACGCCTCGGCGCTAGCGTGGGGGTGACGCCATCAGCGGCGCAGGGAGGCAGTGGGGGACGTGGTGCCACTGATGTGGCTGATGGCTGATGAGGGAAGAAGCAAGGCGGCGCTCCTGGGGCGGTGACATGAGGGACACGCTGTCACACGGGAGAGGGCCACCAGGCTCCTGTCCCTCCCCGCCAGCGCCCAGCAAAGCCGGGCGGTGTCACCGTGTGGCGGGCAGGGCCCAGGGCAGCAGCCACCCCCCTGAGCCTCAGTGGCCCCTTCAGGAGCAGGGGGTCCTCGTTGGCCACGCGGGCAGGGGACCTCCAGCCCCGCGTCCACCCTGTGCCACCACGGTCACCCGTGCTGGGCCGGGGCATCCGAACTGGGACGCAGCCGGGGCCGGCGCTGGGGGAGCAAGGAGGATTCAGGACCCTGTGGCCCTCGTTTGCAGCCAGGTTCACCCCCCGCCACCGGCCCCGGCGAGGCTCCGGCCGCTTCCCAGCCCGCACTGAACTCTCAATAGACACGAAAGCCATATTTGTAGGGAGCTCTGGAGATGCCATGGGGCGGCAGCAGGGCAGGGCAGAGGACGGTCTGTGGTGTTGTGCTGTGTTCTTGTATGTACATAAAAGGGAGACAACGAACATCGATGTGACTTTATAACCTTTCTAATATCCTGTGCTAAACTCGGAAAATAATCCTATAAATATATCTGAATTACACACATCACCTGCCTGCGCGTCTCTGCTTCCGCCTGCGCGCGCCGGCTGCTGCCGGGGACCGGGAGGTGTCGTGGCCGCGACCCCCCCCAGGGTGAGGGGGAGCCGGGGGCACCGGAGGGAAGGGGGCAGAGCTCAGCCTGGCGGGGGGACGTGGCTCGCCCCGGTGCACAGCACGGGAAGGATGCGCCTGAGCCCATCGCACCACCCGCGGAAGCACAGCTCAGCCCCCCACAAGCCCTTGACCTCTGTCCGTGTGTCCCCCCCACAACCCCAGTCCCCAGACCCCCACCACAGACCCCCACCGTAGACCCCCAGCCCCTTCACCCCCAAATCCCCCCCAGTCCCCAGACCCCCACCGCAGACCCCCAGCCCCTTCACCCCCAAATCCCCCCCAGTCCCCAAACCCCCACCGCAGACCCCCAGCCCCTTTCACCCCCAAATCCCCCCCCAGTCCCCAGACCCCCACCGCAGACCCCCAGCCCCTTCACCCCCAAATCCCCCCCCAGTCCCCAGACCCCCACCGCAGACCCCCAGCCCCTTCACCCCCAAATCCCCCCCCAGTCCCCAGGCCCCCACCACAGACCCCCAGCCCTTTCACCCCCAAATCCCCCCCCAGTCCCCAAACCCCCACCGCAGACCCCCAACCCCTTCACCCCCAAATCCCCCCCAGTCCCCACACCCCCACCGCAGACCCCCAGCCCCTTGCACCCCCAAATCCCCCCCAGTCCCCAGACCCCCACCGCAGACCCCCAGCCCCTTCACCCCCAAATCCCCCCCAGTCCCCAGACCCCCACCGCAGACCCCCAGCCCTTTCACCCCCAAATCCCCCCCAGTCCCCAGACCCCCACCGCAGACCCCCAGCCCCTTCACCCCCAAATCCCCCCCCAGTCCCCAGACCCCCACCGCAGACCCCCAGCCCCTTCACCCCCAAATCCCCCCCAGTCCCCAGACCCCCACCGCAGACCCCCCAGCCCCTTCACCCCCAAATCCCCCCCAGTCCCCAGGCCCCCACCACAGACCCCCAGCCCTTTCACCCCCAAATCCCCCCCAGTCCCCAGACCCCCACCGCAGACCCCCCAGCCCCTTCACCCCCAAATCCCCCCCAGTCCCCAGACCCCCACCGCAGACCCCCCAGCCCCTTCACCCCCAAATCCCCCCCCAGTCCCCAAACCCCCACTGCAGACCCCCAGCCCTTTCACCCCCAAATCCCCCCCCAGGCCCCCACCGCAGACCCCCAGCCCCTGACCCTCAGCTCCTCCCAAATTACCAGCCCCCCCAAACAACAGTCCCTCTCCATCCTGAGCCCCCCCGCAGCCATCCCACCCTCTGGGGATGCTCCCACCAGGCATGAGGACCACTGAGGGCCACCGAGGGCCACCAGCCCCTGCCAGCCCCCCACCCAGCTGCGCTTGCTGCCCGCCGCAGCCCATGACTCAGCTGCGGTGCCCCAGGGTGACCCCGCAGGATCCGGCCTCCCAGCGGGGCGTCCCGAGGAAAGACTGCGGATTTCCTTGCCGTACGGGAGCTGGAAAGCACCGCGTGCCCAGGCTGTGCCACCGCGGGGGCCCCTCGGCAGCCGCCCGCCTTCTGCACCCGCAGCGCCCACCCCGTGCCCCGGCGCTGGGCTTGCACGCAGCCAGCACCCCCGGGATGAAACTGCGCACACGCCGGAGGCCAGGCCGGCGCAGGAGCATCCGCGCAGTCGGGGCGCCCGTAAAGACGTTTCCTAATTAATTGAAGGTGTTCTGCCAAGAAGTGGTTGTTTCCTGCTCGAGAAATTGCAGGCTTGTGCTGGTGGCTCCCTGGCTTTACCGGCAGCGGTGGCCCGCCTGCTTCCTCCAGGCCCGAGCAAAGGGGATTGCCAGGCCAGGAGGGCTGCTGCTAACGGGGCAGCCCTTATCTCCGTACCGCAGTTCTTCGCCTCCCTTTCGAGCAGGAGGAGCGGAGCCTGAGGGAGAGCGAGCGCGGCGGGCGCCGCTGTGCAGCGTGGCTCCTGAAGAGCGTGCACCACCGCGCGCGGTGCCCGCCGGAGAGCGCGCGGCCCCGGGCACGGCGCCCTGCAACGAGCGCGCGCGGCTGACCGTTGGCTGCCGCGCACAGCACCCGTCGGAGACCCCAAACGCAGAACGAGCGAGTGCCATCCCCGCACGCGCGTCATGGGCAACTGCATCCCGGTGGTGAGTGCCTCTCCCCTCCCCGGCCGCGTCTCCCCGGCAGTTTGCCATCCTGCTGGACGCCAGGGCTGGGGCCGCGGGGGTTCGCAGGGGTGAGCAGGGCCGTGGTCGCAGTGGGTACCGCCAGCGAACGCTTGCAGGCGGTGGGGTTTGCGCTCACCTGCTGCGGGATTGTCGCCCACCCGCTGGGGAGCTGCCACCCTCCTTTGAACCTGTAAGGAAATTTGTGCTTTCGTGCACAGCGGAGCCGGCGCAGGACAATCCCGCGCCCCCGAGGTATCAACCGCAGGCGGCCTCCCCTCTCCCCGGAGCCTGTCCCTCCCTGATAAATCACCCTGCTCAACCTGCGCCGGGCGGGACAGCGGCTCCACGGCGGGGAGCAGCGGCCCGTTAGAGGGGACGTCTGAAGCGATGCTGTGGGATGCAGGCAGCTGCGGTCGGCCGGGTACGTCCCTGCCTGACGCCCAATGGTCTCATTTGCAGAGCCCCAACGTCCTGGAGAGCAAAAGCTCCCTGGACCTGCTGGAGATCATGAGCAACTACTCCTACGATGATTTCAACATGACTTCCCTGGACTACGATGCCGCGCCCTGCCACAACGACTACTGTCCCCTGTTCCACCGCGTGGCCCCCACCTTCCTGGCCGTCACCTGCGCCGCAGCCGCCCTGGCCACCGGGGCGCTGCTGGTGGCGCTGGCCAAGCGGCCCCACGCCTGGGGCTGGCCTCAGAGCCGAGCACTGGTGGGCCAGTTGGCGGTGGGGACGGGTCTCTTCGCCGCCCTGCTGCCACCGGTGGCGGTGGGCATCGGGCAGGGCTGGCGGCTGGGCACGGCGCTGTGCAGGCTCACCCACCTGCTGTGGCACTGGAGCCTCTTCGCGCAGGGGCTGCTGGTGGGCAGCGGCTCCTGCAGCACCGCCTGGTGCCGCTGGGACCCCCGGAGCCGGCGGCTGGCCGTGGCCGTGTGGGCCGGGGCGCTGCTGCTGGCGACACCGGCAGCTCTTGCCAGCGGCACAGGGGCGGCCTCGGAGACGAGCTGCATCGGCCGGAACGTGGACGTCCTCTCCCCAGCGTACCTGCTGCACCTCGCCCTCTGCCTCTGCCTCTTCCTGCTGCTGCCGGCAGCGCTGCTGGTGGCCACGCTGGCTGCGCCGTGGCTGCGGGCGGGCTGGGAGCCAGGCATCGGCGTGAGCTGGCTCTTCTTTGGCCTCTGGGTGCCTTACAGCGTGGGGCTGGCCGTGGATTTCCTCCTGCATGCCCGGCTGCTGCAGCCCACCTGCAGCACCTTCGAGCGCTTCGACTACGCGCTGGGGCTGAGCGAGGGGCTGGGGGTGCTGCACTGCTGCCTGGGGCCCGCCGCGCTGCTCGCTGCCCAGCTCTGCCACCGCAGGGCGGGCACCAGCGGCAGCTGCTGAGCTCCCGGCGCTGCGGCCGAGGGCCTCGCACCGGCCCGCGGCCCCCCCGGCCCCCAGCACCCTCCCCTCTCCCCGCAGCGTCCCCGCAAGCCCCGCAGCTTCTGCCCGACAGGCAGGACCCAGGCGAGGGCAACGTGGGCCCATTATGTGCCAGGCTCGGTGCCTCTCCTCTCTCCGTCCCCTTCCTTGGGGTCTCGGCCCCACTGCTTGGGGCCGGACACCCCAATTTACTCCATGGAAATAGCCCCGGGGTGCCTGAAGCATCTCCCCAAGCCCCCAGGGGGGTCAGCACCAGGCTCCTGCACGCCCAGGGGGACCCCCGAGGCTCAGCCCCAGCCCCCCCAGCTCCACAGGGACATTTCAGCAGGCAGAAAGGGCAGCGGTGATGGGAAGCGACGGGGGATTTTTCACTCCCTCCTGACAAGCCGAGATAAGCATCACGTCCAAGATCAGCCTGCGGGAATTATATACAATATATACGTCTGTCAGAGCCGCTCGTCAAGCTCAGTTAATGGCAGGGGCTGGGAGGCGCGGGGGGAGGCGCGGGGGTGACATCCATCACCTCTGGCCAGGCTCCCGCAGGCAGAGGGACGGGAAGCGGGAGGCGTGTGCTCCTCGTGCTTCCCAATTAGCAGGAAAAGTTCATAACGAAGCGTTGCAGCCTATTAGCGGGAAGCGGGGTGATTTGTATCCAGCACCGGAGGCATCTGATCCATGGTCCACGAGGGACGGGCGCGTGCAGTCACAAGGCACACGGGATGTGAAGCGGGTGTGGACGGAGAGCTGGAGGGGAGGCGATGGAAGGGCGCGAGCCTGCCGCTGGGACCTGCTGTCCCCGGGGTCTGGGGTCCGGGGTCCGGGGTCCAGGGCCCGGCACGGCAGCACACGAGGAGCTGCCCCAGCTGAACCAAGCCCTGTGGGACCTGGGGGCTCATCCCTGGTTAACTGAGGGACTGACTCAGTGGGGAACAAGCCCACATCGTCCCCAAAAAGGAGGCAGCCACCTGCGGCTGAAAGCACCCCACTGGTGCCCTGCCACCCGTCCCCCCCCAGCACACCCACGCACCAGCCCCAGATCCCCAGCCCGCAGCCCCTGCCCAGCGGCCAGCCCAGCACCACCATCACAGAGCCCGGAGCAGATGAAACCTTCCCCCTCCCCAACCAGGCTGCAGCCGGGCAGGGGGCACGGCACGCTGCGCGCCGGCCCCGTCTGCTCGCAGGACGCGCAGACCCCTCAGAGGATGCCCAGACCACGGACACCCTCGGAGGGCACCGAACCCTCGGCCACTCGGCTTTGCTGTGGTTTCTTCTGCCATCTGGTGCCCACGGCTCCGGCTTCGGGCTCCATCCCTTTGGCCAGGACGGGGAGAGCAGAGCCTGGAGACGTGCCCGAGAGCCGTGGGTCGGGGCGAGGGGGCCGAGGGCAGCTTCCCCTGTGTCTCTCGGACGAGCCAGGACCAAACCTGGTTCAAACTTCACCCATGGCCAGGGTGCCCCCGCCGCCTGGGTGGGCACGCGCCTGGGGCACAGCTCCAAGGGCAGCCCCGTGCAGGCAGGTGACCGAGGGTCTTGCGGCATGAGCGTGTGACGGTGTGAAATCGCTCCTCCCGGGCATTCCAGGCTGCTGGGGACGGGATTGGGGGAGCGCAGCTCCCCTCCCACCCTCCAGCCCATAAAGCCAGCGGTCGGCAGCTCTGCACCAAGGCGGCTCCTCTCCCAGCACCAACCGCAGCAGCCGGGACCATGGGCCAGCTGCAGCTCTGGCTTGCCATCCTGGCCGGGCTCTCGGGGATCACGGCCCAGGAAGGTAGGGGCAACGCTGGGGGACAGGAGCCAGCACAAGGCAGGGCAGGTCCAGGGGGGACATGGCAGCAGCTCTCGGAGCCCTCTGCTTTGCGCCAGAGCCCGGTCAGCAGAGCTGGAGGACGCTGGAGCAAGGCTGGGGTCAGCAGAGGGGACATCAGGGATGCAGAGTCACTCGGGGGGGACAGAGGAAGGCTCAGAGGCAGTCAGAGGGGGCTGCAGGACGCTCCAACCTCCCGCCGCATCCCCTCTCTCATCCCCCAGACCTGTACCGAAAGGTGTTTGTCTTCCGGAAGGACCCCAGCGACGCCTACGTGGTGCTGAGGGCCGAGCTCGAGCAGCCACTGCAGAACTTCACCGTGTGCCTGCGGTCCTACACCGACCTGACCCGGCCCCACAGCCTCTTCTCCTATGCCACCAAGGCGCAGGACAACGAGATCCTCCTCTTCAAGCCCAAGCCCAGCGAGTACCGGTTCTACGTGGGGGGCAAGTTCGTCACCTTCCGCATCCCCGAGGGCCGCGGGGACTGGGAGCACGTCTGCGCTAGCTGGGAGTCAGCCACCGGCATCGCCGAGTTTTGGCTCAACGGGAAGCCCTGGCCCCGCAAGGGGCTGCAGAGGGGCTACACGGTGGGGGCGGAGGCGGCCATCCTGCTGGGGCAGGAGCAGGACGCCTTTGGGGGCGGCTTCGACGTCTACAACTCCTTCTCGGGCGAGCTGGCCGACGTTTACCTGTGGGACGCGGGGCTGTCCCCAGAGAAGATGCGAGCTGCCTACCAGTCCCTGCGCCTGCCGCCCGCTGTCCTGGCTTGGAAGAGCCTAAGCTACGAGGTGAAAGGTGATGTGGTGGTGAAATCCCGGCTCCGGGAGGTACTGGGGCCATGAAAAATGGCCGGGTCTGGGGCTGAGGTGGCCTCAGCCCCCGCTTTCCCCTCCCATCCCCATCACCCCTTCACCTCTACAACCCGCCAAGAAGAAGGTGCCACCTGCGTGCTCGTCGGGGAGCTCCGGTCGGGACGGGGCTTGGACAGAGCTGGGGAGGGCTAGGGGCAACACTCAGCCTGGCAGGGTCCCTCCAAGCACCAGCACTCGCCACCGGCCCGTCGCCAACGTCTAGGGCACCCTCTCCCTTCCCCGTACCCCCCAGCTCTCCTGTGGCCGGCTCCCGCACGGGCAGGACACAGATCCGCTGGCTCCAGCGCTGCCCAGCCACCCGTGAAACAGCAGAAGTCATTAGGGACGGGACGGCAGGGGCTCAGCACAGGCCCCCGGGGATGCGGGACCCATCCCCATGCCCATCCCCACGCACGCCCACCGTCCCCAGGCTCCCTGCCAGCCCGCTGGGTCGGCAGGCTCCCCGTCTGGCAAACCAGCCCTAGGCCCCTCACCAGATTGCCAAATAGCCCTGTGGGTCAGTGCCTCCGGGCCCTTGGGGACAAAAGTCACAGGCGAACGTCACCATTGCGCAGCTGCGCTCACCCTAGCGCAGCCCCAGGGCCGCAGCGCGGTGACTCCGCAGTTCCCCCTCACCGCCGAGGCACCGCGGCCAGGCTCGGCAGTGCCATGGGGCAGCTGTGGCTCTGCGTCCTCGCCCTGACGGCACTTTTTGGCCTCGCTGCCCCGCAAGGTAGGGGCGGAGGGACTGCACCGCGACCCCCTCTGGGTCCCGTGGCGAGAGGAGAAGGTGCAATGGGGAGCAGCGGGTGCAGTGGGTGCAGTGGGTATAGGGACGTGCAGCGGTGGGGGCAGTTGGGAGCAGTGGGGCACCCTGAGCACTGCAGAGGGTGCAGTGAGGGGTGCAGTGGGTGCAGCGGGTGCAGTGGGTATAGGGGACACGCAGCGGTGGGAGCAGTTGGGAGCAGTGGGGCACCCTGAGCACTGCAGAGGGTGCAGTGAGGGGTGCAGTGGGTGCAGCGGGTGCAGTGGGTGCAGTGGGTATAGGGGGATGTGCAGCAGGTATAGGGGACACGCAGCGGTGGGAGCAGTTGGGAGCAGTGGGGCACCCTGAGCACTGCAGAGGGTGCAGTGAGGGGTGCAGTGGGTGCAGCGGGTGCAGTGGGTGCAGTGGGTATAGGGGACACGCAGCGGTGGGAGCAGTTGGGAGCAGTGGGGCACCCTGAGCACTGCAGAGGGTGCAGTGAGGGGTGCAGCGGGTGCAGGGGGAGGCGCAGGGGTCACGCAGCAGTCATGCAGTGGAGGAGGCACCCGGAGCTCTGCAGAGGGGGGCAGCGGGCACGGTGCAGTGCGCTGGGGCGCAGGGGGTTGCAGCAGGGGCGGGAGGAGGAGATGCGACGGCAGCGTAGCGAGAGCCAAAAGGGGCCCCCTGAGCACCGCAGTGGGAGGCGGCAGGAACACGACGCCGGGCACCACGAAGAGTGCCACAGGGCTGCGGCGGGGGCAGCGGGGACTCGGGGATCCCACGGGCTGGTGCAGCTGGGCCCCACAGGTGGGGACAGGGTGACAGAGAGACCCCTCCACCCAGCCTGTCCCTTTCCTCCGGGCGCTGCAGAAAATGTGACCGCCCAGATCCAGGCTCACCCGCTGGCACCGACCCTGTACCACCAGCTGATGCTCTCCTGCGAGGTCACGGGGGACCTCGGGTAAGGCACCCCCCACCCTCCCGTGGCCTCTGGCACAGCACCGGCGTGGGGCAAACAGGTTTGGCCCCATGGGCAGCAGGAGAAGAAAGCGCTGGGGAGGGAGGACCGTGGTCCCTCTGTGTCCTCCCCCCCCATGGCATGGCCACCCTGGGGTGTCCACCCACCTGCTGACGCCTGGCCTGGCTCAGCCCCCAGGAGTTCCTGTGGGAGAAGGAAGGAAGCCACAGCCCCCTGCAGAAAGGCCCCAACAACATCCTCCTCTTCCCCTCCTTCAACAAGACCCACTTGGGCACCTACATCTGCACGGCCACCAGCTCCCTGGGCACCGCTGTGGCCACCTACAACCTGTGGATAAACGGTAGGGAGGGGACCAAGCGGATGGCTGGGGACAAGGGCGCTTCCCTTCCTCCCAGGGCTCGTGCTCAGCACCCCATGCCACCCCATATCACAGCCCACACGTGGCCGGTCTCGGTGGTGGAAGCCACCTCTGGGTCTGACGCTGGAGGCCACCTCCAGGTTGGTGGTGGCTTCCTCGCTGGCACGCCGTAACCCTGTTTCCCCTTGGGGGACTCGGCCAGATGCCACTTGGCCGTGGCAGGAGCAGCCACCTCTTTCTTGCCTCTCCCAGACCTGGTGCACAACGTGTTCGTGTTTCCGCAAAAGACCAAAGACTCCCACGTGCTGGTGATGGCGAAGCCAGAGCAGCCACTGCAGAACTTCACCGTGTGCCTGCGGTCCTACAGCGACCTGACCCGGCCCCACAGCCTCTTCTCCTATGCCACCAAGGCGCAGGACAACGAGATCCTCCTCTTCAAGCCCAAGCCCAGCGAGTACCGGCTCTACGTGGGGCGCAGGGCTGTGTCCTTCCGCGTCCCCGAGAGCATCGCAGCAAGCGAGCACGTCTGCGCCAGCTGGGAGTCCGCCACGGGCATCGTGGGCTTTTGGTTCAACGGGAAGCCCTGGCCCCGCAAGGGGCTGCAGAGGGGCTACACGGTGGGGGCGGAGGCGGCCATCGTGCTGGGGCAGGAGCAGGACACCTTTGGGGGCGGCTTTAACGCCCAGCAGTCTTTCGTGGGGGAAATCTCGTCCGTGTACATGTGGGACACGGGGATCTCCACCGCGGGCGTGAGGGCGGCCATGTACAACACTCCCAAGAAAGCCCCGATATTCGGCTGGAGAAACTTCCCCTACAAGATCGTGGGCGAGGTGTACCTGAAGCCCTGACGCCCGGCGCGCAGCGCGGGGCTGGTGCGCTCCTGCGCGGTGGCCAGCAAGCGCTGGGCGAGCCGTGATTGCCACGGGGGCTGTGTCCCCCCACCCCTTCCCTGCTGTGTCACCCCCCCCCCCCCCAAAGCCACCTGGCATCACATAAATGAAGAAATGGGTTTGAAAAGCAGCAATGGTCTTTGCCGGGCAAACTGAAGCCCACCAAAGCTCAGCGTGGCTCAGGTAATTAATTCGGGCTCAGAAAACTCGTCAGGGTGAGGGTCGGCGGGAGAGGAGGAAGGGGGACGACGGGGGAAAGGGCTGCTGCCAGGCCTGGGGGCCCGCTCCCATCCCAGGGACACTGGGGACACTGGGGACACTGGGGCGAACAGGGGGACAGAGAGGGGGCACTCCCTTGCCCAGCGCTGGGGGACGTACACCCCCGCCGGCCCCCCGGCACGGAGGGGGCCAGGGCCGGGAGGGGCAGCCCCGGGGGGTGCAGCCCCGTGTCCCGCAGCCCCGGGGTGCAGGCCCATGTCCCGCAGCCCCGTGTCCCGCAGCCCGGGGGTGCAGCCCCGTGTCCCGCAGCCCCGTGTCGTGCAGCCCCGTGTCCCGCAGCCCGGGGGGTGCAGCCCCGGGGGGTGCAGCCCCGTGTCCCGCAGCCCCGTGTCCTGCAGCCCCGTGTCCCGCAGCCCCGTGTCCCGCAGCCCGGGGGTGCAGCCCCGTGTCCCGCAGCCCCGTGTCCTGCAGCCCCGGGGTGCAGCCCCGTGTCCCGCAGCCCGGGGGGTGCAGCCCCGTGTCCCGCAGCCCCGTGTCCCGCAGCCCGGGGGCGCAGCCCCGTGTCCCGCAGCCCCGTGTCCCGCAGCCCGGGGGTGCAGCCCCGTGTCCCACAGCCCCATGTCCCGCAGCCCCGGGGGTGCAGCCCCGTGTCCCGCAGCCCGGGGGTGCAGCCCCGTGTCCCGCAGCCCCGTGTCCCGCAGCCCCGTGTCCCGCAGCCCGGGGGTGCAGCCCCGTGTCCCGCAGCCCCGTGTCCCGCAGCCCCGTGTCCCGCAGCCCGGGGGTGCAGCCCCGTGTCCCGCAGCCCCGTGTCCCGCAGCCCCGGGGTGCAGCCCCGTGTCCCGCAGCCCCGTGTCCCGCAGCCCGGGGGCACAGCCCCGTGTCCCGCAGCCCCGTGTCCCGCAGCCCGGGGGTGCAGCCCCGTGTCCCCCAGCCCCGTGTCCCCCAGCCCCGTGTCCCGCAGCCCGGGGGTGCAGCCCCGTGTCCCCCAGCCCCGTGTCCCCCAGCCCCGTGTCCCACAGCCCCGTGTCCCGCAGCCCCGTGTCCCGCAGCCCAGGGGGTGCAGCCCCGTGTCCCGCAGCCCCGGGGTGCAGCCCCGTGTCCCGCAGCCCCGTGTCCCGCAGCCCGGGGGCGCAGCCCCGTGTCCCGCAGCCCCGTGTCCCGCAGCCCCATGTCCCGCAGCCCGGGGGGTGCAGCCCCGGGGGGTGCAGCCCCGTGTCCCGCAGCCCCGTGTCCCGCAGCCCCGTGTCCCGCAGCCCGGGGGTGCAGCCCCGTGTCCTGCAGCCCCGTGTCCCGCAGCCCCGTGTCCCGCAGCCCCGGGGGTGCAGCCCCGTGTCCTGCAGCCCCGTGTCCCGCAGTCCCGTGTCCCGCAGCCCGGGGGTGCAGCCCCGTGTCCCGCAGCCCCATGTCCCGCAGCCCCGTGTCCCGCAGCCCGGGGGTGCAGCCCCGTGTCCCGCAGCCCCGTGTCCCGCAGCCCCGGGGGTGCAGCCCCGTGTCCCCCAGCCCCGTGTCCCGCAGCCCCGGGGGTGCAGCCCCGTGTCCCGCAGCCCCGTGTCCCGCAGCCCGGGGGGGTGCAGCCCCGTGTCCCGCAGCCCGGGGGTGCAGCCCCGTGTCCCCCAGCCCCGTGTCCCGCAGCCCCGTGTCCCGCAGCCCGGGGGTGCAGCCCCGTGTCCCGCAGCCCCGGGGGTGCAGCCCCGTGTCCCCCAGCCCCGTGTCCCGCAGCCCCGTGTCCCGCAGCCCCGTGTCCCGCAGCCCCGGGGGTGCAGCCCCGTGTCCCGCAGCCCGGGGGGGTGCAGCCCCGTGTCCCGCAGCCCCGTGTCCCGCAGCCCCGGGGGTGCAGCCCCGTGTCCCCCAGCCCCGTGTCCCGCAGCCCCGGGGGTGCAGCCCCGTGTCCCGCAGCCCCGTGTCCCGCAGCCCGGGGGGGTGCAGCCCCGTGTCCCGCAGCCCGGGGGTGCAGCCCCGTGTCCCCCAGCCCCGTGTCCCGCAGCCCCGTGTCCCGCAGCCCGGGGGTGCAGCCCCGTGTCCCGCAGCCCCGTGTCCCGCAGCCCGGGGGCGCAGCCCCGTGTCGCGGCGGCCGCTGCGGCCCCGCCGTTGCCGGACGCTCCCTGCCCGCCCGCGCCGCCGCTCTTTGCAGACGCTCCCCGGGCCCGGCCCCGCTCCGCCGCCGCCGCCCGGCCTCCCCGGTACGGCGGGGCGGGAGGGGCTGGGGCCCGCTGCGGGCGGCCTGCGGGGGTCGGGCCGGGCCGGGGCCCCGCTCGGGGCAGGCCGCGGGGGCCGGGCCCGGGCGGTGCGGCCTACGGCGGGGCTCCGGCCGGTGCGGGGCTGCCGCGGGGGGGGGGACGGGCCTGGTCGGGGGGACGGGCCCGGGGATCTCGGGGGGCCTGAGCTGGGGGCCTGGCCCCGTGCTCTGGGGGTGGTGGTACCGGGGGGGCCTGCGGGCCTGGCCAGGGGCCTGGGGGCCTGAGCTGGGGGCGTCAAGGGCCTGGCCAGGGGCCTGGGGGGCCTGGCCATGAGCTCCTGGGGGCCTGGCTATGAGCTCCTGGGGGCCTGGCCAGGGGTCTTGGGGGGCCTGGCCATGAAATCCTGGGGGCCTGGCCATGAAGTCCTGGGGGGGCCTGGCCATGAGCTCCTGGGGGTCTGGCCATGAGCTCCTGGGGGGCCATGAGGTCCTGGGGGGCCTGGCTATGAGCTCCTGGGGGTCTGGCCATGAGCTCCTGGGGGGCCATGAGGTCCTGGGGGGCCTGGCTATGAGCTCCTGGGGGTCTGGCCATGAGCTCCTGGGGGCCTGGCCAGGGGCCTCAGGGGGCCTGGCCAGGGTTTCTTGGGGGGCCTGGCCATGAACTCCTGGGGGGTCTGTCCAGGGGTCTTGGGGGGCCTGGCCATGAGCTCCTGGGGGCCTGGCCAGGGTTTCCTGGGGGGCCTGGCCATGAAGTCCTGGGGCGCCTGGCCATGAAGTCCTGGGGGGCCTGGCAGGGGTCCTGGGGGGCCTGAAGTGGGCTTGGGCTTCCAGGGATCCTGGCGATGGTCTCCCGGGGGTCTGGCCCGGCCGGGGTCCCCAGAGCAGCCCTGTCCCCAGGGAACGTGGCAGCAGAGGCCCACAGTGCCGGTCCCCGCAGGCAATGGGGGCGTCCGAGCCCCCCAACTTCTCGTGGGTGGTGGAGGGGCAGCTGGCGGGCCTGGCCATGCCGCGGCAGCCGGGGCACTACCGGTTCCTGCTGGCCCAGGGCGTGCGGCACCTGGTGTCGCTGTCGGAGCGGGCGCCCCCGCACCACGGCTGCTGCCCCGCCATCCGGCTCCACCGCCTCCGCGTGCCTGACTTCAGCCCCCCGACGCCCGGGCAGATCCAGAGCTTCCTGCAGCTGGTGGAGGAGGCCAACGCCCGCGGGGAGGTACGGCGGGGGGGCACGTCACACCGGGGAGGCAGCGCCGAGGCGGGTGACACCGCGGGGGGGTGACACCGCGGCGGGGAGGAGGTGGCACCCAGTGAGGGGTTACACCGAGAGGGTGACGCCAAGGGAGGCAACGTCTGTAACACCGAGGGGTGATGCTGGGGAGCAGGGGGGGGCTGCAGCAGGGACACCCGCATCCCTCCGTGCTGGTGCCAGCTGACGGTGCGGCGCTGCTGGCCAGGCCGTGGCGGTGCACTGCATGCTGGGACACGGCCGGACGGGCACCATGCTGGCCTGCTACCTGGCGAAGGCACGGAAGATGAGCGGCGGCGACGCCATCCAGGAGATCCGGCGGCTGCGGCCCGGCTCCATCGAGACGTGGGAGCAGGAGCAAGCCGTGATCCAGTTCTGCCAGCGCGCTGAGGACAGCGAGGAGGCGTGAGCACGACCGTCTCCCCGGGGCAGCGTGTGCCGGACGGGTTCGATGGAGATGGTCACTCCGAAATGGTGGGGGGCCTGTCCCAGCCCCACGGTGCTGCCGTCTGTCCCTTCACACATTAAAGGACTCTCCTGTGGCTTCTCTCCAGGGCTCTGTGTGGCAAAGAGGTGGGCAGCACACGCGCTCGCGGCTCTGCCGGGCTCCCTGCCATCGCGCTGCACCGCCTGGCTTGGTCGGCAGCTGTACCCCGGGCTGCAGGGCTCCTGGCTTTTGGGTCTCTGCCTGGCCTCGGCCCTTGGGGAGCGCAAGCGGCTCCACCTCGGGCACTGGCGGGCAGCCCCGGAGCTGGTCGCCCGCCAAAGCAGCGATGCCACGTGGAGGGTGGCAGCCGTGTCAGCGCACGGCGGCTGGCCCGGGACATTGATGCTTAAGTGAAGCTTAGGCGGAATTTAGGCATCTCTGTCCAAAAGTCCAATCCTGAAAATCTCTTCTCAGCTGCTCCTAACCTTGGTGGCATTTAAATCCTAAGTGCAAGAAGCGTCACCGTCCCCGTTCCTGGGCGCGCAGCACATGGCCAGGAGTGCCTGGCGCCCGCTGGGCACGAGCGCTGTGTCCGCGCCCTGGGCTGGCGGGGCCATCACCTCTGCCAGGCGGCTCCACGGCCCCCAAACATTGCTCTGAAACCCCAAAATGTCATTGTCTTCCCTCAGGAACGAAGCACCGGGGTGGTGGCACCGGGCACTGCTGACAAAACAGCTGGGCCCTGCTCGGAGCCGTGGCTGGGGGTGACCGACCATCTCGGAGTGGCTGCGGCACCCTGGTGTCCCCCCTTCCTGGACCCAACTCCTCCTGCAGGGCTTGGGATGGGACTGGCGAGTGCGGAGGAGGTGACGGGGGGTGTGCGTCTTCGCTGCGGTGTGTGGGGCACTGCAAAAAGCAGGGGGTAGAAAGCAGCCCCCAGCTCTGCCCGCTGCCCCGTAGCCCTTCCCCAGTGTCCCCCGTGTCCCACGAGCGATGCCGTGGCTCTGGTGGGCTGTGACACCGCACCAGGACATGGGGCCATCTGGGGGTGCTCGACTCTGCCCGCACCCCTTGCCCAGGGTACGAGCGGCTGGGGGGGGCCCAGCCCTGTGCTGGGGGACAGGGATGGGGGGACGGGGATGAGGATGATGGGGACGGGGCAGTGCCATCCAGCTGCAGCGCCTAAGCCCGCGGGAGCCACAGGACTCACATGGGCCCGTGAGATGCAGGAAAGCAGCTTAAGCGCAGAATTATTTACTTTAACTCCTCTTACTTTAGCTCTGTCCTTAATAGTCCCCCAGGCTCAGGGGGCCGGGCCAGGCCGGGCCGACGGGGGGGACCGCGGACCCCCCCTGCCCCAGGGAAGGGTGGCCGGCATGGGGGGCTTTGCCCCAGCGTCCCCGACCCAGCGCTCAGCGCCGCTCCCAGGACTCAGCGGTGCTGCAGAGCAGGGCTCAGCATGGCGCGTGCGGCCCAGCGTGGCCACGCTCGGCCCTCGATGCTGGGCTCCCGACGCTGGGCTCCATCGTGGTGACAGGAGGCGGGGGATGTCCCCTCCCCAGTCAGCCCCTGTCCCAGGAGGCTCTCCAGAGCCCCCGGCCTGGCGGGCAGCCCAGCTCCGGCTCAGCCTGGCGGGATGGGGACACCGCACCGGTGGCCGTCCCCGCGCCAGGGACGCATTTAGGATGGGATTAGAGAGGGGACGGCCGGGGTGGGGAAGGGCAGGCGGGGAGCCCTGGCACGACGGCGGTCACAGGGGTGTCCCATGTCGGCACATGCACTGCCTCCCGGCTGTGGGGCTGTGCGTGGTGTGGCACGGCACAGCTCGGCATGGCTTGGCACGGCGTGGCTCGGCACGACATGGCTTGGCATGGTATGATATGGCATGGTATAGGATCATAGAATCACAGAACCGTTAAGGTTGGAAAAGACCCTTAAGATCATCGAGTCCAACCGCTAACCCAGCACTGCCAAGGCCACCACTAAACCATGTCCCCAAGCACCACATCTCCCCGGCTTTTAAATCCCCCCAGGGATGGGGACTCAGCCCCTGCCCTGGGCAGCCTGGGCCAGGCCCTGACAGCCCTTTGGGGAAGGAGTTTTTCCCAATCCCCAACCTAACCCTGCCCTGGCGCAGCTTGAGGCCGTTCCCTCTCGTCCCATCGCTTGTTCCTGGGGAGAAGAGACCGACCTCCCCGGCTCCAGCCTCCTTTCAGGCAGTTGCAGAGAGCGATGAGGGCTCCCCTCAGCCTCCTCTTCTCCAGGCTGAGCACCCCCAGCTCCCCCAGCCGCCCCTCCCCACCCTTGTGCTCCAGCCCCTTCCCCACCCTCGCTGCCCTGCTCTGCCCACGCTCCAGCCCCTCCATCTCCTTCTGGGGGTGAGGGGCCCAGCGCTGAGCACAGGATTCGAGGGGCGGCCTCACCAGTGCCCAGCACAGGGGGACGATCCCTGCCCTGCTCCTGCTGGCCACGCTATTCCTGACACAAGCCAGGATGCCATTGGCCCTCTTGGCCACCTGGGCACACTGCTGGCTCATGTTCAGCCGCTGTCGCCCACCACCCCAGGTCCTTTCCCGCCGGGCAGCTCCCAGCCGCTCCTCCCCACGCCTGCAGCGGTGCCTGGGGCTGTTGTGCCCCAAGGGCAGGACCCGGCCCTGAGCCTTGTTGAACCTCAGACAGTTGGCCCCTCATACAGTATGGCAGGGAAGGGCTCGGCATGGCACGGTGTGGCTTGGCACGGCATGGCTCAGCACAGCACGGCTTGGCATGATATGGCATGGTATGGCAGGGAAGGGCACGGCATGGCATGGTGTGGCATGGCTCAGCATGGCACAGCTCAGCATGGCACAGTGTGGCGTGGCTTGGCATGGTATGATATGGCGTGGTATGGCAGGGAAGGGCTCGGCATGGCATGGCGTGGCTCGGCACGGCACGGCACGGCACGGCACAGCTCGGCACGGCACAGCTCGGCACAGCAGGGCTCAGCCTGCGGCCGCCCTGGCTGAGCACCGTGCGTTGCCGATGCTCCTTGCAGGCACACCTGTGTCGCACACCTGTGTCGCACACCTGTGTCGCACACCGGGTCACGCACACCTGTGTCACGCACACGTCCCGTGCCCGTGTCCCACGGATGCATCGCACCCCCGCACCCCGCAGCAGCGTCCCCCCGCCCGCTCCCCTCCCGCCTCGCCCCCCTCCCGCCGGAACTACAGCTCCCAGCAGCCCTCGCGGCTCCCACCGCCCCGCTCCGCCATTGGTCGCCTCGGGGGCGCCGGGCTCGGGATTGGCTGTCCCCGCGGCAGGGGGCGGGGAGAGGGGCGTGGCCCGGGGCGGCCCCTCCCGGCGCCGCGGGTTTGTTTGCGGCCGCCCGGCGGCGGGGCCGGAGCGGAGCGGAGCGGGACGGGCATGAGGAGCGGCGGGGCGCGGAGCCTCCAGCGTCCCCCGCCCGGGGCCGGTGCGCCGTGGGCAGCCCGGCGGAGCCCGCCGGTCCGCGGGCCCTGAGGCGCCGGCCCCCGGTGACCCCGCCGCCGCTCGGTGCCCCGCCGCCCGCCCCGTCCCGCCGCGGGAGCCGCCTGCGGGGGGTCCTGGGCTATGCGGTGGTGGCTGCGCGCCGCCGTCCTCAGCCTGCTCGGCGCTGAGGGTAAGGAGCCGCCGAGCCGGGGCGGGAGCGGCCGCGCTGCCGGTGGGGCCGGTCTGACCGGTGCCGGGCCCCCCGCAACGCGGGTGGCGGCGGGGACAGCGGACGCCGTGCCGCTCCCGACGCCGCGGGGCCGGGGGCGGCCGGTGCCGCCGGGCGGGCAGGGGTCCGCGGGCTGGGTGGGGGGCGGGCAGCGTCCCGTCCCGGCGGCGGGGCTCACCCCCCGCCTCGGTCCCCGCAGGCAGCGGCCAGAGCGAGTCCCAGGCCGTGGTGGGGCGAGTCGGGGAGAGCACGGTGCTGGGCTGCGACCTCCTGGACGCCCAGGAGAGCCGTCCCCCTCTCTACGTGATTGAGTGGGTCCGCTTCGGCTTCGTCCTCCCCATCTTCATCAAGTTCGGGCTCTACTCGCCACGGGTGGACCCGGAGTACATCGGTAAGTCCCGCGGCGGTGGGCGGTTAGGGGGTCCTGGGGGGCCACCCTGGCCCCAGCCGCCGGGCCGGGACTGGCCCGGGGCAGGACGCGAGGTGGCCAGGCCGGCTCCGATGTCCCGCGTCCCCGCTCTCCTTGGCTGGGCCCCAGCCGAGGGCTGCTGCTGTCAGACCGCATTAATCACGCTCCCGGGGTGCTGGGGAAGCGCAGGGCTCTCCCTCTGGCCCCACAGCGGCAGGAGGGGACCTTGTGGGGCTGGGGAGGTGCCCGTGGCAGGGCAGAGTCCCCTCCTTGTGCAGCAGCTCCAGGGATGGCCGGAGCAGGAGGCGGAGGGGATGTGAACACCCAGCTCCAGGGGAGACGCAGCCCCCGGCCCAGCTCGGCAGCGGGAGGGATCCCCACTGGGATGGAGGCGGGAGAAGCCCCCCAGGCAGGAGGTTCCCGGCACGCCAGCCATTGCTCCCATCACCGTGGCCTCTGGCTGCTGGGATCTCCCCAGCGTTACCCACTTGGGAACGGGGACGGCCGAGTGCCCGCCTGCCTGTGCGTGGGCTGCAGCGTCGTGGCGATGCCTGCTGCGCTGCCCTGGCTCTCCTGTCCTGCCTTCTGTGCCGGACCGGAGCCGGTGACACCGGGATGCCCTGTGCCAGAGGCCTCGGGCACCCGGGCACGGCCACGCCGCCGCCTTGGCCCGTGCGGGTCGCTTGAAGGTTGAGCCCGGGGAGGGGATTTTGGCGAAGCTGCTAATTGGCGGTGCTGGGCTGGCTGGGATTTGGAGCAAAGCTGCGCCGGGCCAGGGCTGCAGCGTGGGAGGGGGATGTTCTCCTCTTTACGAGATATTTAAAGTGAAGCGGTGGCGGACCTCGAGGGATCCCTGCGAGAGGGATCCCTGCAAGCGTGGAGGCGAAGACAACGGGAGCGTCCCTCGAGGACGGGGACGAAGGGCTGGTAGCTGGCCGGCGTTTTGGGCTGAGCCTGGCCCCATCAGCCTGTGGCAGTGACGCACCAAAAGGGATGGGGAGGGCCCGAGAGCCAGGCTGTGCCTAGGTCAGGAGCCTGCCCCCGCCGCCGAAACCGGCCCTTGCCTGAAAACCACGCAGCTGAGGTTTGAGCCAACCCCTCTCCTGCCCGGCCGCGGGCAGAGCGGCGCTGCCTCTGCCCGGGCTGCGTAGGAGAAGACCGATTTCGGGGCACACCCCAGCCTCTCCCCGTTGCCAGCCCTCGCGCGGGGACCCCTTCGCTCCGCGGCCGGCCCCGAGCCGGCTCGGTGGGACCCTGCGGTGATGACAAGGCACCTGCTTTCCCAGGAGGCCCAGGCTGGGCTGCGGTTACCTGAGCCCGGCATCGCAGGGCCCCTCAGCTGCAGGAGCTCCGGTTACCCAGAAAGGGCCTGGCAGCATCCTGCCTGCTCCTGCCTGCGCTGCCCTCAGCCCTCCCCCTCGGGCTGCTACGGGATCAGCGCTGGGGGAAGGGGTCTGGTGGCAGTAATGAGGGCAAGGTGGGTGGGCAGGGGGGCTGGTGGCTGTCACCATGGCAGCGGGGCTTGTTTTCAATCCTCTGGGGAGCGGGAAGGGATGGAGGGAAGGGCAGGGGCTGCTGGCGCAGGGTAAGGGCGAGGGCAGCCCCTCGCAGGCGGAGCAGGTCCGGCGTCACCCAGAGGGGCCGGGGAGCCCCTGCTGTCACCCGTGCGCCTCTTGGGGCAATTTGGGGGCATCCTGGGCACCGCGTGGGCTGCAGCCGCCTCCGCGAGAGCCCTTGGGTCGCTTGGGGGAACGAGGTCAGCTCTCCCCCAGAGGCCACCGTCCCCCGCGGTGTCATGGGCCACTGTCCCCTGCTGTTGGCTGGTGTGGAGCGGGGCCGGTGGTCCCTGGCCTGGCTGCCTGCTCAGGCACTCCATCCCCGGCAGCGAGTGTGGCGGCTGGGGCTGCGGCCCCCTTTGTGTCCCTCTGAATGGCGGTTGCCAGGCACTGGGGGATGCTGGTCTGGAGGGCAGCGGCGGTTTTGTTATCGGCTGGGTGGTGGAAGAGGAGGAGGGGGCTGGGGCCAGCACGGGGGATTAGGGGGAGGCTGGGGGGCGTCCCTGGGGCACTCTGATCCCTTCCAAAGGGACCTTTGTTCAGGAGCCTGCTGCTCCCGCCCAGCTCCTGGGGCTGCGAGCTGGCAGCTGCAGGCAGGGATGGGGCACGGCACTGCCTCCGGCGCGGGAGCCGGCTCTGGGGTGAGGGCTGGGAGGACCCCTTGGCCCACGGGTGTTTTGCCCATGGGTGGCTCCCGTCCCTCTTGCCGCTCCTGCCAGCAGGAGGTTTGCCTGGGGCGTTGCTTTGTGCTCCGAGTGAGGGACGCAGATATGTCTGTCTGTCCCCAGCATCTCCTGCTGCAGGAGAGGCCGTGGGTCTGTGTTGGAGCTGGCCATGGGGAGAGGCAGGAGCGGTGGGAGATGCGATGGGTGGCTGCAGCGGCTGGAAGAAGCTCAGGGCACTGTTGGGAAGGGTTTGCATGTTTGTGTGCTGGGTTCGCGCAGGGCTGCACGGCCCCAGCGCTCGGCATGCGATCCTGTCCCTCAGCTGCCCAGCCTCCGTGCCTAAACCAGCTTGCCCAGGTCCCACTGCTCCTCCTCTTTGCCAGGCTCGTCTGGGGGGGGTGCAGCCTCCCGCCGCCGGTAGCACCCGCGCGGCGCCTGGCCCGGGCTCCGGCGGCTCAGGCAGCGCATGGGGACCGCCTGTGACACTGAGCTCCTGGGTAGAGCTGATGGGGGCGGGCGGAGAGGTTTGGCAAAACTTGCTTTTTTGGAAACGCTTCGGGAAGATGCTGGTGCCAGGGAGCTCTGGGATGTCAACAGGAGCATCGTGGGCTGCTCCGATGCCGAGATCTGCGTGCAGCGCTGCCGCCGCCGTGGCTGTGGCCCTGCGGTGGCACGCTGGGAGCAAGGCCACCCTGGGCAATGGCACGCCTGAGGCTAGACCCTCGTCCCCAGCCTGGAGCAGCTCTCCAGGCCGTGGGTGCCGGCAGCGGGGTCGGGGGCACGTAGCTCTGGGGGTGCTGGGTCCACTGGCTGCGCACCCCGGCCGGGGCTGAGCCAATTGCCCACTGCACGCCTGAGCCGATTATGGCTCTGATAATAGCCCAGGGGATTAAAGGGCTGTGCTTGCTGTTGCCCTGCGCCCTTATCCTCCTCCTCATCAAAGAGGCCGTGGGGCGTGGAGCCACTGCCTGCTTGGGGCTCGGGCGCCGTGGCCTGGGAGAGCCCCCCGTCGCCGTGCCCCTCGGGTCTGTAGTGCTCCCCGCTGCGAGGCGGGCGAGGGGTTCAGCCTGGCCCCGTGCCGTGAGAAGAGGGGATGGTGCAGGGGTGCCCGGGGCTTAGCAGGGCTCCTAAGGGTGAGAGGGCCGGGGGGATCCCCGGGGGAAGGGTGGCCGAGGCTGGGGGGGGACGGTCCCTGAAAGGCAAGGGGGAAGGGTGCAGGGAGGGATTTTGCAGGCAGGCCGGCAGCTCAAGGGGGAGGCAGAGGGGGCGGTGGGACCAGCTCTCCTGCCCAGCTGCTGGGAGCAGTGCTCGGGGCACAGGGACGCGCCTCGCTGCGGGGGTCCCTGCCGAGGCCACCCTATGCAGGTGGCAGAGTCCGCCACCACGTCCTCCCCCGTTTCCCCAGCTGAAGCAGGAGGTGCAGTGCTAAATATCGGTGTGACCAAACTCCACCGCAGCGTGGCCCCCCTGGCTTTTGTCCCGTGGCCATTCCTGCGGTGCTGGCTGAGGCAGAAGGAGCCCGAAGGCAGCCTGGCCGTGCAGGCAGACCCTGCCGCTGCCAATGGGCCAGTCGGCCCCGTTCCCTGGGGAAGCTGCTGAGCCTGCGGCGGGGGCGAGTGCTGCGGGTGGCCCGGGGATGCGGCCGGCAGCGCCGGCCGTGACGGCTGCTTCTGGGCTCGCAGGTCGCGTGCGCATCGAGGAAGGCGCCTCGCTGCGCATTGACCTCCTGCGCGCAGAGGACCAAGGCTGGTACGAGTGCCGCGTGCTCTTCCTCGACCGGCACAACACCGACGCCGACTTCCAGAACGGCACCTGGATCCACCTCACCGTCAACGGTACCAGTTGATCCCACCCTCAGTTGCTGCTCTGCCCAGCGCCAGCCAAGATCTCTCAGGGCTGGGACTGGATCCACTGGTCTTCCAAGCCCAGTTGAGCCACACCTGGGGGTGAGGGTCTGGATTTGTCTTTACAGCACCCCCCACCTTCCTGGAGACCCCCCCTGCTTTCGTGGAGGTGCGAGACCGGGACACACTGAGCCTTACCTGCACGGCTGTCGGCAACCCCCAGCCCGTTGTCATCTGGAAGAGGAGTGACCTGGCTGTCCAGAGCGGGGGCACAGTGCAGGTGAGGATGGCAAACCCCCCCCATGATGTCTCCCACCTCCGCCAGGGTCTCGTGGGGCAGCCAGGTGTGCAGAGCAATGCCACTCTGCTTGGCTGGAGAGCGGGCGCCCGTCCCCACCATGGTGGCACCCACCTTCTGCCACCGGCCCTGCCCACAGCACCACGTTCCTGAGAGCGTCCTGTCCCTTGGTGACTGTGCCCGGTGCCGTTGCAGGTGAGGAACGGGACGCTGAGCATCGCCGTTGTGGAGCGCGCCAGCGCGGGCACCTACACCTGCCATGCTTCCAGCAAGGAGGGCACCATCACCCACACCACCCGCGTGCTCGTGCAGGGTAAGAACGGGTACGCTCCCAGCCCTGGCCGCGTGGGCCGCCCCGCTGGGTGCTGCCACAGGGCACGGTGGGGGCTGGTTTGGGGGCTGGTGCGGGTGTGACGGGCTTTGGGAGCAGCTGAGGCTGTCCCCAGCCCTCGCTGTCCCCTCTGCCCCACACCGCAGGGCCACCCATCATCGTGGTGCCACCCCAGAACGTCACCGTCAACATCTCCCAAGATGCCTTTCTGGCGTGCCAGGCCAAGGCGTACCCGGGAAACCTCACCTACACCTGGTTCCAGGGCAGCAGCAACGTCTTCCACCTCAGGTACAGCGGGGACGGGGATGGCACCGAGGCGGCCACGGGCTCCTGACAGCGGTGCTGGGACCGGCAGGCTGCTGTGGCCCCACAAAGCCTGGATCTGAGCGCCATGGGCTGGCTGGGTGTGTGGCGGAGGGGTTCGCTCATCCTGGGGCGCTGGGGACTGTCCCAGCCGTGCTGTTCACCACTGCCCTCCCCTTCCCTTGTAGCCACCTCCAGGCTCGGGTCCGCGTCCTGGTGGACGGGAGTCTCTTGCTCCAGCGAACAACCCCGGACGACGCCGGCAAATACACCTGCATCCCCAGCAACGGGCTGTGGAAGCCGCCTTCTGCCTCGGCCTTCGTCACAGTGCTGTGTAAGAGCCCCGCAGCCCCTCGTGAGCCTGGGCCGTGCCGTCACCAGCTCCGCTCACAGAAGGGCCCTGCTAGGCCAGCCCAGGGGGGTCCCCACAGGCTCTGGTGGGAAGGGAGCGCTCCTTCAGCTGCCACAGGGACCCCTGCCGCCCTCGCACAGGCCCCGACGCCCTGTTTGTCCTCGCAGATCCGGCACAGGTGACCACCATGCTCCCAGAAACCCACCTGCCCAAGGGGATGCAGGGTGCGATCCGCTGCCCCACCAGGGCCAACCCCCCTCTGCTCTCCGTCAGCTGGACGAGGGACGGGCGCCCGCTGGAGCTGGACAAGGTACCGCCGCTTGCACCCTCCCCTGCCTTCCCACCCCGCCCCGAGCCCCTCGTCCTGACCCTGCACCCCCCTCTCCCAGCTCCCCGGCTGGTCCATGAGACCGGACGGCACCATCATCATCGCGACGGGGAACGACGATGCGCTGGGCGTGTACAGGTGTACCCCGTACAACAGCTACGGCACTGCTGGCGAGTCCCGGCCCACGCGCGTCCTGCTGAAGGTGAGGCTGGGTGGGTGGGCACGCTGCCCGAGCCCCGAGCCCACGCTGCTTCCGCCCTGCTGTGCCGAGCAGCCCGGGTGCGCTGCGTCCCCGTCGGCCTGCCCCGCCGCGGGTCTGCGCCCCGTCCCGCCTGCCACCAAGCCCCGCGCTGTGCGTGCCTGTCTTCCAGGACCCCCCTGCCTTCACGGTGCGCCCCAAGGAGGAATACTTCCAGGAGGTGGGTCGGGAGCTGGTGATCCCCTGCACGGCCCACGGGGATCCCCCCCCAACCGTCACCTGGCTGAAGGTAGGAGCCGCTGCTCTGGGGAACCAGCCGAGCCCTTCTGCGAGGCGGATGCTGCTTTTGGGGCACCGTTCTAGGGCCGTCCCTGTGTCCGTGTCCCCACAGATGCTGCAGGATCACATCTCTCCTGGTGCCTGCAGGAGAAGGGGCTCAGGGCACTTCGCTTGTCATGCCCTCTAAGAAACCAGGGCAAAAATCCTGCCCCTCAGTTCCTAAACCAGCCCCAGGGTGGTGGATCATGTCACGTCCCGTTTTCCCCGAGGGCCCGGTGTTGCAGGGTCGCGGCAGAGCGGCTGCCCTGGCCGTGCTGGGTGGTCGCCCCCCGTCAGCGTGTCCGTGCCTCTCTGTGCAGGTAGGCAGCGCAGGGAAGAGCGGCGCCCAGGTGGATGGGAACAGCAGCCTGGTCTTCCACCCGCTCGTCAAGGAGCAGCACGGGGTCTGGGAGTGCACGGCCACCAACCAGGTGGCCAGCGTCAGCACCACCACTGCCGTCCACGTGCTGGGTGAGTCGCCGGTCCCTGGTGAGCAGGCGTCGGCCGCGGGTGCTGGGCTGCCTTGGGGTGGACAATACCAGGTGGAAGGGGTGGAAAGGCCCCGGCATAGCTGTTGTCCGAGCTACCTGGCCTGATGGGTCTTCTCTCTGCTTCCCTGCCAGGTACCAGTCCTCACGCTGTCACCAATGTCTCTGTGCTCCCGCTCCTGCTGGCAGCCAACATCTCCTGGGAGCCAGGGTTTGACGGAGGTTATTTCCAGAGGTTCAGCGTCTGGTACACACCGCTGTGAGTCCCCGCTGTGGGCAGGGTCTGGTGTCCCAACTGGGGCCCTCAGCTCCGCACTCACGAGTCCCACGTCTCAGGGTGAAGCATCCACCCCAGGCCCATCATGACTGGGTGTCGCTCTCGGTGCCAGTGGGGGCTCAGCACCTCTTGGTGGAGAATCTGCAGCCAGAGATGAGCTACCAGTTCAGCGTTCTGGCCCAGAACAAGCTGGGCAGCGGCCCCTTCAGCCAGATTGTCACCTCTGTGCCCAGGGGTAAGAGGGGGCCTGTGCATTCCCCAAAGCAGCCCCTGTCCCCGCAGAGCCCTCGGTCACCTGGGAGGCTCCTGTTTCGGCTCTGCTGTGTCCCCCCCCGCGTCAGCTCCCCTTTGTCCGCAGGCTTCCCAGTGACCACAGTGCCTCCAGAGCCGCCAGCCATGACCATGCGCGTCTTCCTGTCCCCGCCGCAGGCTCTGACCGCCAACGAGACTGCGCGCGGGGTCCTGCTGCAGTGGGAGCCCCCGGCTCAGTTCTCGGTGGCGCTGAGCGGTTACGCGCTGGAGCTGCGGCAGGACAAGGGTGGCTGGGAGGTGCTGGACCGCTCTATCCCCAGCACGAAGACCCAGGTCCTGGTGCCGGGACTCATCAAGGTGGGAATCTCACTGGGTGCTCCCTGGCGGCGGGGGCAGCTCTGAGGGGACGCAGCAAGGGAGGGGGTCAGACCTGCGTCGCTGCTACCTGGAGTCGGGCCACCCGGCGATGCCGCAGAGCCACTCAGCTCCGCAGCCGTGTGGGCTGAGGTTTGGCTGGCTGCGGTGCCAACAAGGCTAATGGCCCTCTGCTCCCCCAGGACACCTTCTACGAGTTCCGACTGGTGGCCTTTGCTGGCAGCTACATCAGCAATCCCAGCAATACGGTGAACGTCTCCACAGCAGGTAAGGCCTGGGATGCCTTCCTGCCCTGGGGACAGAAATCAGAGGTGTAAAGTGCCCGCCATGGTCTGGGATCTTCACAAACAGAAACCCCTTCATGCTGCTCCCACCCCAAAGCGTCCCTGCTGCTAGACCAGGGGACGCAGCGCCCAGAGCAGGACCCCCAGAGCTAATGCCTGTCTCCGCGTGCGGATCTGGCGTGGCTTCGGTCCCGCGGACTGGGTAGCAGGAGAGCTGCGCGCAGAGCATCCCTGCTCCTGGCACGGCAGAGGGCCCGGGTCTGGCCGAAGGCAGACCAGCCCCAAGGGGCTTCGCTCTTTATCCCTGTGGTGCTGGTGACGTGAGGGAGGCCGTGCCCCGCAGGTAACGCCTTCTGACGGTGTCTCCTGTCTGGCCCAGGCATGGAGGTGTATCCATCTCGCACCCAGCTGCCGGAGCTCCTGCCGCAGCCGGTGCTGGCCGGGGTCATCGGGGGGATCTGCTTCCTCAGCGTGGCCGTCATCTTCAGCACCATGGCTGCCTGCATCATGAACCGCCGGCGTGCCGCCCGCATCCAGAAGCGAAGGCAAGGTAGGAGCCGGTCGGCTGGG
The DNA here is from genome assembly GCA_020745775.1 of Theristicus caerulescens. Classification (NCBI taxonomy): domain Eukaryota; kingdom Metazoa; phylum Chordata; class Aves; order Pelecaniformes; family Threskiornithidae; genus Theristicus; species Theristicus caerulescens. Next base: position 853,543 of record CM036581.1, read on the forward strand.
TGCAGGCACCTGGATCCCGGGGCTCCCAGAGAGCTCGAAGCGCCACGAGCAGGGCAGCAGGACGCGGTGCCCAGGGAGGGGACAGGCCAGCCGGGGCTGGGGGCTCACCAGGGTGGTAGCAGGGCTGAGTGGGTGCCGCCATCTCCTCATCATCACTTTGAGTTGCTCGCTGTGTGATCCCCTTGTGTTCTCATGACCTTCCAGATCCACCACTCGTCTTCTCCCCCAGCAAGAAGCTTCCACCTCCACAGTAAGTCACGCCATGCCACGCTCCCTCCCGTCCCGCTCCCTCCCTGTCTCGCTGCGCTCCCCATCGTTCACTCGCCGCTGGCTGGGGGCAGAGGCACGGGCCGGGGGGCAGCCGTCCCACCGCTGCGGGCTGGCCACAGAGCGGGCGTTAGGAGCGGGGTGCTGGGGTCAGGGTGCGCCGCGGGGTGGGGCTCCCCCCGAGCGCTCCCTCTGGGGAGTTCTGGCTGAAGCGAGGATCAGAAAGCGCAGGCGCAGGGCTGTTGAGCCCGCAGCAGCAGTTCAGGATCACGGTAGCTGCTGCCCCATGCCCGGCACGAGCTCTTCCGCCACGGCGGGCAGCCGGACAAGCCTGGAGCTGGGACAGGGGTGCTGCAGTGGCTCCCTTCTTCCTTACAGCAATTCTCGTGGCTCTGGTAGCCCAGACAGCACCGTGAAGCTGAAGCTGCAGCCGTCTCCCTATCGGAGCCTGCGCCGGACGCTGCTGTGGGGCGAGAAGGCCGGCACCAGCCTGGGTCTCAGCATCGCCGGGGCTGGCTCCCGGTACGCCGTGTACGAGAGCCACGTCGGGGAGCACGTGCCCCTGGAGCGGATCTGCCGCGGCCCCGACGGGCGCTTCGTGGTGGAGACTGACACGCGGCCGCAGGAGAGCGGCTTCGGCGTGGTGCCCTACGCCGAGCTGGAGCCGTACCCCCAGCAGGACCCCCCGGGGCCGCAGCCTGAGCCCTACCTCCAGCTGCCCGCGGAGGAGGAGGAGGAGGAGCCCATCTGGCGCAAGGGGGTCTCGCTGCGCCCCCGGCCCGCAGGGCAGGCCCGCCGGGGAGCCCGGGCCACCAGCTACCGCCAGGGCCGCTATTTTGGCTACGGCAGCAGCAGCCCCGTAGATGAGGCCACGGCGTTGTGCATCATCAACATCAGCCCCGTGGCCTCTGCCACAACTCTGCCTTACAGCACCGTGGAGGAGCTGCGCAACAGCCCCGGCAGCGCCGGGCCCCGCCAGAGCACCACCAGCGCCCCGTGGGACTCGCTGCCCCCCGAGGGCTCCCCCCAGCCACCCCTCGGCCCCCCGCTCTCCCCCAGCCTCGGGTGCCACCAGCAGCTCACTGGCCCCCCTGCCCAGAGCGGGATCCTCCAGTACCTGAGCCTGCCCTTCTTCAAGGAGATGTGCGTTGATGGTGACTGGCCACCCCCGGAGGAGCTGGCCGAGCCCAGCCATGCCGGCGGCCAGCCGGAGCCCGCCGACGGCCCGCTGCCCGCCCCGCCGGAGGCTGGGGGCTCCCCGCAGCACACAGGGCGGCCGCTGTGCCCGGACTGCATCGACACATGTGCCAACACCACCTCCCCCTCAGCCCCTGCTTTCCTCAAGCCCCCCCAGGCTCCCGGTGGGTCCTGCCAAGGCCTCGCTGCCCGGCACCGCTGCCTGGCTCGGCGCCCCCAGCCCTGGGGCCAGCCCGCGGCCCCCTCCCCAGCCCGCTCGCCGCCTCCCCGCCGGCGGCAGCAGGACTGAAGCCGTGCCCTCAGCCGGCACCGCGGAGCCCAGCTGGGTGCCGGGCAGGCCACCGGATCCTGCCCCCCCTGGAGAAGCGGCCGCGGGGCAGTTTGACCAGCCAGAGCAGCGGCCGGGGCAGCGCCTCCTTCCTGCGGCCCCCCTCGCTGGCACCGTCCCTGGGGGGGCAACTGCCTGGGCCCCCCGCTCGGGGACGGGGGCAGCTGGCACAGCGGAGGCTCGGCAGCAGAGGAGGGCAGGGCGAGGACGGATCCGGCCCTCGGCGGCACGGGGAAGAGGTGAGCTGTGGGCAGGATGCCGGGGACGAGCCGGCTCACGGGGCTTGGCTGCGGCGTCCCAGCACGGAGCAGCCCCGCTGGCTCCCAGCCCCCGCGGCACCCCAGCCCCTGCTCCCTGGGGCCACCCCGCTATGGGGTCCCCACCATCCCTGCCCCTGGGGACCACCCCAGCTCCCCCGTCGGGGTGCGCCTGCGCGGGCACTGTCCTGACGCCCGTCCTTGCAGGAGGAACACGTCGGTGGATGAGAACTACGAGTGGGACGCGGAGTTTGCCCTGGAGTCGGACATCCTCGAGGCGCTGCAGCTCTACCGCAGCGGGGACCCCGAACGCCCCATCTCCACCATCGCCCTGCGCGACCTGGAGCGGCAGAGTGAGTGCGGCACCCCCGGGCCCCCCGACCCTCGTCGCCCTGTCCCCCGCTCTTCCCAGGCCATTGGGAAAAGGGGGTGGCAGGGCCCTTTGGCACCCACGACCCTGGCGATGGCCCCGTGGGTGGGTGACGCAGCCGGGCCGGACGCTGCCTGTCTCCCCGCAGAGCCCGGCGGCGGCTTCTCCCCGGTGAGCTCGGTGTCGGCGGAGGCATTGGCGGCGGCCGGCGGCCCCCCGGAGCGCGGCAGGGCCCTGCGCCAGGAGCTGGCGGGGTCCCGACGCCGCAGGGAGGTGGCCCAACAGCGGCTGGGCCCCCGCGGGTGCTGCGCCGAGCGCTTCGAGCTGGCCACGCTGCTCTAGGGACCCCCGGGACCCCCGGGGCCGGGGGAGGAGGGCGTCGGGCTGGAATAAAGAGGTGTGAGAGCAGCACCGGCTCGTCTGTGGCTGGGCGATGGGTGCCCCCCTACCCCCCAGCCCCGGGGCACCCACCGGCCCCCCCCCCAGGGCCCCCGGCCCCTCCAGGGTCCTGCCACTCGCCCCCCCCCCCCCCCCCCCCCCCCCGCCACTGACCCTGTCCCGGTGCTCCCCACATTCCCCCCGTGTCCCCCATCCTCCCCGTGCTTCTGCTGCCCACCCGCCGGGGCTCCCGGTGGGGCCCCCCCGTCCCGTCCCGGTGCCCCCCCCCCCTCCTTGTCCGGTGCCCCCCCCTCCTTGCCCGGTGGCCGTCCCGTCCCGGTGGCCCCCTCCTTGCCCGGTGCCCCCCCCTCCTTGCCCGGTGCCCCCACACGTGTCCCGGTAGCCCCCTCCTTGCCCGGTGCCCCCCCCCTCCTTGCCCGGTGGCCCCACACGTGTCCCGGTAGCCCCCTCCTTGCCCGGTGCCCCCCCGCCCCGTCGGACTGTGGGCGGGGCCGGGTCTGGCGGCGGCTCCGCGCGGGGCGGGGCTTGCGCGCCTCGTTCCCTTATATGGCCATACCGCGGGAGCGCGTCACGGGGGGGCGGGGCCCCGAGCGCATGACGTCACCGCGCGGTGTTCCGGGGGTCGCCGGCGGGCTGTGCCGCGGGTCGCCCCGGGTCGCAGCGGGCTGTGCCCAGGGGTCCCGCCCGTGTGTCACCCCCGGCCGCCCCCCCACGGCCGCCCGTGGCCCCCAGCCCCGTGTCCCCCTGCCCATCCCCCTGCCCCCGTGGCCCCGTGGCCCCCAGCCCCGTGGCCCCCTGCCCGGCCCCGTGGCCCCGTGGCCCCCAGCCCCGTGGCCCCCTGCCCGTCCCCCACCCCGTGGCCCCCAGCCCCGTGCCCCCCTGGCCCCCCACCCCGTGTCCCCCAGCCCCGTGTCCCCCTGCCCGGCCCCCGTGTCCCTCCGTTCTGCCCCCGGCTCTGTCCCCGGACCTGCCCAGCGTCACATCGCTCCCCCCGCTCCTGCGCTGTCTCCCCCCGGCTGTGTCCCCCCCCCCCCGTGTCACCCCGCCATCGTCCCCGGCTGCATCCCCGGAGCATCCCGCCCTGTGCCACTCCCTCACCACCGCATGTCCCCGGCGTCCTGTCCCCGTGCCGCTCCCCTGGGTCCTGTCCCCGTGCCCCCCCCGCTCCACCTCTGGGGGTCCTGCCCCCGCCCCCCTGGCTCTGCTCCCTCATTGCCCCATGCTCCCCCCAGGGGCCCTGTCCCCAAGTCCCTGCCTCTCCTGGCCGAGTCCTTCCAGGATCCCGCGCCTGCATCGCCATTTCCCCGCTCTCTGTCACCCCCGTGGGAGCTGTCCCCCTGTATCATCCCCCTCCTGCTCTCTGTGTCACCCTGGGCCACCCCCCCATGGGTCCTGCCCCCCGTGTCACCCTTAAAACTGTTCCCCTGGGTCCTGCCGCTGTGCCACCCTCATCCCGTCACCCCCTAACCCTGCCCCTATTCCTGCACCCCCATGTCGCTCCCTGACCTTGTCCCCCCCATGTCACCCCTGTCCCATCCCGGTGCCCTCGGTCACGTGCCACCCCCCGCCCCGCTCCCCTCGTCTGCGTGTCCTACAGCCATGCACCCACGTTGCTAAAGCCACTGGAAATCCCCGGGGGACACCCGCAGCCCGGGTGGGGGGGGGGGGGAGATGACAGGGACAACACCCAACCCGCCACGTGTCACCCATGGGTGCAGGAGAGGCACTGGCCACCGCGGGGGGGTGGGGGGGGCCACTCCAAGGCCGGTCCCCACCATGACGGTGTCCTCGCGACCGCGCTCCCAAGGATGGTGGCACAAGGATGGCTCAGGAAGGTGGGTGCTGAGCCCGGGACAGATTTTGGGTGCTGAGGGGTGGGTGGGGTCACGGGGCCGCCGCAGTGGCGGCCCTGCCACCCGTTCCGGAGGCGGCCGGTGGCTTTGGGCCGAGGTTTTGTTTGTTGTTTTGGTTGCGCTTCCCATGGAGACGGGACTTGTGCAAGCACTATCGTCCCTCCCTGCGCTGCCAGCGGCACCACGGGCGCTGGGGACACCATGTCCCTGCGGGGCCCGCAGCCCCCCGAGCTGTCCCCCGCCACCATGGCCAGGCCCTGGTGGTCCCCACCACCACATCCCCTGCCACCGTGGTGACCGTGACCTCTGCTACTACAGCTGGGCCCTGTCACCATCACAGCCTTGTTCCCCGCTGCCACCGCGCCGGGTTCTGTCTCCACCATGGTCACCACAGCCCCCACGTCCCCTCACCACTACAGCCCCCGTCCCCACCAAAACCCTGATGTCCCTTGAACGCTATGGCGACCCTGTCCCTACCACAGCCACCCTGTCCCTGCCACCACAGCCACCCTGTCCCTGCCACCACAGCTACGCTGTTGTCACCACAGCCACCCTGTCCTCACCTTGGCTGCCACAGCCATCCTGTCCCCACCACAAGCCCTATGTCCCCCTGCCACCACGGCTGCCTTGTCCCCACCACAGCCCCTCTGTCCCCCTGCCACTGCATCCCCCCGTCCCCACCGCATCCCCCTGTCCCCACCACAGCCCCTCTGTCCCCTGCCACTGCATCCCCCTGTCCCCACCGCATCCCCCTGTCCCCACCACAGCCCCTCTGTCCCCTGCCACTGCATCCCCCCGTCCCCACCGCATCCCCCTGTCCCCACCACAGCCCCTCTGTCCCCTGCCACTGCATCCCCCTGTCCCCACCGCATCCCCCTGTCCCCACCACAGCCCCTCTGTCCCCTGCCACCGCATCCTCCTGTCCCCACCACAAGCCCTATGTCCCCCTGCCACCACAGCTGCCTTGTCCCCACCACAGCCCCTCTGTCCCCTGCCACCACGACCCCCTGCCACCGCATTCCCCTGTCCCCCTGCCACCGTGTCCCCCTGCCACCGCATCCCTCCTGTCCCCACACAGCCCCTCTGTCCCCTGCCACCGCATCCCCCCTGTCCCCACCACGACCCCCTGTCCCCACCACAGCCCCTCTGTCCCCTGCCACCGCATCCCCCTGTCCCCACCGCATCCCCCTGTCCCTACCACAGCCCCTCTGTCCCCTGCCACTGCATCCCCCTGTCCCCACCACAGCCCCTCTGTCCCCTGCCACCGCATCCCCCTGTCCCCACCACGACCCCCTCTGTCCCCTGCCACCGCATCCCCCTGTCCCCACACAGCCCCTCTGTCCCCTGCCACCGCATCCCCCTGTCCCCACCGCATCCCCCTGTCCCTACCACAGCCCCTCTGTCCCCTGCCACTGCATCCCCCTGTCCCCACCACAGCCCCTCTGTCCCCTGCCACCGCATCCCCCTGTCCCCACACAGCCCCTCTGTCCCCTGCCACCGCATCCCCCTGTCCCCACCACGACCCCCTCTTTCCCCTGCCACCGCATCCCCCTGTCCCCACACAGCCCCTCTGTCCCCTGCCACCGCATCCCCCTGTCCCCACCACAGCCCCTCTGTCCCCTGCCACTGCATCCCCCTGTCCCCACCACGACCCCCTCTTTCCCCTGCCACCGCATCCCCCTGTCCCCACACAGCCCCTCTGTCCCCTGCCACCGCATCCCCCTGTCCCCACCACGACCCCCTCTGTCCCCACACAGCCCCTCTGTCCCCTGCCACCGCATCCCTCTGTCCCCGCCACAGCCCCTCTGTCCCCCTGCCACTGCATCCCCCCTGTCCCCACCACGACCCCCTGTCCCCACCGCATCCCCCTGTCCCCACACAGCCCCTCTGTCCCCTGCCACCACGGCCCCCTGCCCATCCCGGCCCGCACCGGAGCCCGCTCCCCGCGGGGCCGCCGGCCGGGGCGGGGCTGCCCTGGGTGCGGTGGCGGCGCGGCCCCGGACCCGCCCCGGGAGCGGGCGGTACCGGGCCGCCCCCGGCCGCGCTGACATCAGCCGTGAAAAGGGCGCGGGCGGCGGCATCCGCCACTGCCGCACCGGGACCGGGGATCGGCGCCGCAGGTAGGGAGGGGCGCGGGCGGCGGGCAGCGGGCGGCAGGTGGGGACCGGCACCGGGCGGGGACCGGCACCGGGCGGGGACCGGCGTGGCGATGGGCACCGGGACGGGACCGGCCGCTCTGCCCTAAAATGGCCGGGGCCGCGCTGCCCCGGCGGCCCGGAGCGGGACCGGTCCCCTCGGGCTGCCCCCGCCCCGTGCGGGTAACGGCTCCGGGCAGGGCCGGGCGCGGAGCCACCGGGAGACGCGGCCGCGCCCGGGAAGCGGGACCCGGGTGCGGCTTCCGGCCCCGCCGCCCCGGGCGCTCCGGGAGCGCGGCCGCCCCGGGGCTGCGGTCCCTCGGAGCCGGGGCTGCGCCTCGTCCGAGCCCCGGTGCCCTCCTCGCTGGCCCCGGGGTGGCCGCGTCCCGGCCAGGCTGCGGCCGGTCCCCTCCCCGGTGCCTGCGGGGTCCCCAGGGTGGCCCTGTCCCCCGTATGGGCGCCTCCCCGTCGGCCCTGGGCTGGCTGCGGGGTCCCCAGAGAGGCTGTGTCCCAGCCGGGGGTCTATGGGGACCCCGAGGTGGCCGTGCCCTGGGTCCGGTTCCCTCCCTGCTGCCCCCGGGGTGTCTCGGAGGGTCCCCAGGGTGGCTCTGTGCTGGCTGGGGTCCCCTCCCTGCTGGCACTGGGGAGGTCTACGGGGTCCCCAGTGTTCCTTGGCTCCAGCTGGGCTGGGTGTAGCCCCCTCCCTGCTGGCCCTAGGAGACCAGGGTCCCCAGGCTGTCTCTGAGGCCACCCGGGTGACCGCATCCCAGCCGGGATCTCCTCCCCGCTGCCCCCGGGCTGCCTGGAGGGTCCCCAGGGCGGCCGTGCCCCCGGCTGGCCTGGCCACGGTCCCTTCCCCGCTGCCCCCGGGGTCCCCAGCGCGGCGGTGGCGCAGCTGGGCTGGGTCGGGCCCTCCCCTCCCGTCTGGGCAAGCCCCAGCTCTGTCGGGAAATCAGCCCTGTCTGCACCCATTTCAGCTCCTCTTTGTTTCCCAACCCGCTTGGCCCCCGGCCGAGCGCTCCCCGAGCTCCGGGAGAGCCGGCTCCCTCCCTGCGGGGGCTGCCCTCGGTCCCGGGGAGCCCCGCGGCGGCTGACGGCTTTGGGGGGACGCCCGGCTGGCCTGGGACGGCCTGCGGTGGCGGGGTGACCGCAACGCCCAGGCTTCGCAGGGCCGCCCCGCTGCTGCCGCCGGCCTCCCCGGGGGCTCGGGGTTGATTTGCCTCCTGTCCCAGTGCTCCGGGGTGGCTCGTGCCCTGGCTGCTCCTGGTGACGGGAGTCCCGAGCCTGAAGGCAGGCGTGCGACGGGGTTGAGCTCTGTCCCAAACCGAGCCTGGTCCCCCCAGGTGTGGGCTGCCAGGCCGGCGGCTGCCACACGTCCCCGGCTGGGGCTGGGGCACCGGGGGGTGGCAGGGGCACCCGCACGTGCTCCTGCGTCTGTGTGCCGGGATGCTCCCCGAGCGCCAGCGGTGCGGGACTGGGCGCGGGAGGCAACGCACAGCCCAGGCGGCCCCACGTGCTGCCCGCCGCGTCGCCGGTGGGCAGAGAGGGTCCAGATCGCCCCCAGGGCTGGGAGCACCCTGGCTGCGTGGGCAGCGCTGGTCCGCTCGCGTCCCCCCCCCGCCGTGGGCACCCCGCACAACCGCCGTCCTTCCCAGCACGGGTGGCGCCGGCTCCGTGGCACCTTGGCAAGGGCAGCGCCCGGCCACGGGGCCCGCCAGGTCCGGCTCCCCTGCCGGGGTGGGGGCACCGCTGCCGGCAGCCCCAGGCCCCGTGCTCCCGAGCCAGACCCGGATCTGGCACCGGGCCTGAGCAAACGGGCGAGCTTCGCAAACAAGCTTCGACGGGCAGCGAGCGCCTGCCAAGCCCGCGCGCGCTTGACGGTGCCGAGCGGCAGCGACGGGGACGCTCGGGACAGGGGGTCTGCCCCGGGCGCTGAGGGGCCGTGCTGCTGCCCACCCTGCCCGGGGTCAAATTGCCCTGTCGCCCTTGGGTGGGCACGCACCCAGCGCCCGCCCCTGGCCCGCTGGGCAGGAAGCAGGCGGGGCAGGGCAGAGCCTGGGCAGCGCCTGGCACGGGCGATAAGGCCCCGCGCCGGACATCCAGGCAGCGCGGCTGGGCGGGATGGGGCTCTGCCGCGCTGCCGGGGAGCAGCTACCGTGCCTGCTGTCCCCTGCTGTCCCCAAGGGCCTCACCACGCTGCGGGCACGGGGCCACGTCTGTCCCGTGCCGGATGCCCCGGTGCCACCAGAGCTGCTGACGGGGGGGGGTCCGATCTCTGCAGACCGTCAGCATGGCAAACCGGGGACCGTCGTACGGCCTGAGCCGCGAGGTGCAGCAGAAGATCGACCGGCAGTACGACCCTGAGCTGGAGCAGGTCCTGGTGCGGTGGATCCTGGCGCAGTGCGGTGGGGACGTCGCGCAGCCGGCGCCTGGCAGGGACGGCTTCCAGCAGTGGCTGAAGGACGGCACCGTGAGTACCCTCAGGGCCGGCCGGGGCGGGGGGCCGCCGCGCCGCGCCGCCTAACCCCCCGTCTCCCTCCCGGCCAGGTGCTGTGCCGGCTCATCAACAGCCTGCACCCGCGGGGCCAGGGGCCGGTGGCCAAGATCCAGGCGTCTACCATGGCCTTCAAGCAGATGGAGCAGATCTCGCAGTTCCTGCAGGCGGCCGAGCGCTACGGCATCGCCGCCACCGACATCTTCCAGACCGTCGACCTCTGGGAAGGTGAGCGGCTGGGTGGGCGTGGGGGCCGGGGCCGGGGCCGGGGCCGGGGCTGAGCCTGCCTGGCGCCTTGCAGGGAAGAACATGGCGTGCGTGCAGAGGACCCTGATGAACCTGGGCAGCCTGGCGGTGGCCAAGGGCGACGGGCTCTTCGTGGGAGACCCCAACTGGTTCCCCAAGTAGGTGGTGGGCGCCGAGGGGGGGGCCGCCGGGCCCGGCGGGGGTCCCGTGGGGGTGCTGACGCCCGCCGTGCCCGCAGGAAGTCACAGGAGAACCGGCGCATCTTCTCCGAGGACAAGCTGAAGGAGGGCCAGAGCGTCATCGGGCTGCAGATGGGCACCAACCGGGGCGCCTCGCAGGCCGGCATGACGGGCTACGGCATGCCGCGCCAGATCCTCTGAGCGCCCGCGCCGCCCCCGGCGCGGCGCTGCCTGCGAGGGGCCCCCCGGGGCTGGCCCCCAAACTGCCTTACCCCCCCCGCGGACCAGCTGGGTGCCCCCCGGCCCGGGCGCCTGCCCCCCCGCCAGTATTTCTACAACCAAAGTCTTTTTATATTATTATTATTTAGCTGGGCGCGGGCGGGGGGGGGGGGGCTGCCATGCTGCCCCACCCCCCCCCGCTGCTGTGCCCACCCCCCCCAGTGCCTTGGGAGCCGCGGTGCCCCCCCAGCCCCACCGCTGTGCTGGGGGGGGCCCCCCGCCCCCCAATAAACAGCTCCTCTTCTTTCCAGGCCTGGGCAGTTGTGATGGGGGAGGGGCCCCGGGGGGGGGGGGGAGACCCCGGGCGGAGGGGGGAGGGGGGTGGGGGGTCCTGGACGGGGGGGAGACCCCGGGCTGAGGGGGGTGGGGGCGTGGGGTCCCTGGGGGGGGGGGGGGGTGCCAGGACCCCACTGCCTCGCCCCACGGCATGGCGGCAGCCTGGCCACTGGGAGGGGCGGGGCATGGGTGGGGCTGGGCGGGGCTGGGAAGGGCGCGGCAGGGGAGGGGGGCGGGGGATGGGTGGGCGGGGTTGAGAAGGGTGGGGCTGGGTGGGGCATGGGTGGAGCTGGAAGGGGCGGGGCAGGGGTGGGGCTGGGCAAGGGTGGGCGGGGCTGAGAAGGGCGGGGCAGCCGCTGCCGGACCCGCGGGGGGGCGTGGCCGGTGGTCACGGGGGGCGTGGCCGGGCAGGGGCCGCGGCGTGGGGCCGGCGGGCGGGATGAGCGCGCGCTGCCCGCCCCGGCCCCGCCCATGTGCGCGCGCTCGGGAGCGCGGTTGCCAAGGGAACGGGGCGGGGGGGGGCCGTTGCCGTGGCGACGGCCGGCAGACGCCGAGCGCGGCGGGATGGTGAGCGCCGCCGGTACCGGTGCCCCGGGCCCCCCGCCCCGCGGGCCGCCCCGCCGCGGCCCCGGCACCGCCCCGCTCCCGCCGCAGCCCCGCAGCGTCCCCGCGCCCCCCGGCCGCGCCCCCGGGCAGCCCCGCAGCCGGGACGGCGGGAGCAGGGCCCGCAGCACCGCGGCGGGAGAGAGCCGGGTAAGGGGGCCGGGACACCGGGGGGCAGCGCCGGCCGCCCGACCCCCCGCAGCGGGCAGGGCCGGGGGGTGGCCGGAGCCAGCCCCATCCCACCCGGGCACCGCGGGGCGGGGGTGCTGCCCCCCCTCGGGCCCTCTTCTCCCGGGCCCCCTCCCGCCCCGCTCGCACCGCCTCGCTCCTCTGCACCCTGTTCCCTCCACGGCCGCTGTTTTCCAGCCCTCCTGGGCGAGGGACGCTGTCGCACCCTCGGCCACCCCACCCTGAGCCCCGCCACCTCCGCGCTCCCAGCCCCCAGCCCCGCCATGGGACCCCGACCTTCCCGTCCCTTCTGGGAGGCCGCAAAACCCACCCTCACCCCCTGGGAGCCGCAAGCTTCCGCTTTCCGCAGGGTAATTAGTGAATTAGTGAGCCAAAGGAGGCTCGGGAGGTGAGACACCCTGGTAAAGGAGAGGAGCCGGCGTTACGGGGTCTGCACGTTAGCGGTTATTTCACGCGGGATGTATAGCAGTGGTTATTTCACGTGGGATATAGCAGTGGTTATTTCATGTGGGATATAGCAGTGGTTATTTCATGTGGGATATAGCAGTGGTTATTTCACGTGGGATAGAACCCTTGGAGCAGGGGCTGGAAGCTTCCAGAGCAGCTCGTTGCCAACATATTTAGACTTTCATCAGGGAGCTACGAAATCAGTCCCCTTGGAGACGAGGCAGAACTGCAGCAGGTCTCTGACCTCCTGGCCGGATGCCCCGGCCATTGAGAGAGGAGATAAACAGAGAGCAGCGGCTTTTTCCGGTCTCGTAAGGAAAAGGCTGGCTTCCCCCGCGCCCGTCCCCCAGCTCCGCAGGGGAGAGCCGCAGCCCCGGTCACCCCGGCGGACGGGGGCATTTTCCAGGCAAGGGCGGTGTTGGGACGTGCTTCCCCTGCTGCTGCTTCCCCAGCTCCTCCGTCGGCTTTCCCCGGAGCTCTCCCCGTGCCGGGCTGGGTTTATGGCTGCAGCCGTCGGCTCTCCCCGGAGCTCTCCCGGTGCCGGGCTGGGTTTATGGCTGCAGCCGTCGGCTCTCCCCGGAGCTCTCCCGGTGCCGGGCTGGGTTTATGGCTGCAGCCACCGGCTCTCCCCGGAGCTCTCCCGGTGCCAGGCTGGGTTTATGGCTGCAGCCGTCGGCTCTCCCCGGAGCTCTCCCCGTGCCGGGCTGGGTTTATGGCTGCAGCCGTTGGCTCTCCCCACCCTTTGTGTCGTCGTTGGCACAGATCGAGGTACAAGGACCGCGATGGATGCCGCTGGAGGTTGGCCCATCCCATGCTCGCCGTCTCTTCGGCTAATAAAACATCGGGGGTATCTCCACCGCAGCCGCGGCGCCTAGAACAGGCACTCGTCCCTCCGTGGGGGTGTGCGTTTGCGGCTGTAATTTCCTCTCCTGGGTCTTATCGCTTGAAACAAATCTGTCCAAAGAGACTTGCCAGAACCCTTTGGCTTTTCAGAGGAGAGGAAGGAAGCGTGTAATGAGCATTACCTCCGCTCCCAACCGGAGGCCGTGCGGACGGTTTGCCTCGTGGGGCCGGAGGCTGGGAGCGCTCCCGGCGAGCGACCCGCTCCGGGGCTGCCGGGCCCGTGCACTTCGGGTGCCCTGCGAGCCGAGGAGCCCTGCGCAGGTTTATGGTCTGTTATCTCGGAGGCCTCCGAGGCAGTTAGATAAAAGTGTCATAACGCTCATACGGGTGTTAATCGAGTTCCCGGGGATTAATCCAGGTCTAGTCCAAGGAATTCTCCTGGCTTTGGGGACAACCTGCGAGCTGGCTGTGGTGAATAACACCATTATCTTTGTTTGCACGGGTGTTTCGGTGCCAAACCCTTTAATTCAACAGCTCGCGCTTGGGGCCCGCGGTGGCTGGGAAGCTGCTCCAGTATCTGGGCTGCGGGAGAGCCCGTGGTTCGGGCTCATCAGACCCGTAAAATGGAAATATTGCCAGCAGCAGGTTCCCAGGGAGCTGCTCAGCGCCGGGCCGGCCGTAGGATTTGGTCCAGCCGTCGCTTACGATTTTAAAGCTGAACCAGTAAATAGAAGTACAAGGGAAACCACACATCTGTGTGTGCCTTAGATAGCGCTCGCGGTTCCCTGACCCCGGTGAGGCTTTCGCTGGGACGCCTACGCCGCGGTTGGGCTTGGGGAAGCGCCCCGGGGCTTGGGAAGTCCTGGCCGGGGACCCTCGCTCGGCTGCTGGAGACCAGGGCCTGCTCCGAAATTCCCGTGGGATTTGCAGAGACCCCGGCAGGGCTTCGCCCGGGGATGGAGGGACGCCTCTTCCCGCCCAGCGGAGACCCCGCAGCCTGACCACAGGTTCCCGTGGGGTGGCCCCAGCAGCGTTCGGGACATCCCTCGGCGGCTCCCAGCCCTGCGGGGGCACCCAGCGCCCACCCTGCCCGTGGGGTGCGGAGCGGGGTCCCCCAGGTCACCCCGCAGCCAGGGGACACTTCACTAGGTGGCAGTCGCAGCTCGAGCAAAGGGACTGGCACCAGTCCAGGCTGGACTGGAAGGACTGGTTTCTGCCCAGTGCCGTCTGCAGGTTGTTGTCCCTGCAAGACCAGCCCCCGAGCTGTCCCCCTCCCCAGGACCCCCCGCCAGCCCGCAGCGAGTTTGGGTCAGGCTGGGTTGTCCTCAGCAGGACAGAGGTGCTGGTGGCCACGGGTGAGCGGGGCAGGGGCAAGCTGCCATCAGCTCAAGGTAGCCGAGACGATGCTTGAGCATTTGTGAGATCCCGCCCTGAGCAAGCAGCTCTCAGCTCATCGCTTGCTTCCGATCCGAGTGAGAGACACCCGGATTTTTATAGTAAAATCTGTGCTGTCGGGGTGTTTTTGGTTCTCCCCATGTCCTCACCAGGCCTTCCGAGCTGGGGCTGCTGCGGCAAAAAACCCTTCCCGTGCCCAGCCTTCGCCGGTCTCGGTGGTGCGAGAGGGCGTCCCGAGCTCACGGGAACCCACGGCCTCTCGTGCCCAGAGCAGCTCTGTGCCCGGGAGCCGGGGGCAGAGAGCCGAGCGCGGGGCGGCGGCAGGAAAGCCGCAGCAAACACCGTCCTTTCTTGCAGAGCCTGCAGCAGTCGCGCTCTGGCAGCCCCATCGTGATCCTTCGGGATGTGCGGACTGCCCCGAAAGCGTCGCCCGCTGGCGGGCGCAAGCCCGAGACCGTCCGGCTCATCGCCAAGGACTTCATCCGTGACCTCATGTAAGTGCGCGGGTGGCCGCTCTGAGAGCTCTCAGGGCCCTGCCTGTCTGTCGCAGCACCGTCTCGGTGCCCGGAGCTTGTCCTGCCATTTTCCGGGCCGTCTCGGGGAGGAGGGATGGGCAGCAGCGCTCCAATGCGCCCGGCTTGGGCGGCCGTGGAGCCAGCTGAGCGCTAGGCGTTGTACAGAGGCACTGAATCATCCTAAGAACCAGTAAAAAGCAACATAAAAACTTCTCAGCAGCCAGAAAATCCCCTTCTGGGCTGCGCAGCCCCCCAGGGTGGCCCCTGCCCCCCATCACGTACCAAATGCCCCGACGCTGAAAAGGCCCGCGTGAGAAAGGCCGCGGAGCATCGTCCGCAGCCCCTGCACACCGGGAGCTGCGTGTGTCTCTACAGGGATGTTTTATAAGGCTGAACTGTAAGAACCCTGGCCCTAATTACTACACCTCGTTAAAAGCCTGCAGCACATAGACGAGGACAGAGCCATTACCAGCTCCAATTTAGCCTCATTTTGACCTCCCGAAGTTTTCCTTGTCGCTGTCGCTTGGTTTGAGGTTCATCTTTGCTTCCTGGTTTTGAACCTCGGCGCAATGCTCTGCCAGCCCGTAAAACACGACACCGGCCCCGTGGATGCTTCGGGTTTGGGTTTTTGGGGAGAGTGAAGTGACGCAGAGGCACTGGGTCAGGCTTTCGAGGCTGCTACCTGGGTTCGTACATCCCCGTTTTTATTTAGCCCTGCTGACGAAGCCCGGGGCCAATTTCCAGCTGTGTCGCACGGCCGCAGCTCCAGCTGAAGCCGATGGAAACTGTTTGTGCTGGCTTAATTCCTGAAAATCAGGCCTTAGACATCCCAGGCTGGTCACCCAAACAGGGAGACGACTAAAGCAGTGCCCGCTGTATCATTACTTTTATTAGTGCCGTTGTGACCATTACCCATTCTTTAAAGCGTCCTGGAATCCGATGCCGTGATGCAGCTCTCGAATGATCATTATGCAGGTATCTGTTCATATTCACAGGGGTGGATGAAAGGTGACACACAATAATAATGAGTAAATTCTTAGTCCTGAACATCTTCAAAGTGCTCTATGCATTTGGTTAATATACGCTCCCACACCGCACGCGTCACCATGGTATCTGAGTAATACAAAGAGTAATTAACTCCTTACAACTCCCCTGGAAAACAGCCCCGTGTTATTATCCGCATTTTTACAAGTGGGGAAATGGGGGCACCAAGAGCTTCGGTGATTTCCTCTAAACCACAGCATGAGTCACGGGCAGAGTTCGTGGCTCTCAGTGTCCTGCCGAGCCGGGGCGACGGCTGGAAGGGCACCGCCAGCGCTGGGAGGGGAGAGGGTGCTCCGTGTTTGGGCAGCGCCGCGTGTCCTCGGCTGGATTCCCGGGGCAGCGGAGCCAAAGCCGAGCTGCGCTCTGCAGATCTGGAGGCAGAGCCGGCTGAGTGTCACCCAACAGCTTCTGCACCCCGACATCTGTCTGCACGGAACAGAGCTCTCGAGCTGGCACGCGGGAGCGGCGACGGGCGGTCTCTGGGCAGGGATGAGCAGCGTGTCCCACTGGAAAAAGGGTCAGGGCAGCGGTCAAAATTTTCCCAAATGAGCGCTGGGAAAGTCAAGTTGGACTGAAATACTTTCAGCATTAGGCCCACGCTGAATGTTTTGGGGTTTTCCTGGGCCGCCCCTGGCCGAGCATCCTCTGCGTCCCCCATGCAGCACAGCGCGGCGCCGCTTTCACCGCGCTTTCCGTTCCTTCCTCCCCTCCGACGGGAGAGCCGGGTCCCCGCAGCTCCCTGCGTTGCTCTGCGGTGACTCCGTCGCTCCTGCCGCCCCCGGTGCGGGCAGCCCAGGCAGGTCCCAGGGCCAGGCAGGGAGGTCAGCGGGGCAGGGAACGGAGGGAGCCGTCGCAGCTCCGTGCCACTGATCCCCCTCTCTCTGTGCCCAGCGTCCCTGCGGAGAACCCAGCAACGTCCCTCGTTATCGGCCGGGAGGATTTCCAGCGCATTAAAGCAGCAGCTCAAGTCCTGACCAAGGAGGAGCGTGAGGCTAAGCTGGCAGCCCGCAAAGCCGAGAAGGACGCCGTTCTCGTAGGCATTTTCTCTCCTGCCCCTTCTTGCCCTGCTTGCTGACAGGTCCTGGGCTGCGGGTGGAGGTGGATGCGCCCCGGCAGAGCCGGCCCTGCGGATCAGAGACACCCGCTGGGGCTGTCCCCGGCGCCCTGTCGGGGCCACCACCCTCATCCCTCTTTCGCCCGTGTTTTAGCGCGCCCAGCGCTGCCAGGACGGCGTGCGGGGGAGGCAGCACGGCTGCCTGCCTCGGGTCCCCCCCGATCCCCAGCCCAGGAGGGGCTGGGCAGGAGCCCAGGGTTTGCCCGGTCCTTGGGTGGGGAAGGAATCCCACACCGGCTGTATCCAGCCATCCCACACCGGCTGTATCCAGCCATCCCACACCAGTTGTATCCAGCCATCCCACACCGGCTGTATCCAGCCACCCCACACCGGTTGTATCCAGCCGTCCCACACCGGCTGTATCCAGCCATCCCACACCAGTTGTATCCAGCCATCCCACACCGGCTGTATCCAGCCGTCCCACACCGGCTGTATCCAGCCATCCCACACCGGCTGTATCCAGCCGTCCCACACCGGCTGTATCCAGCCATCCCACACCGGTTGTATCCAGCCATCCCACACCGGTTGTATCCAGCCATCCCACACCGGCTGTATCCAGCCATCCCACACCAGTTGTATCCAGCCATCCCACACCGGCTGTATCCAGCCACCCCACACCGGTTGTATCCAGCCGTCCCACACCGGCTGTATCCAGCCATCCCACACCGGCTGTATCCAGCCATCCCACACCAGTTGTATCCAGCCATCCCACACCGGCTGTATCCAGCCGTCCCACACCGGCTGTATCCAGCCATCCCACACCGGCTGTATCCAGCCGTCCCACACCGGCTGTATCCAGCCATCCCACACCGGTTGTATCCAGCCATCCCACACCGGTTGTATCCAGCCATCCCACACCGGCTGTATCCAGCCATCCCACACCGGTTGTATCCAGCCATCCCACACCGGCTGTATCCAGCCATCCCACACCGGCTGTATCCAGCCGTCCCACACCAGTTGTATCCAGCCATCCCACACCGGCTGTATCCAGCCGTCCCACACCGGCTGTATCCAGCCGTCCCACACCAGTTGTATCCAGCCACCCCACACCGGCTGGATACAGCCGTCCCACACCGGCTGTATCCAGCCATCCCACACCGGCTGTATCCAGCCATCCCACACCAGTTGTATCCAGCCACCCCACACCGGCTGTATCCAGCCATCCCACACCGGCTGTATCCAGCCATCCCACACCAGTTGTATCCAGCCACCCCACACCGGCTGTATCCAGCCATCCCACACCGGCTGTATCCAGCCATCCCACACCGGCTGTATCCAGCCATCCCACACCGGTTGTATCCAGCCGTCCCACACCAGCTGTATCCAGCCATCCCACACCGGTTGTATCCAGCCATCCCACACCGGTTGTATCCAGCCATCCCACACCGGCTGTATCCAGCCGTCCCACACCAGTTGTATCCAGCCACCCCACACCAGTTGTATCCAGCCGTCCCACACCAGCTGTATCCAGCCATCCCACACCAGTTGTATCCAGCCGTCCCACACCAGTTGTATCCAGCCATCCCACACCGGCTGTATCCAGCCGTCCCACACCGGCTGTATCCAGCCATCCCACACCGGTTGTATCCAGCCATCCCACACCGGTTGTATCCAGCCGTCCCACACCGGCTGTATCCAGCCATCCCACACCAGTTGTATCCAGCCACCCCACACCGGCTGTATCCAGCCATCCCACACCGGTTGTATCCAGCCATCCCACACCGGTTGTATCCAGCCATCCCACACCGGCTGTATCCAGCCGTCCCACACCAGTTGTATCCAGCCATCCCACACCGGCTGTATCCAGCCATCCCACACCGGTTGTATCCAGCCATCCCACACCGGTTGTATCCAGCCATCCCACACCGGCTGTATCCAGCCGTCCCACACCAGTTGTATCCAGCCGTCCCACACCAGTTGTATCCAGCCACCCCACACCAGCTGTATCCAGCCGTCCCACACCGGCTGTATCCAGCCATCCCACACCAGTTGTATCCAGCCGTCCCACACCAGTTGTATCCAGCCATCCCACACCAGTTGTATCCAGCCGTCCCACACCGGCTGTATCCAGCCACCCCACACCGGCTGTATCCAGCCATCCCACACCAGTTGTATCCAGCCGTCCCACACCGGCTGTATCCAGCCATCCCACACCGGCTGTATCCAGCCATCCCACACCAGTTGTATCCAGCCACCCCACACCGGCTGTATCCAGCCATCCCACACTGGCTGTATCCAGCCATCCCACACCGGCTGTATCCAGCCATCCCACACCAGTTGTATCCAGCCATCCCACACCGGCTGTATCCAGCCACCCCACACCGGCTGTATCCAGCCATCCCACACTGGCTGTATCCAGCCACCCCACACCAGTTGTATCCAGCCACCCCACACCGGCTGTATCCAGCCATCCCACACCGGCTGTATCCAGCCGTCCCACACCGGCTGTATCCAGCCATCCCACACTGGCTGTATCCAGCCATCCCACACCGGCTGTATCCAGCCATCCCACACCGGTTGTATCCAGCCACCCCACACCCGTTGCTCCCCCAGCCCGCTGCGACCCCGGAGGCTGTGATGAAGCCTCTGCGTTGCATTTCTGACACCGTGCAAAGGGAG
Source organism: Theristicus caerulescens (assembly GCA_020745775.1). Classification (NCBI taxonomy): domain Eukaryota; kingdom Metazoa; phylum Chordata; class Aves; order Pelecaniformes; family Threskiornithidae; genus Theristicus; species Theristicus caerulescens. The sequence continues at coordinate 872,592 of CM036581.1, forward strand.
CGGGGCATCTTAACAGCGGTGTGGGAAGGGGCTACCCAGCCTCTGGGCCACGGCCGGAGGGCCCTGCCGTGCCCTTCGGCTTCGTGCTGGTGATGCAGTGGGATGGTGGGATGCAGTGGGATGGTGGGATGGTGGGATGGTGGGATGCAGTGGGATGGTGGGATGCAGTGGGATGGTGTGATGGTGGGATGGTGGGATGGTGTGATGGTGGGATGGTGGGATGCAGTGGGATGGTGGGATGCAGTGGGATGGTGGGATGGTGGGATGGTGGGATGGTGGGATGGTGGGATGCAGTGTGATGGTGGGATGCAGTGTGATGGTGGGATGCAGTGGGATGGTGGGATGCAGTGGGATGGTGTGATGGTGGGATGGTGGGATGCAGTGGGATGGTGGGATGCAGTGGGATGGTGGGATGGTGGGATGGTGGGATGGTGTGGCCCTCGTGAGCCCCACAGCACCCTCGGGAAGGCTCAGCCTCCCGGGGCTGCCCCAGGAGGACGTCCAGCTTTCGGCAGCCCTGCCTGTCCCCCCAGGAGGCAGTGAGCGAGCGCAAGAGCGCGGCGCAGCAAAAGGCCGTCCTGCAGCAGCAGGCGGGGAAGCCGAGCGAGCTGGAGGAGGAGGCGCGGGAGCGGGCCCAGTACCTGCTGCAGCGGGCGAGCAGGATGCGCATGGAGCAGGAAGACGAGATCAAGGAGCTCAGCGAGGTAGAGCCGGGGGCTCCCCTGGGTCACCCAGCACCGCAGGACCTTCCGCAGATGTTAAGACCCCCTGCCGCGACCCCCCATGAACTTCACCGAGCCACTCTGGACTTAAGCCCTGCTCTACTTGTCGCTACCCGGGGTCTTCCTCTCCTTCCCTTTTCCCCCTCCTTGTCTGTGTGTCTGTCCCTGCTGCCACTGCCAAGTCTGGCTGGGAGCCCAGGGAGACCCGTTGTCCCCACAGCTGATCCTCGGTGCCAAGTGCCGCATGATCCGCGACACGCAGATCCTCGAGAAGCAGCTCATCGCAAAAGAGCTGGAGGAAGAAGACAAGCGCCTGGCCAAGATGATGGAGGTGGAGAGGAAAAAGGCCGACGAGATGCAGGAGGAGCTGGAGCGCAGGAGGAAGCAGGAGCTGATCAGGTTTGCCAAAGGGTCCCTCTTCCCCATGGAGGCACCCGTCCTCTTCCCTCGTGCGGGCGCTGGGATAACCTCCGGCTGCTGGCTTCGCGCCGCAGCGCGCCTCCCCGTCGCAGAGGCCGGGCCGGGCAGCACGAGGCGGCAGCAGACACAGCACCCGCTGTCCATGCCGGCATTCCTGCTTCTGGGAGTGGGACAGAGCCAGAGGGAAACCTGCTCTCTTCTCCCCAGAGGGAGGCAGGAGCTTGCGAAGCAGCTGGAGCGGAACGCTGAGGAGCAGGCTATGAGGGCTGAGCAACGGGAGCAGGAGGCACAGGAGCTGCTGGAGTACTTGGAGCAGCTGAAGATGGAGGACCTGAAGGTGAGCCCGGAGACCCGCGAGGGAGCGGGGGGGGCTGGAGTTAGATTTTCACCTTGGTGGAAGGGTGAGCTGGGTAAGTCAGGCGCGGCGTGTGGAGACAACAGCCGGCAGAATTAAAGTCTCTCGGGGAAGTTGAGGCATCGGGAAGCGACCCGAGCCCTCCCAAGCCCCGCGCGTGCTGGAAGGCCCGCGGGGAGGAGCAGAGGGGCTGCAGCGCTTGTCCGCTCACCCTCAGACCCTCTGCGCCATTTTCAGGCCTTGGAGCGGAGACGGCAGCAACAGAAGAAAATCCAGGCGGAGATTAAACGCATCAATGACGAGAACCAGAGGCGCAGGGAGGAGCAGCGGGAGCAGGAGAGGAAGGCAGACGAACGGGTGCTCGAGTACCAGAGGCAGAAAATGGTAACGGGACTGAGCGCGTGCGGCACTGGCACAGGTTCGGCACGCAGCAGAGGTGCCGCGGGGAGCTGCCACGAGGCTCTGTCCCACGCAGGAGCGCGAGGCCGAGTTCGAAGCTGAGCAGGAGAGAATCCGCTGGGAGAAGGAGAAGGAGACGGCACGCTTGAGGGCCATGCAGGAGAGGGCCCGGGACCAGCAGGCAGAGCGGGTGAGCAGCTCGCTGACACGTGCTGGCTCGCTCGCCACCTTCCTCATCGCCGCCTCAGCAAAGGGGAAGCTGTTCTGGATGTGGCGGGTCTACTGGGACGTTGCGGGTCTGGACTGGGACCTGGAGCCAGGTGATGTCCTGGAGTAGGGCTGGCCGCGGTGCTGGGAGAGAGGCAAAACCACAGTCGAGTGCTTCCACACCTCCCCGCTGAGGAAAGCCCTCCAGGACCCCTCCGGCATCACCACTGTCCCCCCTTGGCAGGACGCGCTGAGGGTCAAGCGCAGCCAAGAGGCGGCGGAGCGAGAGTGGCGGCGAAAGGAGAAGGAGGCAGCGCAGAAGAAGAGCGAGATGGAGCAGATGCTGAAGCGGAGTCGCCTGGAGCAGATCGCCCAGCGGGAGCACAGCGTGGCTGTGAAGATGCAGCAGGACCGCCACGAGTTCGAGAGGATCCTCAGGTGCGAGGAACGGTGCTAGGAGCTCACCGGCGAGATGGCCGGGCCCTGCCTGGCGAAAGGGGGCCGAGGGATGGGTGACGCGGGGGCTGCTGGGGGGGCGACGAGTCAGCACAGTCGGTGGCTCTGGTGCTGGCCGAGACCCCGAGGACAGGTTATCGGCGTGTACAGGGGCTGGAGCGGGGCCTTTTACCTTCCCCGAGCTCTCCCGCAGGGCCCAGCGGGAGCAGATGGAGAAGGAGAAGGCAGAGGAAGCGCGGAGGGCACGTCTGCGGCTCGCCCACGCTAACGACGTCCGGCGCCAGATGCGGGAGCGTCAGCAGCAGCTGGTGCAGGAGCGGGTGGCCGCCTTCGAGGAGCGCCAGCGGCTGGAGGAGGAGGCCCGCCAGCGCAGCCAGCGCATCGCCCAGCTCAAGCAGCAGAAGATGCAGGAGCTCAGGTGATGTGCTGCCAGCGGCCGCTTACTTCCCTGGCTCCCTGCATGTCCCTAAGTCCCTCCTGGCTTCCCACCATCTCCTGGCCCCTGGGCCGCCTCACAGGTTCCTTTGCGTTCTCATCAAGCAGGATCCACTCCAGGGGCCGCAGCCCTAAAGCTCGGCTCCGGTGTAGCACAGGGTGCCTGATGATTTCTTCCCTCTGCAGAGCCTCCGGCATCCCCGAGCAGTACTGCGCCCGGGTGGAGCGGAGGGCCCGGAGCCGATCAAGCGCAGCCCCTGGCCCAGGCTCAGCCCCACGAGGAGAGGAGCTCCACTTCCCCAGCCACTTAGGGGCTTCCCTTTTCTTAGGCTGAGTTTCCTATGAACAGAGGTGTTTATGGAGCAGACGGTGTCTTTCATCCTTTTCTCGCTTCGGGTTTGCGGGCTGGGAGCTGCCCGTGGAGCTGGAGTAGCCCAAAGGCTCGTTGTCCAACCTGTGCCGCTGCCGGGACAGAGATCACCCCTTGCCTCCCCACATCTGCTGGGAGAGATGCCAGAGGTAGCCCGTGGCCTCGGAGGGGCCAGGAGTGCTCCAGGCTCCCGGCACAGCTCGGCGTCACCACCGAAGCAGCTCGGAGCAGGGTGCGCGTTCCCAGCCCGCGCGGGGTGGCTCAGGGAGGGTCCCCAGGAGCCAGGCGGGCTCTTCTCCGCACACACGGCCCTGGCCCTGGCTGCCCACCGCTGCATCGGCCCTGGCAGTGCCACCTTCTCACCGAGGCGTCGCCTCCGGGCCCTGCAGCAGTGGCCTTCTTCAGGGGCAAAGCAAAGTGACCGGAGCATGATGCAAACATTTAAAATCCATTTGGATAGGGACTGGCAGCTTCAGAGGGCCGGGATCCCATAGGAGTGGCTCTGATTAATTGTCAGAGCAGCTGAAAAATAAGGAGAGCTGGCAAAGGCGAGACTGCCCAGGGCAGGGACGGCTCAGAGGACTCTGCTGTGAGCCCTGAGCCTCCTCCAGGCCGGGTAAATAGGGAGGACAAAATGCCCTAGCCTCTTGTTATCTCTTCCCTGTCTCTTCTCCGGCTGCTGTGCGTCCCCGTGTCGTGACAGAGCCCGGCACAGCGGGGCTGCGCCGCTGAAAGGCATCGCTGGTGCTGCGGGGCATCTGCCACCCAACCTCGAGCAAGCCCCCCACGGCCCCCGAGCCCTCCGGACCCCCTGGGGCCTCGGCACCCATGGCCGGCCCAGAAAGCGTCTGCGGTGCCCTGCACCAGGCTCGGCTGCCCGCGCCTCCATCCCCGGTCGCCAGCAGCCACACACCAGCCGTGTCACTCGGTCACCACCTCGGCCAGGCAGTCGTAGCCTTGTTCTAGGCCACGCTCAGCCCAGAGGGTTTCAAAGCCACCACGCTGGCTGCGCCGAAGGAGCCGTGACCACCAGCGGGCAGCCGGCTGGGGTGGAGTGGCTTCCCCACCCTTCCTGCGTGAGCGGGGCTCCCTGTGCCGAGGAATGCAGGAGTCACCGGCCAGGGGGCCGGCACCGTGCCGGCAAGGAGCCCCGAGCTGCGGTGAGCCACGGCCCTGTCACGGTGGGAACGGCTCCCGTCACGGCGAGAACAGACCCCGCCACGCGGGAAGGGCCCCGGCAAGCGGCATCCCTCGCCGCGTTGGTGCTGCCCCGGGGCCAGGCCACGCACAGGGGCCCTGAAATCACAGACGCGGTGAAGCACGTGCTGGGCTCAGCCCCAATTCCCGGCACGGGGCCGGTAAGGGTTAACTGGCAGTGGTGAGCTCAGCTTGGGGCCAGTAAATGGAGCAGCTCTTGGCCCCGGGGAGTGTTTGGGACTGCGGTGCCGAGCTGGGCGGTGCAGCCAAGCCGGCTGGGGCAGTCGTGGTCTGGAAAGTACCAGCATGGCCGAGCCGTGCCGCGGGGCATTGCACGGGTGAGCCAGACATGGGCCTGACCCTGGCCCACAGCACCAGCGCGGCTCGGTGCGGGGGCTCAGCCAGCTCAGCCCCTCCAAGGGACGTGGGCACGGAGAGTGCCCACGGCTGGGGGACCCACGGCCGAGCATCCCTGTCCCCAGCTCCTCCATCCACTGCCGAGCATCCCTGTCCCCAGCTCCTCCACCCACTGCCGAGCATCCCTGTCCCCAGCTCCTCCATCCACTGCCGAGCATCCCTGTCCCCAACTCCTCCATCCATGGCCGAGCATCCCTGTCCCCAGCTCCTCCATCCATGGCCGAGCATCCCTGTCCCCAGCTCCTCCATCCACTGCCGAGCATCCCTGTCCCCAACTCCTCCATCCATGGCCGAGCATCCCTGTCCCCAACTCCTCCATCCACGGCCGAGCATCCCTGTCCCCAAATCTTCCACCCACTGCCGAGCATCCCTGTCCCCAACTCCTCCATCCATGGCCGAGCATCCCTGTCCCCAAATCTTCCACCCACTGCCGAGCATCCCTGTCCCCAACTCCTCCATCCATGGCCGAGCATCCCTGTCCCCAAATCTTCCACCCACTGCCGAGCATCCCTGTCCCCAGCTCCTCCATCCATGGCCGAGCATCCCTGTCCCCAACTCCTCCATCCATGGCCGAGCATCCCTGTCCCCAGCTCCTCCATCCACGGCCGAGCATCCCTGTCCCCAACTCCTCCATCCATGGCCGAGCATCCCTGTCCCCAGCTCCTCCATCCATGGCCGAGCATCCCTGTCCCCAACTCCTCCATCCATGGCCGAGCATCCCTGTCCCCAGCTCCTCCATCCATGGCTGAGCATCCCTGTCCCCAGCTCCTCCATCCACGGCCGAGCATCCCTGTCCCCAGCTCCTCCATCCATGGCCGAGCATCCCTGTCCCCAAATCTTCCACCCACTGCCGAGCATCCCTGTCCCCAGCTCCTCCATCCATGGCCGAGCATCCCTGTCCCCAGCTCCTCCATCCACTGCCGAGCATCCCTGTCCCCAACTCCTCCGTCCACGGCCGAGCATCCCTGTCCCAAGCTCCTCCATCCATGGCCGAGCATCCCTGTCCCCAACTCCTCCATCCATGGCCGAGCATCCCTGTCCCCAGCTCCTCCATCCATGGCCGAGCATCCCTGTCCCCAAATCTTCCACCCACTGCCGAGCATCCCTGTCCCCAGCTCCTCCATCCATGGCCGAGCATCCCTGTCCCCAACTCCTCCATCCATGGCCGAGCATCCCTGTCCCCAGCTCCTCCATCCACTGCCGAGCATCCCTGTCCCCAACTCCTCCGTCCACGGCCGAGCATCCCTGTCCCCAGCTCCTCCATCCATGGCCGAGCATCCCTGTCCCCAACTCCTCCATCCATGGCCGAGCATCCCTGTCCCCAGCTCCTCCATCCATGGCCGAGCATCCCTGTCCCCAGCTCCTCCATCCATGGCTGAGCATCCCTGTCCCCAGCTCCTCCATCCACGGCCGAGCATCCCTGTCCCCAACTCCTCCATCCATGGCTGAGCATCCCTGTCCCCAGCTCCTCCATCCATGGCCGAGCATCCCTGTCCCCAGCTCCTCCATCCATGGCCGAGCATCCCTGTCCCCAGCTCCTCCATCCACTGCCGAGCATCCCTGTCCCCAGCTCCTCCATCCACGGCCGAGCATCCCTGTCCCCAGCTCCTCCATCCATGGCCGAGCATCCCTGTCCCCAGCTCCTCCATCCACGGCCGAGCATCCCTGTCCCCAACTCCTCCATCCACGGCCGAGCATCCCTGTCCCCAACTCCTCCATCCACAGCCGAGCATCCCTGTCCCCAAATCTTCCATCCACAGCCGAGCATCCCTGTCCCCAGCTCCTGCCCTCGGATCCCAGCAGGTTTTGGCCCCTCTCCCTCCCCCCCCGGCTGTCCCAGCCTCCCCCACCCACCCTGTACGTCCCCTCCGCTGTGCTGAGCATGGCCCAGGGCGTGCTGGCCCTGCTGCTGCCACGGCCCCATGCAGCGAGCCACGGCCTGGAGCACCAGCCAGGCCTCCGCACAGCATTTCAGCAGTGCCACCGGCACCAGCATGGGCTTGGTGGGTGCCACGGTCCCCATATGGCCATGACATCCCCGTGCCCACTTGCTGAGGGGGCAGGACCAGAGGAGGGATCTGCAGGAGCTTAAGCCCATGGTCAGACCACACCTTTAAGCTCTTCCAATTGCCTTGAGTCCTGCCTTGAGACCAAAATCCTTTCAGGACCTGCATGGGGTCAAGCTGGCACATTCATGCAGCTGCGGTGCTCGGCCACGCTTGGGCTGCTCCCACAGGGTCCCAGGCAGCCTTTACCCGCTGGCCACGCTCATCCCGCCAGTGCCCCCACCGGGCTACCGGCCACCGGCCACCATGGCGTCCACAGGCCCCCTGCTCCCTCCTCCGCTGCTCTGGGTGCCCCGGGGCAGGATGGTGCCCCCTGCCCGCGCTGCCTGCAGTGGCCCCCGGCCTGGGGCTGGCTGGATGGGAGCCCATAGCATGGTGATGCTTAATTACCAGGTAGGGAGTGGAGCAGGGCGGCATCGCTCACGCACAGCTTGGAGCCACTCAGTCATCCCAAAGGCATCCGCCCCACAGGGAGGAGCGCCCCGGCCCAGCATGTAAAAGCAGCCCCGCACCGCCGGCTGCCTTGTCGCCTCGGAGCCTCCTCCGCTCCCGCTCCTCCTCACCACCCGGCACGGCTGCAGCGTCATGGCAGGGCACGGCGCCAGCCTGCTCCTGCTCCTGGGTCTCATGCCAGGTAGGCGCTGATGGATCCCTGCACTTGGACCCACTCCTGCAGCAATTCCGCCGAGGATGGAGGGGGCCCTGCCCAGCTGCGGGGCACCCAGGGTGCTGGATGCACCCCGCGGTCAGCAGAGCACCTGCAGCTGGGGCCGGTCCTGCCCTGACACCCCCCGTGTTGGCCAGAGCTGGGCGGGTGGCACTGAGCCCACCGTGTCCCTTCGTCCCTGATGCAGCGTCACAGGACCCAGCGGGTGCCAGCCCTGATGGGTGCTCAACCCCACCGGGACACCCGGCCCCTGCGGATGGGTCCCTGTCCCGTCCCTGCTCCCTGTAGGTCGGGTGCTGTGGGATGCAGGGTCAGGGTGCATCGCGGTGCAGGTCGGGGGTGCTCTCCAGCCGGTGTGATGGGTGCCGTTCTCTCCCCAGCTCTCCTCCTGGCCGTCAGGATCAACGGCAAGGGCCGGGAGGTGCTGTACCTGGCCAAGGGCGACTCGGTGAAGCTGGGCTGCCCCTACGTCCTCGAGCCTGAAGACAACGGTCCCCAGGGCGTGGGTATCGAGTGGATCCAGATCACGCCCGAGCGGACCGGCCCAGAGAACGTGGTGAGTGTCACTCATGCCGGCAGCTGCCATCCCACCATGCAGGCAGGGCAGGCAGGGCTGGGCTGGACCAGATGGAGCCCAGCCGAGCAGGCAGGACCAGGCAGGACAGGCAAGGTCTGGCAGGGCAGGGAAGGACCAGGTGGAGCAGGCAGGGCTTGGAAGGACCAGACAAAGCCCAGCAGAGCAGGCAGGACAGGCAAGGTCTGGCAGGGCAGGCAGAGCCAGGCAGGGTCTGGGAATGCTGATCTGGGAAGGACCAAGCAGGGCAGGGAAGGACCAGGCAGGGTCTGGCAGGGGCAGGGAAGGACCAGGCAGGGTCTGGCAGGGCAGGGAAGGACCAGGCAGGGGCAGGGAAGGATCAGGCAGGGTCTGGCAGGGGCAGGGAAGGACCAGGCAGGGCAGGGAAGGACCAGGCAGGGCAGGGAAGGATCAGGCAGGGTCTGGCAGGGGCAGGGAAGGACCAGGCAGGGCAGGGAAGGATCAGGCAGGGTCTGGCAGGGGCAGGGAAGGACCAGGCAGGGCAGGGAAGGACCAGGCAGGGCAGGCAGGGCAGGCAGAGCCAGGCAGGCGCTGGGCAGCGCATTTCCCTCCCCAGCTGGCAGCCTCGCGTACCCCGAGCTGGACCAGCCCTGCCCAGTCTCTCCGCTTGCTCCCCCCAGTTCCTGTCTTACCATGACCACCACGTCAACTACGGCAGCGGCTCGGGCCTGCAGGACCGGGTTGCCTTTGTGCAGAACGACCCCAGCCAGTACGACGCCTCCATCCGCCTGGCCGACCTGCAGGTCTCCGACACTGGCACCTACCAGTGCCGGGTGAAGAAAAACACCGTGGCCGTGCACGAGGTCATCGTCACCGTGCAAGGTGAGCCCCCCGCCGCGTCCCCTTCCCAGGTGCCCTGGGTGGCCTCCGGTGGCCCTGGCGGTGACGGTGTCCCTCTCCCCACAGAGAAGCCGGCCACCCCACAGTGCTGGACCGAGGGGGAGCTGATAGAGGGGAGCAGCATCCTGCTGCGATGCTACAGCCGGGGAGGCACCTCCCCGCTCGCCTACCAGTGGGCCAAGCTGGCCGACGGCTACGGCGGGGGACGCCTGCCCTCCGGCACCATCCAAGGTGGGTGCTGGCAGGGCTGCACCCACCCAGCGGGTGGAGGGGAAACCCCGGTGCAGGGGATGCTCGTGGGTGGGGCGTCCCTGGCTGTGGGTGCCCGTGTTGGAGGGTGCCCAGGGCTATGCGCACCCAGGTACGCGGGTGTCCGTGTCTGGATGCGTCCCTGCGCGCCCCTGGCCGAGGGCGCGGGTGCTGGCGGGGCGGGGCTGACGGCGCCGTCTCTCTCCACTGCAGGACGTGCTCCTGGCGACCTGTTAATCCGTAGCTTGACAGAGGTGCACGCTGGCGTCTACCAGTGCCGCGTCACCAACCGCGTCGGCTACTCCGTGTGCCAGATCAACCTCAACCTCGCGCCAAGTAAGTGCCACCACGGCGGGGGGGACAACAGCGGAGGCAAGGTGCTGCTGGGGACTGGCTCTGCGTACCAGGGTGCCAGCGGGGGCATGGTGACCAGCGGGCAGCCGGCGGGGAGGCCGGCGGTGACAGGCTGTGCTCCTGCGGCAGGAGGAAGGCAGGCGGGCATCATCGCGGGCTCCATCCTGGGCTCCCTGCTGCTCCTCAGCCTGCTCGGGCTCCTCATCTGGGCTCTGATGTGCCGCTACCGTCGGAAGGAGTGCCAGCGGACCTGCAGCGACTGCAGGTGAGGGGCACGGGATGGGCACGGGGCCAGCGGGCACCAGCGGGGCACTGAGGGGCATCACTGGGCACCACTGGGGACCGATGGGCACCCACAGGCGCCACTGGGTACCACTGGGTACCAGTGGGCACCCCCGGGCACTGCTGGCCGCCACCAGGCACTGCTGGCCACCGGGGGTCACCTATGGGTACCACCAGACAATGATGGGGACTGATGGGCACCAATGGGTGCTGTAGGCACCCCTGGGAGCTGCCGGGTACCAGTGACCCCAGTGAGCACTGATGGGTGCCAGAGATGGGCATCGACGGGTGCCGACGAGTGCCACCAGCCACTGTTTGGCAGTGACGGAAAACAGCGGGGTGCCACCGGGCACTGCCAGGCACTGCTGAGCATTGGTGGGCACCGGTGGGTGCCACCGGGCACCGCCGAGCACTGACGGGTGCCACTGGGGCTCCCCTCTGCCCACAGGAGCAGCACCGGCGGCACCATGACCCGCCCCTGCAACGTCTGCACCCACCACAGCTACTCGCCCCACGGCATCAGCTACATGCAGTGCCAGCACGGCGACGGCGACGAGCGGGCGGCCGCCCTCATGTGCAATGAGGGCATCCGGCACCAGGTCGCCTGCCCAGCGCTGTAACCCCGCACCGACCCCACGCCCAGCCCCGATTCGGCTCCACGGAGGGAGCGACCGGGAGCCCAGAGCCGGCGACATCACCGGGATCCGGTGCCACGCAGCGCAGGGCTGCGCTACCGGGGCTCGCCGTGCAAATCGCGGTCAGGAATTCAGCTCCCTCCTCCCCCCCCCGAAACAGCCCCGGCTTCCAGCAAACTCCCGTTGGTTCATCAGTCTGGTTTGTTAGTTTTCTTTTTTTTTTTTGGCCCCTTTTTTGTATGTCCCCCCCCCAGCCACAGCCCGGCTGCCGGCCCCGCTCCCGGAGGCACCCCTAATATTTATTTCTCTCTGGCCCGTCCCCTCGGCATCGAGCAGGGACGCGGCAGCCCCGAATTGCCCGAACCGGCTGCCTGGCAGCCTCCCGCCTCCGGCCCGGCGCCGCCGGTGCCCCCGCATTGGCCTTAGCAATTGGGTGTTATTCGAGCCGAGCCGCCATTGGCACCAGGATTTGCAGTTTGGAACAAGGAAAAAAAAAAAAAAATATGAAAAGAAATAAAACTAAAGTGACTTCAGCGCTGTCCTGTGCCTTGCCTCTCCCCGGCCGGGCGCTCGGGAGGTGCCGGGGAGTCGGCAGCACCAGAGCGGCGGAGGAAAGCTCGTCCCGGGATGGGTCGGTCAACGCCGTGGCAGCGGCAGGGCTCCCGGCAGCGCCCGTCCCCGCCGTCCCCGCGCGGGCGCTGCTGACCCAACCCCGCAGCACCCATGGGTGCTTTCTGGGGCCGCTGCCAGGGCACGCGGCCACGCGGCCGCGGGTGCCCCACGCCGGCTGGGACGCTGGGCGAGCCGGGACGCGTCGGGGAGCCAGCGCCTGCGGGCAAGGCCTGGCAGGGGCTGGGGGAACAGGGAGAGCCTCAAACGGGGAGCGAGGGCAGCCCCAAACGGCCAAGGCGCCCGGACCCAGGATGCCCTAACCCTAAGCTTAATCCTAATCCTAATCCTAATCTTAATCCTAATCCTAACCCCAATGCGATGCTGCCCATAACCCTAAACTTAATCCCCAGCCTGACTCTTCCCAAAGGCTGACCCTAACAATAATCCCTGCCCTAACCCTAATACTGACCCTAACCTGGGCCCTAGCACTGACCCTAAGCCTCAGGTCAGTCCTAACCCTATCCCAGGTGCTAACCCCAATGCTAATGCTAAGCCAGTCCCTAATGCTAAGCCTAACTCTAACCCCGCACCGGCCCCAGGGCTGCGAGTGAGCAGGGGTCCCACGGGGTGGGGGCTGCCCCGGCCAAACACGCCCCCACCCCGCAGATACCGCTCCTGTCCACGGCTGCTGAGCCTGAGCCCGAGCCTGGGCCTGGGCCCGAGCCTAAGCCTGATCCTGACCCTGAGCCTGAGCCTGGGCCTGGGCCCGAGCCTAAGCCTGATCCTGACCCTGAGCCCGAGCCTGGGCCTGGGCCCGAGCCTAAGCCTGATCCTGACCCTGAGCCTGAGCCCGAGCCCGACCCTGAGCCTGAGCCTGAGCCTGACCCTGAGCCTGAGCCTGAGCCTGACCCTGACCCCGACCCCGAGCCCGAGCCTGAGCCTGATCCTGAGCCTGAGCCTGACCCTGACCCTAAGCCCAAGCCTGACCCTGACCCTGAGCCCGAGCCTGACCCTGATCCTGACCCTGACCCTAAGCCCGAGCCTGAGCCCGACCTCGGTCCTAACGCGGCCGGAGCCCCAGCCCCTGCCCCCGCCCCCGCTCCACCCCAGCCCGGGCTCCCCCCGCCCGCTGGGCACCGGCACCGGCACCGGCACCGGGAGCGGCTGGCGCTGACGTCACGGGCCCCGCCCCCGCCGCGCCCGGCCCCGCCCCCGGTAGCGCCCGTCGCGGCCGCCGGGGGGAGCGCGCGGCGCGAGGTCACGCGGGGCGGTTGCCAGGAGACGGCGCGCGCGGCGCATGGCGTCCCGCTACGGCGCGGGGCAGGTGGGGGCGGGGGGGCCCGGGCCCGTCCCGGGGGTCCCGGGGGTCCCGGGGGTCCCGGCCCTCACCGGCCCCGCTCTCCCCGCAGTACGAGGACGCCTTCAGCCCCCACCGCCTGCAGAACTGGAGCGTGCCCCGGCCCGGCCGGCAGGTAACCCCGGCCCGGGCCCCAGAGCCCCCCGGGACCCCCCTCGGCCCCGGCCCGGACCCCCAGAGCCCCCCGGGACCCCCCCGAGGCACCGGCCCGGGCCCCAGAGCCCCCCGGGACCCCCCTCGGCCCCGGCCCGGACCCCCAGAGCCCCCCGGGACCCCCCCTCGGCCCCGGCCCGGACCCCCAGAGCCCCCCGGGACCCCCCCGAGGCACCGGCCCGGGCCCCAGAGCCCCCCGGGACCCCCCTCGGCCCCGGCCCGGACCCCCAGAGCCCCCCGGGACCCCCCCGAGGCACCGGCCCGGACCCCCAGAGCCCCCCGGGACCGCCCGAGGCACCGGCCCGGACCCCCAGAGCCCCCCGGGACCCCCCCGAGGCACCGGCCCGGGCCCCAGAGCCCCCCGGGACCCCCCAAGGCACCGGCCCGGACCCCCAGAGCCCCCCGGGACCCCCCCAGTCCTGGTCGGGACCCCTGGGACCCCCCAGGACCCCCCTAGCCCCAGCCCAGAGACCCCCGGGACCCCCCCAGCCCAGGCCATCATCACAGGACTCCTAGGACCCCTCCAGCCCCAGCCTGGACCCCCGGGAACCCCCCAGTCCCATCCTGGATCCCCTCCGGGAACCCTCAGCCCCAGCCTGGACCCTCAGGACCCCCTGGGACCCCTCTCAGCCCCAGCCCAGACCCCCCCGGGACCCCCCCAGTCCCCACCTGGACCCTCAGGACCCCCCCAGCCCTGGCCTGGACCCCCCTGGGACCAGCCAGGACCCCCCCACCCCCAGCCCAGATCATCACAGGACCACTAGGACCCCTCCAGCCCCATCCCAGACCCCCCCCCAGGACCCCGCTACCCCAGCCTGGACCCTCGGGACCCCCTGGGACCCCCTGAGCCCTGGCCCAGACCCCCTGGACTCCCCCAGCCCTGGCCTGGAATCCCCCCCGGGCTGCCCCAGCCTCAGCCTAGACCCCCGGGATCCCCAGGAACCCCCTAGCCCCAGCCCAGAGACCCCCGGGACCCCCCCAGCCCAGGCCATGGCAGGACTCCTAGGACCCCTCCAGCCCCAGCCTGGACCCCCGGGAACCCCCCAGTCCCATCCTGGATCCCCTCCGGGACCCCTCAGCCCCAGCCTGGACCCTCGGGACCCCCTGGGACCCCTCTCAGCCCCAGCCCAGACCCCCTGGGGCCCCCAGGACCCCCCCAGTCCCCGCCTGGACCCTCAGGACCCCCCCCCGGACCCCCCAAGCCCTGGCCCAGACCCCCTGGATTCCCCCAGCCCTGGCCTGGAATCCCCCCAGGCCCCCCCAGCCTCAGCCTAGACCCCCGGGATCCCCAGGATCCCCCTAGCCCCAGCCCAGAGACCCCCAGGACCCCCCCAGCCCAGGCCATGGCAGGACTCCTAGGACCCCTCCAGCCCCAGCCTGGACCCCCGGGAACCCCCCAGTCCCATCCCGGATCCCCTCCGGGACCCCTCAGCCCCAGCCTGGACCCTCGGGACCCCCTGGGAGCCCCTCAGCCCCGGCCCAGACCCCCCGGGACCCCCGGCCATACATCCACCCCCCGCTTCCCCAGCGCCCCTCGCTGCGGGAGGGCTCCACGCCGATCGTCGCCAACGACCGTGGGCACCTGCTCCCCACGGTGCCCCGCTCCCAGGTGAGCCAGATCCACGGGCACCCATGGCGAGGGTGGAGGTGGCCGCTCCTGCCCCTCAGCCGGCACCGGGGCTCCCTGGGGCTGCAAGGCCCTCGCCAGGCCCCGCTCCTCCTCTTCCTCCCAGGCATCCCCATGGGGCAGGTTTGTGGGGACCTGGGAGATGCCGCCGAGGATTCCCCCGGCCAGGCTGGACCTGAGCTCCCGCTCGGCCGCCGCCGCCGCACGGCTCGTTGACTGGATCCACCGCCCCACCGCCCTGACCCGCGCCTGCAACGGCCTGCGGACGGAGATCACCGGGAAGGTAGGTGCCCCTCGCCGGCATCCCAGCCCGCCAGCAGATTTCAGGGACGTTTTGTACCACCCCCGGCCCGCACCAGGCCAGGAGAGAAGGCAGCGGAGACAGAGCCGCGCGGGGAAAGTCGCTGCTCCCTGTGCCGCTTCCCTCTCTCCCATGGGATCTTTCAGACTTGTTCCTCCCACATCCCCAGTTTGCACCCGCTGGTAGATCCCGGCGGCACCCAGTGCTTGGGCCGCCATCTCCCCCTGCTCTCGGGACGGGGCTCCCTCGGCTTCACCCCAAATCCGTGCTCACCTCCCCGCTGCTGGCCGGGTGCCCAGGCCGCCGCGGCCGCTGCTGTGCCGGCAGGAGGAGCTCACAAGCTGCCGCTCTCCTTCCCGGAGAAAAGCATCCCAGAAAAGGGGCTGCCCTGATGCGGAGAGCTTCCCAGAGCCCCCAGCACCCCTCTTCCACTCCCTGCTTCTCCCCGGGGACCGCTGCAACGGTGCCTCGTCCCCAGCGGAGCAGCCCCTGCCCCGAGTGCCGCGGTGAGCCCAGCGCGGAGCCCGGCCCCGCAGCGAGCCCCGCCACGGCGGCGGGGGCTGGCCCAGACCCACCGACCCCAGCGTTTCTGTCCGGTCCCCATCTTCGCACCACGAGCACAGCACACATCTCCCTGCCACAGCCCCAAGAGCCTCGCTCGGACGCGCGAACGGCCAAGGAGCCTTCCCGAAGGAGCAGTCGGGCATC
Organism: Theristicus caerulescens; assembly: GCA_020745775.1. Taxonomy (NCBI): domain Eukaryota; kingdom Metazoa; phylum Chordata; class Aves; order Pelecaniformes; family Threskiornithidae; genus Theristicus; species Theristicus caerulescens. Next base: position 888,016 of record CM036581.1, read on the forward strand.
CAGCGAGGGCGTCCAGCCCGCCGGGGCCTCTCCCGGGCCAGCGCTGGAGGAGCCGCCGGGGCCCGGAGCAGGAGCCACGGCCACGGTGCCACTTCCCTGCGAGCCCGGCCGCACGGAGGTCCGGCTGAGGGCAGACGCGTCCCCGGAGCCCCAGCTGCACGCCAGCCTTGCTCCCAGCAGGCCAGGCACGGGGGACAAACGCCACGCTCCCAGCAGCCTGCCGTGACAGACCTCGGGTGAGGGAGGGGAAAGCAGCCCGAGCGAGGCTGGGGCAGCACCGCACGGCCCGCGCTTGTGTTCTCATGGCAACTGGAAAAATACAAGTTTAAAAAAACAATAAATCAATCCCCATGTTTGGTTTCAGGAGCTCAGGGCAGAGCTACGGGCAGCGTGAGCCGGCTGGGATGGGGTGCTTGGACCCGCAGAGGTTCTTATCCTTGAAATGTCGTGATTCGGCCAGCGCCGGGCTGTACCTTGGCTCGTCCCATTTAATAGCGTCTCGTGCTGGAAAGGTGGGACCAGCCGCAGGCCTGGAGCCGCTCACGGCTCACCCGGCCTCTCCCCATGCCCAACAGCAGCCGTCCCGCCGCCGCAGGCTGGTTTCAACCCATTCCTCGACCAGCGTCTTGTGGTTTCAACCCATTCCTCGACCGGTGTCTGTGCGGGGGAGAGAGGCAGGTCCGGCCTCGTCTCCCGTCACGGGGAAAGCGGCAGCGGTGGGTCTGCCCCAGCCCTGGGCCAGCGCTGCCAGCCCCCCGCCGCTGCACATCCCAGGGAAATAAAGTCTGGGAAGCGCAGCCGAGAGACGCAGCGAAGTCTAACTTCGTTAGCAGCTGGCACACACCACAGAATAGCTCATTAGCGAGCAGAAGTGGCTTCCAAATAAAAGCCATTTCAGCAACTGCAGGAAGTAATTGGTTTAAAGCTAAAATACATTCATTTTCACCCAGGAGAAGCTCTCTCCTGCTGGGGCATGCGGCTACGCTGAACGGGATTCGGCAGTAAGTCTTCTCCCTCTGTCATGCTGACAGCAGGCTGTTCTTCCTCCTTTGTGATTTCTCATCTCTGAAGCTCCACGTCCCCTCAGGGCTGCGATGCCTTCTGCTAATTAAAGGAGCGGCAGATTTGTAGGTCCGGCGGGCAGGCAGAGGAGCCGAGCGAGCGGGAGGGACGGCGCTCGGATCAGCGGTGGAAGTAAAAGCAAGCGCATGGAAACAAGCCCGGCCGGCGTGAGGGATCCTGGAGAGCGTCACCGGACCGGCTCCCCTCCCGCCACTTCAGGTCTCCATCAGAAGCCCAACGAGGAGAGCAGATGTTCCCCATAAAGCCGACATTTTGCCGGCTGCTGATGTGAACGGGAAGGAGGAGCCTTCCTGAGACAGAGCCGAGTCCCTCGCCGGGACAGGGAAGCGGGACAGAGCTCCTGACGGGGAGCGGCCTCTCTGCAAAGCTTTGCTCCTAGCGGCAAATGTTAAAAATTGGCCGATTGGAGCAAAAAGCTCCTGGACCTCGTGTAGGAATTTGTACCAGCACAACCAGCCACGGGCCAGGTAGGAAATTCCATTCTGCCGGGCTGGCAGCATTTCACGGACAAGCCAACCCCGCACCCGCCAGCTCCAAAGGTCAGGCACTACTCCTGCCTCTAAGCACTGCAAACAGTTTGCTTTTCCATTGCCCGGCTCCTCTGGGAAGTGGCGACTCCCCGGATCTCGGAGCAGAACACCTCTTCCCGGCCGGCTTGGCCTCAGTGACCAGCGTTGAGCACAGACAACGAACTCCGCGGCTCGGTGTGAAGGATCAAGGCTGCTTTATTGCAAAGGTGGAGAAGTGACAAGTGCTGAAACGAGAGCTGGTGGCAACAGACGATGGGAAAACCACGTCCCTCCCATCGTGCCAGTGACAGAGTAACTTCCTAAGAGGGGAAAATCGGATGTTTTCGCTGGCAGGGGCTCCGGGGCCCCAAAGCTGGCTGAATCACGACGTTTCAAGGATAAGTAGTGGGGACTGATCCTCTGCAGGTCCGAGCACCCCATCCCGGCCGGCTCACGCCGCCAGGCTCGGAAAGCGCAGGGTCCCGCGGCCGGTGCGGCACCTGGACGGCACCCATCACCCATTCCCCTCCCGGGTGCCGGCGTTGGCAGCTCCGCCCGCTCTCCCTGCCCTGGCACGGGCTGCCTCAATGGCGATGCTTGTCCTGAGACGGGCCTACACACGCACTACCAGCAGTCCCCGAGCCCACTCGGAGCTGCGGGGAACAGATTCAGCATTGTCTCAAGCTTGGGGACAGAGCAGAGAAAAGAAACGCCCTGGAGTTTGCCTGGAAGAAGCTAGGCAGCTCTCTGCGAGCAATTGAACGGGCCAGGATCGGCTGATAATTTGTGCCCGGCACGTCACCCGGGCTAATGAAAGCAACTCTGATCATCCACGAGATCTGCGAGGAGGGGAAGCCTGTCCTCCCCACCTCCCTCTCCACGCACATCTTGAGGTGGGCCAGGACGGAGCAAATCTTCTGAAAAAAGGGAGGCCATCGACCGGGAGGTACCTTCACATTGCCGCAAGGCCCGCGGAGGAGAGCAGGGTCAAGATCAGGACCAGCACCCCAGACTGGTTGACCTGGGGGATCTTGAACCCCTTCCCCATGTCCCACGCCTGCAGGAGAGAAGAGACACAGCAGGGTTAATTCAACAGGGCCGGGGCGGTCCCTGATGGGGGATGTGCCAGAGGCAGGCAGAAAGGCACCATCTTTCTAAGAAAAGCTATCAAGGCCACCCCAAAAACCAGCCTTTGCACCACCGGGTACAGACCAGAGGGAGGGCTACAAGCACCCATCGCTGCAGGGCAACAGGCAGGGGTCTCCCTGGGTGCAGGCACGCGTGCGCCGTGCCAGAGGGAGCTTATCCCTCACCAAGCCCCTGCATCCATCGGCAAAGCCGCCCGTGAGCTCTCCCTAATCCCCAACAGCCGCGGCACGCCAGGTTCGCTTCGAAAGCGGCAGCTGCTCTCCGCTTGCTTCTCTCCTGCTGACAGAAATAGGTTACAAAGCACGGTGCAAGCCGCGGATCCGAGGCAGCGCTAACGTCCCCGCGGGCAGAGCCAAGCGGGTGGGGACGAGCCTCGGCCCCCAGCGCCTCGGCGTACGCCCGTGGGTGCGGTGCGAGCCGTGGAGGCCAGGCTGGGCCCGGATGGCAGGGAGGGATGCTGGAACGGCAGCCCGGAGCTGGGTGTCGGCGGTTCCCAGGTATCACAGGTGGGTTTGCATGTCTCACCTGACTTTGGTCAAGCGAAAGCGGGGTGGCTGAGGGCAGCCTGGGGAGCGCACGCCTCCTCCCAGCCTGCCAGCAAGCCCCCAGGGCTCAATGCAGAGAAGCACCTGGGGCAGAGGCACTAAACTGAACCTGCTCCCTCTTGGCTCCCCTTTGGGGAGCCAACGCTGCTGGTTTCCTTCTCAGACAATTTAATTGGCATCCCAATATCTATGTGCAGTCAGAGACTTCAGCACGCATTCGACTCACGACGCTCTGAACAAGCAGCCGGTTATGACTGCTCCGTTTGCCCAACAGCGTCTCCACGAGCGAGCGGGGCTCAGCCAGCTGCCGGCCCCGTGCTCCGAGACCTCCTCTGACGCCGAGTCCTTGGAAAGCGGATAACGAGCACTCGCAGCACTGCCGGCTGGCCACCATCCGCCCCAAGGAGCCACAGAGGGGGCTGCTCTCACAGCACGCTGCTGCTGTTCACCCCAACAGCTCAGCCAGGGGCCTCCTGGCACTCTGACACGAGCACCTCGTAATGGCTGCTCCCGGGTACAGGATGCAACATCCAACGGTGCTCAAGTCCCGTGTTTCCACACTGGAAACACTGGGAGCCATCAGCGCCTGCGGCGCGAGCCCACGTCTGCAGCACAGCTCCGCACGTGATGCTCCCCCGCCCGGAGCAGAAGGATCATGTCACACTCCGGGCCAGCTGCCTTTGCAATTTGCTCCCGTCAAACCTAACCTATCTGGAGCTACAGAAAGCACAAAATCAACTCCAAAAAGCAGCACGTCTTGTACTGTTCCCAGCAAGAAACTCTCAGTCCTCCAGCTCCCCCTCCTTCATCAAACACAGGAAGCTCGGCTGAACGGAGCTGCTTGTTCCGCACTTCAGCACACGGCAAACATCACAGGTTACTTTCTTCGCAGGCAGCGCCGTCTCCGATCCTCTGCCACACATCTTCTGGGCTCATTAAATACTATAAAGCACTTGGAAGATCACAGCGCAACGGCTGCATGACGAGGGGGAGATAACAAGCAACGGGTGGCACTTCTGCATGGCTTGAGCCCGCGGCTCTGTGGACACGTCCCCTGGCTGCACCGCTGCTCCTGCCACCCCTCGTCCATCTCCCGCAGCTGAGGAGACGCGGGGGGATGCTTCAGCCAGCTGTGCCACCCGGCGAAGTACCAGCGTAGTGATGGGAACGTACCCAAAAATAGCGCGGAGGTTCTGAAGCACTTGAGGTGACTAATTCCCATTTCCAAGGGCACCTTCCCAGATGCTGCACATGACGGCGCTCCCACAGCCGGCAGACGCTTCCCTTCCCTCGCACCCCCGAGCACGCACACGGCCCCTCGCAGGGGCTACTCACCAGGTGTCGGACTCCATTCCAGGTGTGGTAGGAGAGGGGGAAAGCCAGAGCGAACTTAGCGGAGTAGATGAGAGCGGGCCCCAGGCTGAGCGACTTCACCATGGCCAGGTAGTGGGGAAACTGTTCTGGGAGCAGCAGGGCAGCCAGACTGAAGAGGGAGACTCCTGAGACAGACAAAGCCCGCAGGTCACGCCAGCAGAAGCGTTACCACCCCCTCGCTGCCCGCAAAGAGCCCCAGGCCACCTCTACGTCTCTGGTTTGGTGACACAGCCTGAACCACCATCAGCTCACGGCAGCCCGCAGAGGAAGGAGGAGGGAGGAGGGCGCTGCCCGGCCGGTGGCAGTGCCAGCTGCACTGTGACAGTGCACCCTGGGGTGCTGAGGACTCAAACCGGGGCAGCAACGCAAAGAATTGGGGTCCTGCACCAGGGGCTGCATTACTCATACAACACCCGGAGACCAAAGTGGCACGAGCTCTGCAATTGCAGCCAAACCAGCCCAAATTCAAGGTTAAAGGGCCAAGGAAGTTTGGAAATGTAAGGTGGCAGCTCTTCAGTGAAGTCCCCAGATCCACACCTCGGGACAGAAACCCCTCCGCCGCCAGCCACCGACACAGGCAGCGACGTAGCAAGGCTGCCTCGGTGGGGACCAGCGAAGAGACAGCCTGACAGGCGCGGCTGCACTAGCTGCAGGAGCCGCAGCAGCTTCTCCTCCTCATTTCTAGGCCAAGAGGGTTTCTCCAGATGGTGCTGCCAAAAGAATGGGAACGATCACAGCCAGCAGTCAGCCAATTTGCGATTCACCCTCCGCTCAATAGCGCCTGATTACACTGTGGCACGCTAGCTCGAGCACCTCGGCCGAGGCCGGCGCTGGCAGCGTGAATCAACCAGCTGCTTCCTCGCTCAGCCACTTGTCTCCTCAATGGCCTTTGTGTTCGCCCTGCAAGAAGCGCAGGAAGTCAGAGGCTCCTGTAATTACAGGCCTTGACAGAGAGGAGTCGAACGCTTCCCCCTCCCCTTCTCCTGGCTGCTGAGCTGTGGTCGGCAGAAGCGACGTTCCTTTGTGCTCGATCGGCCTGGGAAGGGGACGGTTTCCCCTCCGGCAGAGGCTGACGGATGGGAGCAGAAAGGGAACGGTGAACCTGCCAGCTCGGCCTGTCCGACAGCAAGCTGGACAGGGACCGCAGCCCCTGGGGCCAGGCACGTCCCGAGCTCCTGGAGATAGATCCCAAAGCCGGGTGGTGCCAGCGCGGCTGCCATGCAATGCCCTGGCTTCGCGCGCAGAGCAAGGCACGCAGCCACCCCGAAGGAGCCAGCTGGGCTCACGGGGCGCACGCAAAGTCACCTTGCCCTGCTCGGAGCAGGCGGCCATCAGCTGCTCCCCCGCAGAGGACGCGTGCCGCTCTGCACGAGGCAGAGCTGGGCACAAGCCTGGGAGGGGCAGAGCCGAGCCCTCAGCCGGGCTCTGCCGTGTGGATACGGGAGCAGGAGCACACGGGTGCCCTCTTCTAGGAGCCCAACTCCCAAGCCCTCACGGGAGGCCAGGCTGCAGCCCCCACTGCTCCCTCTCACTCTGCCAAGGGAAGAACGCGAGTCCTCAGTCCTGCACGTCTTTTCTGAGTCCCTTCACTCTCTGCCCTTCTGCAAACACCAACCCAGCTCCCCCCCTCAACAGGGAGCAACCAGAGAAGCACCTTCCTGCTGCCATGAGAGGGCATTAATGGAAATAAAACAGCCTTTCACAGTTAGATATCCTATCACTTAGTCAAATCATGCAAGTCAAATTGCTGGAGGGAGTTTATCGGGTTTGATGCTGGTGCCGCCTTCCCCCTCACCGGGATCTCTGGGAAAGCAGCAGCCACTCCCAGGAAGCTGAAAAACTCCACCTGCGCTAAGGAAAATCCTCTGAGCTCTGCCTGCCTGTCAGTCTTTCCCTCACCCTGCAAGGGTAAAACCAGCAAAAAACAGCCCCAGAAGAGAAGGGCTGAGAACTGGAGCAGCAGATCGCCCTTCTCCAGGCTGGGGAAGGCCCCAAAGAAAGCAGCCAGGCCCGGCCACAGTGCTACAAAGGCTTCGAAGGCTTTTACGTAGAGAGGAGCATCGCTGCCTTTGTAAAGTAGAGCCACTCGCAGCGCAAGAGGATCCAGGGACAGAGAAGTGGGGACGGGGAGATATTCAGGGGACGGAGAAAGGGAGAGGACAAAGTGCAGGTTTCCCAGAAGAAAACCCATTGCTGAAGCTGGGGACAGAGGAGAGAAAACGTCCGCCTGGAGTCACGTCTCCGAATCAGAGGGGGTCAGAGGGGTCTTCCCTCCCGCAGCCCCCGCCCTCTGTCACCCCAAGCGGGTGGGAGATGCACGCACCTAAGCTCAGCACAACGCCGGTGCCCCGGTGCGTGATGGACATCGCCATGGGCAGGGACCACCTGCAAAACAACCAACCTCGTCAGCAAAACAGGGTACAACACCAGGGAGGCCTCCGAGGCCGCCGGATAAAGCACAGCCCGTCTGTTCCTAGACAGCTCCGTGCTGCTGGGCGGGTGTTTCTGCACTCGGAGTTATTCAAGGAATCCAGCCAGAGCAAAAGGGGAGAGACAGGGGAATTTGCAGAGGCAGCTTGGGAATGGCAAATGCCACTGGCACGGGTTTGGGAAGGGGAAGGGCGTCTGCTGAGAAAGCTTAAAGGGAGATGGAACAGGAGAAGACTGTAATGCTCCTGCAGCTGAGGAACAAAGGGGCAGGGTTTGGGCATCCAGGCTCACGGATCAATGAGACAACCTGGAAAAGTGACGGCGGTGGCCCCAAAGAAGCCATCACCTCTGTGAGGAGGGCACCCAAGAGCCCCAGGTTGGCCTCCTGCCTCCACCCCCGAGGGCCGCCAACTCGGCAGCAGGACGCGCCGTTCCGCACAACCGCCCTCCGTGGAGGCAGCTGCCTTTCAACGGCACGTCCGGAAACGCTGCCCTGCCCAAGCGCCCCGAAGCGCAGCTCTGGGGGGGGCCGTGCCCCTCCGCAACGCCCCGTATGAGAACAGTGAGCGTCACCAACTCCGTGGAGGAGGCTGCGATTCCCACACGCGGCTCAGGCTGTTCGCAGCGCAACGTAGAGGGTCTCCCCGCCTGAAGTGACAATGGGAACGTGCGCAGCCCCCCCACCCAAGGGCTGTCGCGTGCCAGAGCCCAGAGGTGCCCCAGCGCGAAGCTGAGGAGGCCAAGAGGCTCTTACTTGTAAATGGTGACGTGAGGGGACAAGGGACGATTGGACTTGGTGTTCTTCTCCCAGAAGCGGGCCATCTCCTCTTTGGCCGTCGTTCCCATCGGGACGATGCTGCAAAAGAGGAGGAGATGGGAGGTGCGGAGAGACGGGCAGCGTTTTACCCCTGCCTGCTCTGCCGGGCTTCGCTGCGGCAGTTTTCCATCTCGCAGGACGTCAGCTCCTGGCTGACCTTGACTACGGCAGGACAAAGAACGGCTCCAGCTGTGCGTGGACACAGGCAAGGAGAGGATCGCTGCCAGCTCTCCCGAGTGAATAATAATAATACGCAGGATGGGAAGCTGCCGCACTGGAATCCACGCAGCCAGCGGAGCTGAGCCACCCCCCTCAGCGCCACCCAAATCAGGGTATAGGATATCAGATAACACATTATATAATAGTGATAACATGCAACCTGCTCTTTACTGCCACGGTAATTGCACACTGTACCAAATAAAGAGCTTGTAATTTAATGTTCCCGAGATTACACAGCAATTACACTTACAGCCCAATTTAGCAGAAAATAACTATTTCTCCCTAAGCCCGGCAGCACGAAGCGCGGGAACGAGAGGGCTTCTGTGGCTCCCAGCCCTCCTCAGGCACAAAGCTGTCGCGCAGAGTGGCACAGAGGGGTGACAGGGGTACCGCTGCCCCTGCAAGAGACCCAGGCCCGCCTCGTTAGCCAGCCAGGCTCTCCCTTCATCCCCACCCACAAGCCCTAACCCCTCTGTAATTAGGCTGTGCCCTCGTGGTGGCACGAGGCAGTAAGTGCCCAGCTAAACCATGGCGCTGATTGACCAGAATTCCTAAGCGCACGCATGCCCCAAAGCCTTAGACGGGATCCCTCGGGGAAGAGCTTAATCCCGTTACTCTCAGTAAAACCTCAGACTCACTGTCGCACAGAAAGGCTGGGGCCAAGCCGAGCCAGCAGGCATCGCCGACCGACACATCTGCAAGAGAGAAGATAGGAAGGCTTTGTGAGTGCCAAATAAACACCTGAAAATGCCGGCAAGACGGGGCCAGGGAGGGAATTCGCCACTTCAGTCGTTCGTATCTTAAAATCAGTCTTAACACTGGGCTGTTCCTCCACAAATCTCTCTCTTACGCTGAGCTCTTAGCTAGAGTCTCTAGACTCTGCCCCGGGGGTTCATTCTTTATGACACCCTGTAATTAGTCTGCTCAGCTGTAATATCTTGTTTGTAAGACAGACATAAACAGCGCTCGAAGCTCGCAGCTACGCTGAGGCAGTCCATTTTTCACTCTCACTACAGCAATTATCGGGGCGGGCGGCACACGGCCCCAGAAAGGCGCATCTGCCAAGGGCCGCCGCTCTCCACGCGTCCAAGATGAAGACATCAACCCCCCTTCCTCCAAACGCTTGTTTTCATTACGGCGTTTCGCTGCCGCCGTTCATTAAGCTCCGAGCACCGGCGAGACGGGAGGTCGCTGTCGCAGTCCAGCGCACGCAGCGTTTCAGCCATGCCGAGGCTCGGGGCAGGAGGTAAAAAGGGATTTTGTGGTGCCCAAAGGAGTGGGTGCCGCTCTCTGCGGACCGATTGTAGTAACGGCGACTCTGACATTCAAGGGCATCTCTCCAGGAACGGGGAGGAACAGGCGCCCGGCCCAGCGCAGCTCGAGCATTTGCACACGTGGGCTGGAATCTGCGGCGCCCGCTCCTCTCCAGGACAAAGCCTAACAGGCAGCGCTGCCGTTCCTGACGACGCGACAAGAACGAGGTGTGTAATAACGTTTGGCGTGCTCATCTGCAGCACGGTGACAAACACTAATCAATCTCCTGAAATGCACAAGCATCTGCACCAGCATCTCCCGCTGTTTCATTAACAGCAGTAAACAAACGAAGCTCTGCTGCTCTTCAGTTGTCCTACAGCCGGTCTTGAGGACACGGTAGGAAAAACATCTGGAGGTCAGCTCTTCACCAGGTGTAAATCCAAAACAAAAGCCATTATTATTAACCACTCCGAGTTCCTGTGTAAATGATCGTTAGGATGTTTCCTTTCAAAATCTTCCATCGCGTTCAAAGGCTGGACTTGAAACGCAGCAGGTTTTTAGGAAGGCGTCCCAGCTGGATGCGTGAATTTTCGGCAATGCAGAATCCACCCCGTGCTGCAGTGCAACATTTCCGATTGAAAACCCTTCTCTGAACCGTCTCCAGTTTATCGACGCCCTCAAGCGTGGCCTGACAGCAAGACCAAGAGCTTCAGGGGGACACAGCAACGGCTGAGCCCAGCCAAACCTCCGCCAAGGCCACCATCGTGTGCGAGAGCAGCCGACGACAGATCCCCGGGGAAAAGTCTCAGGAAACACAGAGCGGCACCCCCCGCCACGTGCAGCTCACACGCGTTCCAAGCCAGAGGGTGTCAGTACCTAATAAACGGCTTTTTTCGCCCCCCCAACTGCCAGCGCAAATTCTCCCAGCTTAACCAGACGCAGAGAACCAGCTCCCTGCTTGTCCTGAGCCCCCGCGGACCAGCACCGGCCGCCATCTCCCGGTTCTTGGGCAGGGGAGAGGAGGTGAACGATAAATCTGTACCCGCAGACCATTAATGATTCATACACCTCGCTCATGCCCTCCTCAGTCCGCTTTTCCAGATGAAAAGGCTAAACCTACTTCATCTCTCCTTCTACAGAAACCGCTCAACACCTCGTCTGGGGGCCGGGGCGGTGGGAGAGGGAGAGCTGGCTCCGAATCACACACAATATTCAAAATACAAATGAAATCCATAACGCGTTTGCATTTTTTCAAAGCTAAACTTCCCCACAGAACTCCCCATCCTCTTGGCTCAATTTTAATATTTTTTTAGATGCAAAGCATTACATCTTGCTTCAGCGCAACGACTACTGCTTGCAAAACACAGCCCTCCAGCTAAGCAATCAAGGTCACTCTGTACCAAGGACCTGTCCTCTTCATTATTTATCATTCTCTAAGTTCTTGCATCTTCTCCAGCTCTTCCTCCATCAACTTGCATTTTCTTCCAGATCACTGATAAACATGTTGTTTTAAAAAGAAGAATTAGCCCTAAAAGAGGAGCCTCTGGACCCCCGCTGAGAGCTTCCCACGGCACCCCAGCCAACTCCCGCTCGGCCCCGTGCCCGAGGAGGGTGCAGGGACTCAGGGGACCGCCAGGCGTGTTAACGATCGGGGACCTCACAGAGTGCAGCCACTCACGGGGCTGGAGAAGGGCAAGGATAAAGCGGCAGCTCAAACGGGTCTGTAAGCACCCGGCGGTGGAACAGCACTGGCTGCGCACACCCCACCACGCAGCTCCGTTAGCTCAGGAGGAGAATTTCAGGAGCAGTCGCGGGGGACAGCTCTGGAGCAGCTTCAGCTCAGTGTCATGTTGAGAGACGTCGTTAACATTTATCCTGCAAGACAGGTCTATAAAAATCACTCGGATTTCGCCATGGAGGAGGCAAATGAGAAGCGATTATATATGCTTTTTCATCTGACAAGCAGAAGCAGACATGAGATGAAGTTATCAAGCGCAGGCTTCAAACCAGAACGAGCGATTTCTCTCTTGTTTTTCAAGCAGCAGCTGCGGGGCGCCCGCCCAAGCAGGTACTGGGCCCCCCCGCCTCTCCCGCTGCCGGCAGATCCTGCCTTTAAACAAACCCGCACACGCAACAAAGAGCTTTCCACAAAAGCATGACGGCTCCAACCGCCGCCAGAAAGAGAATAAATTAAGAGAATGAAATCCCAAACACCATCTCCAGGCTGATATCAAAGAGGAGAATGTGGAAAACGGGGGCTGGGAGGGGGACAGCCACAGCCTCGAGAAGGCACAAAACTTTCCGGTGGGGGTGGTAGATGGGAAGAGGCACTTTCAGGCCAAGCAAACACAATGTCCTTCCCCACTGCTGCTCAGCACCACGGGCATGGCGGAACACACTCCCGCAGGGGACCACTGAGCTCCTACGAAGCCACCGGCACCCTGTCAGGTGGCCCTGCGAGGCGGGGGACACCCCCCCAGCGCCAGCTGGGTGGTAACGTGGACGTTTGTCCACCCAGTCAAGGCCACCGAGAGCCCTAGGAGGGACGGGGAGGAGATCGCACGCAGGGAGTGGGAAGGAGCAGGACTGCCCTTATCAGCAGCAATAACCCGCCAGCCTCGCCCACAGCCGGGCTGATCTCAGCCCCGCACAGCGCCCAGGCCTCGGTTCCCCCCCCCCCGCAGCCCAAGGGATCCCGGCTCCTGCCCTGCCCTCACCGGTGGCAGCCCGAGGGCCGCCCCCGGGCGCTCGCTGCGGCGGAGGGGCACGGCTCAGCCGCCCGAGGGGGCGATGCCGCACCGGCTCCCTGCAGCCGCTGGAGCGGGGAGGGGGGAGCGCAGGGACACGGGCCCCGTCCCCCGCCTTGAACACAACAGGGGACGAGCCACAGAGCGTCGGCTTTGTGAAAGGGAAACGGCCGTGCCCGAGGGCGCAGGACGGGGGCGGCACCGGGGAGGATGGGGCCCAGCCCGGGGGGGACCGGACCCGGGGCTGTCGCAGGTGCGGCGGCGTGGCCCGTCCCCGCACCGGGGGCCGTCACCCACAGCCGAGCCGGGGGCAGGAACGCGTCCCGGGACGGGGCACCCCGCGGCTCGGCCCGCCCGGGGCTCCGTGCGCGGTTCCGGGGCGCCCCCGCCGCCGCGACGCCCGCCCCCCCCCGCGCCGGGCTCTCCCCGCCCGGCAGCACCGCGGCCCGGCCGAGCGGCGACACCCGGCCCCGCCGGGACGGAACAACCGGCCCGTCCGCCCGCGGCGCCGCGCAGCCGCTCCCGGGGCCGCGGGTCCCGCCACGGCGCCCGGCCCGGCCCCCCCGGGAGTCACCTCAACGCCAGCGCCGCCATCTTGGAGCGCGCCGCACGCCGGAAGCGGCTGTGACGCACTTCCGGCCCCGCCGCCGGTGGCTGCCCGTTACCCGCCGGTGCCCTCCGGTAGCCCCGGGGCTGCTCCTTTGCCCCCCGTTACTCCCAGGGCTTCCCATTACCCCCCGGGGCTGCCCACTGCCCCCCCGTTACCGCCGGGACTGCCTGTTACCCCCCCCGTTACTCCCAGGGCTGCCCGGTACCCCCCTTACCGGGGCTGCCCGGTACCCCCCGGTTAACCCCGGGGTTGCCCACTACCTCCCCAGAGCTGACCATTATCCCCCCGTTACCCCCCAGAGCTGCCCGTTACCCCGTGGGGCTGCCCGTTACCCCCCCCGTTACCCCCCAGAGCTGCCCGTTACCCCCCCGTTACCCCCTGGGGTTGCCTGTTACCCCCCGGGGCTGCCCGTTACCCGCCCCGTTACCCCTCAGAGCTGCCCATTACCCCCCCCGTTACCCCCCAGGGCTGCACATTACCCCCCCGTTATCCCCCAGAGCTGCCCGTTACCCCCTGTTACCCCCCAGGGCTGCCCGTTACCCGCCGGGGCTGCCCGTTACCCCCCCCCCGTTACCCCCCAGAGCTGCCCGTTACCCCCTGGGGCTGCCCGTTACCCCCCCCCGTTACCCCCTGGGGCTGCCCGTTACCCCCCCGTTACCCCCCAGAGCTGCCCGTTACCCCCCGGGGCTGCCCGTTACCCCCCAGAGCTACCGGGGGGGCAGGACGGGGGCTCCCCGGCCCCCCAGGACCCCCTCGCCCGCAGCTGCAGCCGACTGAGGATGTTGAAGCAGGAAAATCTCACAGCTCCCGGGTGAATCCCATCCCCGTCCCCGTCTGCCGCCCTCCCTTCCCCAGCCCCGAACTCGCTGGGTCAAAAACCTTCTGAGGAAAACCCCACTTGGGAGCTTTTCACCCCAAAACACCACTTGCTCCTCAGCCGGTGGCAAAGCTGCCGGGGGGGGGGGGGGGGCGTCATGCAAATTCCTGCCCTGGGCTCTGCATGGGGCGGTGGCACTTCGGTGGCTCCCCGCTTCGCACCCCGCGGGGACGGACGTGCCCCTCGTCCCGCGGCTGGAGCCAGCCGGCTCCGTGCCCGGGGAATGTCCAACATCGCCCTCTCAAAGGTGTGTTTTCACCCCAAAATGGAGCCGGAGCAGAGGCTGCTGGGAGCGCGCTTGGCCAAAGCTGGCAGTGCCAGCCTGGGAGCCCCACGCGGTGGGGCCGGAGTGGGGACCACGCTGGAGGGTGCCGGCCGCCGGCCCGTGGCCATGGAACAGGAGGGGACGCACCGATGGCCCGTGGCGCAGCCGGTGCAAGACCCCAATCCCCGCCAGGCAGGTCCGTCCCCGGGACCAACCGAGGACCGCGGCCGTGTGCTGGTGCCCTCCGGCTCCGGCCGCATTCCTGCCGAGCCACCTCCGCCGCGGGCGGGAATGTGGCCAGACAAAGGGCGCTGTGTCCCCGGCCCCCCCACCGCATGCTTCCCCCTCCTCGCCCATCACCAAACTAAATGACCCCTTTCAGTCCGGGGCACCCGGCGTCCCCTGGCCCCCACCGCCCCGGCTGCCCAGCGCCCATTGGCCCGAGGCCGGGGCGCCGCTGGCATCATTCGGCGCTGCTTGCTCTTAAACCTCGGGCCCCGTCCCACCGGCACCCTTCGGCACGCCGCCGGGCCCTGCGCACCGCCAGCCCTCCATGCGGCTTGGAGCCGGCCGGTGACAGGCAGCCACCATGTCGCAGGGTGCCAGGAGCAGCGGCAGCCTCCTCCTCCTCGCCGGGCTCCTCTCGGTGCTGGGTAAGCTGGGGACGGGGACAAGGGACCAGGGCTGCTGGTCTTGAAATCCTGATCCTGGATGCTGGGAGGTACCGGGGGGCTCCAGACCCCTGGGAGGTGGCCGTGGGTCTGGTGGCCACCCACACATCTGCTTTTGGGACTGTCACTGGTGGTGGCAATGCTCCGTGGCCGTGCCCCAGTCCCCATCCCTGGGCTGCAAGGAGAATCCCGGCACCAGCCACGTCCCTGGGGACGGGAGAGGGGTGCTGGGTGCCGGACCCAGCCCTGCCAGCGTCCCCTGCCGTCAGCCGGCACTGGGACATGGTCCCTTTTGAGCTGGCCGTGGGGACACCAGGGCAGAGGCTCCCCACAAAGGCACCTGTGGTGGCACAAAGAGCTGTCGTTCCCCACCAGTCCTTGTGCTTTCTCCGGGGCCAACAAAAGCCCTTTGGTGGCAGCACGGGGCTGGTGTGGGGGCACAGACCGGCCAGCGGCCCCAGGGATGGGCACCATCCCCGTGCTGGGGTCCCCCGCGGGGCTGATGGGTTTGTGCCCCTGGCAGGGCCGTCCCCGACGTCCTCCATCCACGTGTACACGCAGCGGGAGGTGTACGGCACCGTTGGCTCCCACGTCACCCTCTCCTGCAGCTTCTGGTCCAGCGAATGGATCTCCGAGGACATCTCCATCACATGGCACTTCCAAGCTGAGGGAACCCGTGACAGCACATCCGTAAGCGCCCGCTCCACTTTGGGGTGCGGGGTGGCCCTGCCGTGCCCGGAGGCACCGTGACCCTGATGTCCGTGTGTCTGTCCCCATCGCTAGATATTCCACTATGCCAAGGGCCAGCCTTACATCGATGACGTGGGCACCTTCAAGGAGCGGATGGAGTGGGTGGGCAACCCCCACCGCAAGGACGGCTCCATCGTCATCCACAACCTGGACTACACCGACAACGGCACCTTCACCTGCGATGTCAAGAACCCCCCCCGACATCGTGGGCAAGTCCTCCCAGGTCACGCTCTACGTCTTTGAGAAAGGTACGGCGCCAGCGGTCCCCTCCCCGCCTCGGTTTCCCCGCTCCGGCCAGGGGGGGCTGAGGGGATGCTGGTGTCCCCGCAGTGCCCACCCGCTACGGTGTCGTGCTGGGCTCCATCATCGGCGGGGCTCTGCTGCTGGTGGCCGTGGTGGTGGTCCTCGTCTATCTCATCCGCTACTGCTGGCTGCGGCGGCAGGCGGCCCTGCAGCGACGGCTGAGGTGAGCCCTACTGCCCGATCGGGGCGAAACCACCCCGAAACAGGGCTGCCGGGGGGGCTTGGGGGGGGTGGCCTTTCTGAGACCCCTTTTTGCCTTTCCACCCCAATTTTAGTGCCATGGAGAAGGGGAAGCTGCAGCGATCGGCCAAGGACGCGTCCAAGCGCAGCCGGCAGGTGAGCAACGAGGGCTTGGAGGGGGCAAAATGGTCTGGGCGGGGGGGGGGGCAAACCCCTCTCCTACCTTTTGGGGTGGGAGGAGAGGCTGCGGGGTGAAGCCCCCGGGGTGGGGGGATACCGCGGCGCCAACGCTGCCCCGTCCCCGCAGGCGCCCGTGCTCTACGCCATGCTGGACCACAGCCGCAGCACTAAGGCAGCAAGCGAGAAGAAAGCCAAGGGAGCCCCCGGGAGACTCCCGTAAGGATAAGAAATAGCGGTTAGCGGGCAGGGAAGGTACCGCGGGGGCGGACGCTGGGGGCACCCGGCCCCCCAAAGTCGTCATGACCATCGAGATGGAGCTGCGGGGGGAGGCCGCCGAGGCCGCTCGCCCCCCGCCCGCCGTCCGCTCCCCCAGCAAGGGCAGCCTCAAGAGCGCCCTGATGAACATCATCAAGCCGAACTCGGGGACCTGACACCTGGCCGCCGGCGGAGCCGGGGGGGCCAGGACGCGGCCCCCCCCGGCTCCAGGAAGCGGCCGCCCCGGGGCACGGGACCCGGCGAGGAGCGGGGTGTGGTCCTCGCCCCAGGTCCCCCAGCCTCGGGGACGCCCCGGCGTCCCCCCGCCCCATCCCGAAGCCCCTCGGTCGGTACCTTCCTCTGCGCAACCGCTGCTCTGCCCAGCCCTGGGCACTGATGTAATTTTTCTATTTGAAGACGCAACCACTGAATTTTGGGTCTGTCCCCCTAGGCTGCCTCGGTCCCCCCCTCCCCAGGGACCTGCAGGGTCCCCGCGGGACCGTGCCGCCCCCATCCCTCCCTGTGTTCCCCCCAAAACTAGTCTCCGGGAGGGTTTCTTTGCCCCCATCGTTGCTCCTTTTCTGGCCGTTTTCTCGTCTCTCCCCGCGACCGAGCCCAAATGACGTTGCGGGGTGGCCCCCGCCTTGTCCCCTCCGTCCCGCTCCCGGCCCCCATTAACCCTCCCGCCCCATAACCCCCGGCCCCCCTGCGCCGGCCGGAGCCTCGTGGAGGAGGAGAGGCTGCGGCCGGGCTGGAGGAGCTGCCGGTGCCCGTCACCCCGGAGCCAGGCGCTGCTCCCCAATGTTTTCTACGCCCTGTCCGTGTTCCCCCATCCCCACGGCGCCATTAATAAAACTCACATCTCCAGGAGAGCCCAGCATCCGCCCCGGCTTGTTCCCGGCTCGAGGGGGGGGTGTCTGGGCAGGGAGGGGGGCGGACGGTGGCTGCGCACTTGTGAACTCGTTGCACGGAGGCCTGCCAGCTCCCGCAGAGGAAGGGGCATCGCTGCCACCACGCCTCGGATTCCCCAGGGATGAGGCGATGTCTCGAGGGCGTCCTCGTGGCACCCCAGGGACCCCCCTCAGCCGGCAGGGGCGGTCCCTGAGGCCACCCACGGTGGCTGCACCCCACCCTCGGGCCACCTTCCCCCTCGTCCCCATCAAGCCCTTGCGTTTGCGTTAATTAAAGCTCACCCCAATTAAGGCAGAGGCTGAGTCTCAGGTCCTGCCCTGGGTGCGCAGCCCTAGGCATGGCCGTGTGGCGGGGAGGGGTCCCCCCGGGGCCGTCGCTCACCCAGCGGCGACTGTCACCCTCCTGGCAGCGGGGCTCAGCGAGGGGCGGTGGCCCCAGCGTTGCGGGGGGGGGGGGGGCAGTTGGGGTGATGCGCTGACTCTGCGCCGCAGTGGAGCGGGAGCACTCCCACCCCGGGGATCGGTGCCAGCCCGCAGCCCCAGCCGACTCCGGGCAGGAGCCGAGCGGCAGCGCTGGCTCCCACACTGACACAGCCGAGGCTGCGAGGGAGGGCCCCTGCGCTGCCCCCCCGGCCCCGCGGACAGGGCTATAATTGTCTTTTTCCCCTAATAAGTCTGCAGAGCAAGCGGGGGGCCAAGCCTGACCCCGGCGTCCCCAGGGCCTCCCCCGGGCCCTGCCTGGCCCTTGGCTACCGACGCTGTTTTTCTTTCCAGGGAGCTATTTCTGCCAACCCGCCGCGGCTCCATGGCAGGTCCCAGCATCCCCAGTCACCCCACGGCATCGGGCACTGCAGGGACCGGTCCCGCAGCCGCCTCGCATCGGAGCATGAAGAAACCCCGGTGCAACCCCCCCAAATAGCTTTATTTTAACCACCCCAAAGCACTTTTTTTTCTCCTCATCGCAGCCCGGGTACCTCCTGCAGCTGCTCTCAGCGGGAGCCAGGGCTGGGAACCGCCACCGAAGCCGGCCACAGGCAAAACTTTGATGCCTGGAGGGACGCAATGCCATGAGGCCTTCGTCCCCCGAGGAAGAGGAGCAAGTGGCAGCGTCTTTCATCGCCACTGCAAAGAGCGGAAAAACGAGGCCACAGCTCCAGGGGCTGAGACCCAGCAGCTGATAAATGAAGCAGAATTTCACGGGGAGGACCCCAAATCAGAGAGCGACGGGAGATCCCAGGGTGGGGAAGCAGCCGCCGTTCCCAAAGCGGCAGCCAAGGGGCCCCGTCCCAAGGGGGGGATCCTCCATCCCCAATCCTGGGGACACCCCTGCCTGTGCCCCCCCCAGGCAGGGACAGCCTGGCCCCGGCAACCTGCAAGGCTGCTTTTAACAGGGGGCTTCACCCCGCTGCCCCGGAGAAGGGGGACGCGGGGGTCCCACCGGCTGGGGACCGTCCCCACGCCCCCTCCCACAGACCACGCGCCAGCCCGGCTCCTCTTCCCCATGGTTTATTCTTTACACATGCTAAAAGCCTCCCCAGGGGAGGGGACGGTGACAATGACAGGAGCGTGGGGAGGGGGCAGTGCGAGGATGGGGAGCATCCCAGTGCTGGGCTCCCCCGTGGCGGGCTGCAGCAAGACCTGTTGTCCCCCTCCCACAGTGTCCCA
Organism: Theristicus caerulescens; assembly: GCA_020745775.1. Lineage (NCBI taxonomy): Eukaryota > Metazoa > Chordata > Aves > Pelecaniformes > Threskiornithidae > Theristicus > Theristicus caerulescens. The sequence continues at coordinate 906,810 of CM036581.1, forward strand.
CCCCTGGGACAGGACAGGGGCTTCCCTCCCTTAGGGGACACCGGTGTCCCCCACCCTGCACGTCCCCAGTATCACCACGGATGGCGAAATGGGGGCTGCCCCAGGAGAAAGGGCATTTCCACGCCATTCCCTCGCGCAAGGGCCACCTCCACGCTGGGGGACACGGGACTCGGCCGTGTCCCCCCCCGACATCAGCCCCCCAGCTTCACCCGGGGTCCTGGCTCGGGGGTGGGCAAGGGATAGGGAAGGGCTGAGCCCCCCCCGGCCCCGCTCGCAGAGGACGGAGCGGCCCCGGCATGGCGGGGGTCAGGATGGGGCCGTGCCCGCGTGCAAGAGAGGGACGCCCACCATGGGCAGGGGGTCGCGGGACCCCGCAGCCGCTCAGGGCCCCGACTCCTTCTTCCGCTTCTGGAAGCGGCGGAATTTGCCCTGGATGGCGAGCGCGGCTTTCTCCGTCTCAGGCGCACTCAGGTCAATGTCGATCTCCTCCTCCTCCTCCTCCACCTTCTTGGGGTCGGCGGCTTTGGCTGGGGACAGGACAGGGACTGCCCTGGTTACAGCCTGGCACCCCAGACCCACCCCAGCACCCAGGAGCACCCTGAACCACCCCCCCCCCCCCAGCAGGGGACACCCGGGGGGGACCCCATCACCCCCCCTCAGGTGCGGGTCACCCCATCAACCCCCACCTCGGGGGAGGGACCCCCCTACCCCCCCAAGGGACAGGGGAAGGACAGAGCAGGTCCCCAAATCCATCCGGGTGTCACCTCCCTCCCCATGGTGGGGACACAGATCCCAAAGGCTCCGGGGACGGGAGCAGCCAGCGGGGTCCCAGGCACCGGGGGTCCCGGGAGGGCACGGGACAGAGGTGACAGCGGTGACGGGGCACCCCCCGGGGTGCTCCCCGCCAGCGCTGGGGGTCCTCACCTTCCTCCTGCCCACCGGGGGCCTCCGCCGCGGAGGGGGACTCACGGGGGCTGCGCTGCGGAGAGAAGGGGGTGCCCGGGGGTGACACGGGGCCCCCGGCAGCAAACCCGCACCGGGGGGGGGCACGGACTCCGCTTTGCCAGAGACCCCCCCCGGCCACCGGGGTCCCCCCCCCGCCTCCAGCCGCCCCCGCGGCTGCAGCATCCCCCCCCCCCCCCATCCCCAGGGCAGTTCCTCTCCCGGCCCCTTGCTAAAAATAAAGGAAAAAGGGAAAAACCCTTCGTTCTGCCAGGCACCGGCACCGGCACCGGCACCGGCACCGGCACCGGCACCGGCACCGGCACCGGCACCGGCACCGGCACCGGCACCGGCACCGAGCCCTCACCTCGCTCATGGCCGCTCCGGTCCCGCCGCCGCTCCCGGTGTGCGGCGCCCCGCGCTCCGCTGCCGCCTTTTATAGGGGCGCGGCTGAGTGACGGCCGGGGACAGCCAATGGGGAGCGGGGGCGGGGCCGGGTGGGGACCCGCCTCCCCGCGTGTCTCACCCCCGCCCCGAGCCTCGACGCCCCGCGGAGCCGGACCGGGGGCACCGGGGGGGCACCGGGGGGAACCGGGGGGGCACCGGGGGGAACCGGGGAGCCATGGCCTCATCGCCCCCATGCTGCCACCGTCCCGGGGCACCCGCAGGTGGCGGGTGACTCCTGGGGGGGGACAGGCCCTGCCCCGGGGTCCTGGGACGGGGACACCGCCGGCAACTCCCTGCGGCAGCCGGTGACGGGGACCTTCCTCCGGGGCCACCGGTGGCAGGACGGCCACCGCCAGGGTCCCCGTCCCCTCTGGGCTCTGCCGCCCCGAACGCCCGCCCCCAGCACCCACGTGTGTCCTCCTGCCTGCCTGTCCCCCGTGGCTGCCATGTCTGTCCCTGCCTGTCCCTCCCGTGCTGCCTGTCCCCCGCCACGTGCTGCCTGTCCCCGCCTGCCGCAGCCTCGCTCAAGTTCAAGGTTCAAACTCCACAGGGCTCCGGCTGCCAGGCGGTGAGGACGACCGGCCCCTCGCTGTGCGGCGACGAGCACCAGGCACCAGCCACGCCAGCGGGCACCGGGTCCCAGGTACCGGCGCCGACCGGCACCGGGTCCCAGGTACCGGCACCGACGGGCACCGGCCGCCTTCGGGGGCATCGTGCAGGCGGTTCGGCGGTGACCGGGGCGGGAGGTCACGGCAGCGGGTGGGCGCCCGAGGGCAGTGCACTGTGGAGCAGGGGGGACGTGGTGGCTCCCAGGGGACACGCAGGGGACGGGGCGTGGAAGCCAGCGTCAGGGCAGCGGCCACGGGACAGGCAGTGCTGCCCGCAGGGCACGGTGCCGGGTGTTGCTCAAGCGGGAGCCGCGGCGTGTGTACGCACACCCCGCACGCTCGCGCGCGCCCACCCCATCCTGCAGGCTCTGTCCTCGCTGCCGTCCCCCCGCTCCAGGCACCGTCACCCGCATCCCCGGCCATGTCTGTGTCGAGCCCCTCGGACGTGGAGAGCAGCCCCCGCCCGCTGCCGGGCCCCTGGGTCCCCGGAGGGAAGGACACGGAGCCCGGGGAGGAGAAGGTCTGCGCCGTGTGTGGGGACCAGGCCACCGGGTACCACTTCCACGTCATGACCTGCGAGGGCTGCAAGGGCTTCTTCAGGTGGGGACTGCCACCGCGGGGGGACCGGGGCTGCTCTGCGGCAGCGGGCAGGAGCCAGGAGACGGGGTGGGATGGGGTGGGATGGGGTGGGATGGGATGGGATGGGGTGGGATGGGATGGGGATGGGATGGGGATGGGGTGAGATGGGATGGGGTGAGATGGGATGGGGTGAGATGGGATGGGGTGAGATGGGATGGGATGAGATGGGATGGGATGGGGATGGGATGGGGTGGGATGGGATGGGGATGGGATGGGGTGGGATGGGATGGGGTGAGATGGGATGGGATGGGGATGGGATGGGGATGGGGTGAGATGGGATGGGGTGAGATGGGATGGGGTGAGATGGGATGGGGTGAGATGGGATGGGATGAGATGGGATGGGATGGGGATGGGATGGGGTGGGATGGGATGGGATGGGGATGGGATGGGGTGGGATGGGATGGGGTGAGATGGGATGGGATGGGGTGGGATGGGATGGGATGGGGATGGGATGGGGTGGGATGGGATGGGGATGGGATGGGGTGGGATGGGATGGGGTGAGATGGGATGGGGATGGGATGGGGTGAGATGGGATGAGATGGGATGGGGTGGGATGGGATGGGGTGAGATGGGATGGGATGGGGTGGGATGGGATGAGATGGGATGGGGTGGGATGGGATGGGGTGAGATGGGATGGGGTGGGATGGGATGGGATGGGGTGAGATGGGATGGGGTGAGATGGGATGGGATGAGATGGGATGGGGTGGGATGGGATGGGGTAAGATGGGATGGGGATGGGATGGGGTGAGATGGGATGAGATGGGATGGGGTGGGATGGGATGGGGTGAGATGGGATGGGATGGGGTGGGATGGGATGAGATGGGATGGGGTGGGATGGGATGGGGTGAGATGGGATGGGATGGGATGGGGTGGGATGGGATGAGATGGGATGGGGTGGGATGGGATGGGATGGGATGGGGTGGGATGGGATGAGATGGGATGGGGTGGGATGGGATGGGGTGAGATGGGATGGGATGGGATGGGGTGAGATGGGATGGGATGGGATGGGATGGAGAGGGGGACAAGACGGGATGGGGCAGGCCAGGATGGGCTGAAATGGGACGGGATGGGAGAAGGGGACAGAGCGGGATGGGATACACGGAGTGGGATGGAACAAGATGGGACAGGACAGGATGGGGTGGGACAAGATGGGACGGCTGCTGCCACCTCCTGCTCAGGCCACTCAGCTTCTCCAGGGCACGGTGGCAATGGGGTCCTGGGGGCCAGAAGTGGCCCCTGCCCTGCGACATCGTGTCCCCCGGCCCCTGCGGCCCCTCTGTCCCCCTGGGGACACGCGGGGGGTCTCACAGCTCCCATGTTCCCCCAGGCGCTCCATCAACAAGGGCATCCGCTTCACCTGCCCCTTCGCCCGGAGCTGCCCCGTCACCAAGGCCAAGCGGCGGCAGTGCCAGGCCTGCCGCCTCCAGAAGTGCCTCGACGTGGGCATGCGGAAGGACAGTGAGTGCGGTGGCACGGGGACAGCGGGGGGGACGCGGGGGGAGAGGGGATGGGGTGAGAGAGGGGAGACCTGCGGAGGACGAGGGGGACATGGAGCAGAGGGGAGAGGGAGGACCTGGGTGGGAGAACATGGGGCAAAAAGGGATGAGGGGGACCCGGGGGGGGGACAAGGGACAGAGAGCACCGGCCTGGGTTGGATGGCACGGGAGGACACGGGGGCAGAAGGGACAGGGCAGCCCAGGGGCGAGGGGACAGCAAGGGACAGAGGCACAGAGGCGGCAGCAGGGGGGTGCGGGAGAGAGGGGACAAGGGGGGGACCCCCGTGGGGAGAGGGGACCACGGGGCAGCGGCATCTCCGAGCGCCTGGGGGGCTGGCGGGGGGCTGTGCCACCGGTGCCCCCAGTCCCCGGCCCGGGGGTGACGGCGGCGGCGGGGCGGCAGTGATCATGTCGGAGGAAGCGCTGCGGCGGCGGCGGGCGCTGCGGGGGCAGCGGCGGCTGGCGCGGGAGCAGCCGGTGGGGCTGACGGCGGAGCAGCAGGAGCTCATCGACATCCTCATCGCGGCCCACCAGCGCACCTTCGACTCCAGCTTCTCCCAGTTCACGCACTACTGGGTGAGTGGGGACCCCCCCGCGACCCGGCCGTCCCCGCCGGCGGCACGGCACGGCACTGACGCCCCGGCTGCCGCCGCCGCAGCCCGCTGTGCGCCTCTACGTCCCCAGCCCGCGGCCACAGAGCCCACCGGAGCCGGGCGTCCCCGCCACACGGCCGCCGTCCCCACAGCCGGACTGCCTGGACGAGGACGTGCTGCCTGATGTCTTCTCCATGCTGCCCCACTTCGCCGACCTCAGCACCTTCATGATCCAGCAGGTCATCAACTTCGCCAAGGAGATCCCGGCTTTCAGGTCCGCGGGGCGGGGGCACGGGCGGGAGCCCCCCGCCGCCACCCTGGCCCTGACGCCTCCCCTCGCATCCCCCCCCGCAGGAGCTTGCCCATCGACGACCAGATCTCGCTGCTGAAAGGCTCCACCCTGGAGATCTGCCAGATCCAGTTCAACACCGTCTTCAACGCGGAGACCAACGCCTGGGAGTGCGGGCAGCACTGCTACACCATCCAGGACGGAGCCCTGGGTGAGGCGGGGGGGAACGGCGGCGGCACCGGCGAGCAGGGGACAGCCACGTCCCCGTCCCGCCCGTCACCGACGCGCTCCCCCCCAGCCGGCTTCCAGCAGATCTACCTGGAGCCGCTGCTCAAGTTCCACATCAGCCTGAAGAAGCTGCAGCTCCACGAGGCCGAGTACGTCCTGCTCCAGGCCATGCTGCTCTTCTCGCCAGGTAGGGACCGTGACGGCCGCGGCGGGGCGTCCCCTCGGCCCTGCTGACGGCCGCCCGCCCGTCCTGCGCCCCCAGACCACGCCGGCATCGCCCAGCGGGACTTCATCGACCAGTTCCAGGAGAAGGTGGCCCTGACGCTCAAGAGCTACATCGACCACCGGCACCCCATGCCCGAGGGCAGGTACGTGCCGGGGCGGCTGGCACGGCCGCAGCCCCCTCTGCCGTGGGGACGGCCACCGGGTCCGAGCCGGGCGCTTCCCCCCCTGCCCCAGGTTCCTCTACGCGAAGCTGCTGCTGCTGCTGACGGAGCTGCAGACGCTGAAGGTGGAGAACACGCGCCAGATCCTCCACATCCAGGACCTGTCCTCCATGACGCCGCTGCTCTCCGAAATCATCAGCTAGAGCCCGCGCCAGGCCCCGGCCCCCGGCTGCGAGCGCCGGGGCTCGCCGCCTCCCAGTGCACTTTACAGGGCAGAGTAAAGCTCCTTTATTTTTCCAGGCTCCGCGAGTGCGTGCGCGTGGGCGCTGCCGGCACCTCCAGCCGCCGCCGCAGCCCGGAGCCACCCCCTGCGCCGCCTGAGGGAAACTGAGGCAGAGCAGCGGTGGGAAGAGAGGGAAGTGCGGCGCGGGGCGAGGAGGACGGCGCGGGCTGGAGGCCCCCAGCCCGAAGGCGCTAACAGCCGCCACGCGCTGTCACACAGTGTCCCCCGGCCGTCAGGGACCGGGTCCCCCCTCCGCAGGCTCCCCCGGCGCTGCGGCGCGGGAGCGGGGCCTGGCTGGCGCCCCCGCGGCACGGCACGGCGCGGTGGCTCCCTGAGCAGGACGGTGGCACGTGCCACCCGCCCCCGCGGTCCCTCAGCCCACGATGACGCTGAAGCCGCAGTGGAAACGGTTCTTCCAGTGGTTGAGGAAGGCGCCCAGAGCCAGGGTGACGGGCAGGGGGGGCAGCTTCTTCTCCAGCACCCCCCCGACGCTCCAGTTACTGTCCAGGAGCCCTGCGGGGGGGGACAGGGTGAGCACCCGGCCAGCGCCGGCGCTGCCAGGTGCCGGCGCAGCTCCTCACTCACCTCTGAAGACCATGTTGGCCTGCGGCAGGTTGAGCTGGTAGCCAAAGGCAAAGGTGGTGTCCTGCAGCCGCGTGTTGGCCTCCAGCTCCACCCCGACCTGCACCTGGGGGGCAGAAAACGTGAGGCCCCGGGGGAACGGGGACCCCCGGGGGACAGGGAGGCGTGGGGGACGCTCACCTGCTCGTTGGCTCGGTGGTAGTAGCTGGCGTGGGCCCCGCCGTACCCCACGTTCAGCGTCGCCACCCACTTCAGAGCTGGAAGAGAGAAGCAAAGCGGAGGGCGAGGGGAGCCGGGGCGTCCCCCCGGGGCCAGCGCGGCGGGCGGGACCCCCGGGGCCGTACCCGCAGCCCCCTCGAGCGTGGGGCGCCCGCGTACCCGTGTATTTGCCCGCCAGCGTGAGGATGGCTCCCTCCTCCCCCGGCCGCCGGTGATAAACCATCTCCCCGCCCAGGACCAGGCGGGGGGTGATGCTCTGGAGGAAATGGGCCACCAGGATCACTGCGGGGACAGCACAGCCCTCAGCGCTCGGCCCCCCCGGGCCCGGCAGCTGGCGGGGGGACGCCCCGCTCACCGGACTCGCCGAGGAGATCGGGGTTGCCCAGCGTGAGGGTGGCGGTGCAGTCGTCCCCCCGGTACTCGCCGTCGAACTGCCACGTCACGAACTTGGCCTGGTGCGTCTGCAAAGGGACGGGCACCGCGGCGGGTCCTGCCACCGTCCCCGCCGCCGCCTGGGGGTGACGGAGACGCCCCGGCACCCCCCGCCCCGGGGGCCTCTCCCGCCCGGTCCCACCTGGAAGACGGCTTTGGTGCGGATGCGCTCGGCCACGAGGTGCAGCACTTGGGCGTTGAGGCTGCCGCTGTTGTCCATGTCCCCGACCAGCGTGGGGAAGGCCTGGGGACAGGGGGGGGGTCAGCTGGGGGGGACAGGGACCCCTGACCCCAGCTTGAGCCGCAGGCTGGGACCCCCTCGTCCCTAGGTAGCCCCCACCCATCCTGGTGCTCTTTCAGAGCCTTGTGGCTGCCCCAGGGCCACCCACCGTCCCCAGGGCCACCCCGGGGCCACCCGGGGCCTCACCTCAGTGGGGCTGAGCTGCCGGTCCCCCACAAAGGTGGCGTTGAAGTGGTAGCTGGAGAGGCCGAGGGTGCTCATGTGAACCGTGTGCGTCACCTGCGGGGACGGCGCGTCAGCGGGGGACGGGGGGCGGCCCGGGGGTGGCAGCGGCTCCCCGTCCCCCTGTGTCCCCCTGACCTGGAAGTGGCTGCTCAGGGTCTTGTTGACGATCAGCTTCACGCCCTCCATCTGCTGCGGGAAAATCTCTAGGGGAGAGCAGGGGCTGAGTGGGGCCAGCACTGCCAGCCCCCCCCGGGCCACCCGGGCCACTGCTGCCAGCCCCCCCGGGCCACCGCTGCCAGCCCCCCCGGGCCATCCCGCCTCTCCCAGGGCCACCCACAGGCCGCCCCCCCCGCGTCACCCCCCGTCCCCCAGCGCCACCGGGACCCCCCCCGCTGCTGCCGGGGCCACCCGGGGGCCCGGACCCGGTGTCCCCTCGGCCCCAGTGCCCCCCAGACCCGGTAGCCTCCCGAATCCGGTGCCCCCCGGCCCCGATGTCCCTCCGGCCCCGGTGCCCCCCCCGTCCCCGGTGCCCCCCAGACCCCGGTGCCCCCCAGGCCCGGCGCCCCCCGGCCCTACCTTTGCACTGCCGGTGCAGCTCATCGAAGCTGCCGGGGCTGCCCAGCGGCTCCCCGCGGCGCGGGGCCCGGGGCGCGGCGGGGCCCAGCACGTTGCCCATGGCCCGGCCCGGCCCTACGGCCGCCCGCCCCCCCCGTCCCCGCCGGGCGCCGCCATCGCGGGCGCGGGCGCCGCCGCCGGAAGCGCCTTCGCCAGGCCGCGCCCGCCCGAGGCCGCCGCCGCCATGTCGGGTGCGGGCAGCGCTCGCCGCCCATTGGCTGAGCCGGCGGGGGCGGGGCCTCACCGGACCGTGCCCCCCCCCGGCCCCCCGCGCCGCCGTTCCGGGGCTGCCGCGTTCCGCCCCCGCCGCGCTCAGCCCGGGCGGCGCCGCGCCCCCCCCGTGTCCCCTGTGTCCCCCCGTGTCCCGTGTGTCCCCCCCCGTGTCCCCTGTGTGTCCCCCCGTGTGTCCCCTGTGTCCCCTGTGTCCCCCCCCGTGTCCCGTGTGTCCCCCCCGTGTCCCCCTGTGTCCCCCCGTGTGTCCCGTGTGTCCCCCCCGTGTCCCCCCCGTGTCCCGTGTGTCGCCCCCCCGTGTCCCCTGTGTCCCATGTGTCCCCCCCATGCCCCGTGTCCCCCCCGTGTCGCGCTCCGTGTCCCCTGTGTCCCCCCCGTGTCCCGTGTGTGTCCCCCCATGTCCCATGTGTCCCCCCCCGTGTCCCCTCTGTCCCCCTTCCCGCGTCCTTTGCCCCCCCCCGGCTCTGCCCCAATTCCCCCCCGTGTCCCCTCCCTGTGTTCCCCCCATCCCCTCTCCCTCCCCGTCTCCCCTGCCCCACGTCCCCCTCCGTGCCCCCTCCTTGCCCCCTGCCCCGTGTCCCTGGACCTTCCCCGTGTCCCCCCCACGTCCCCTGCCCCTGCTGCCGTCACCAGCAGCTTTCCTGGAAAGGGCTCGGAGGGGAAGGGGCCCCGCTGGCCCCACTGGCGACCCAGGGGACAGAGGGGTTTTGTCCCCGGTGCCGCCCAGGTGCCCTTTGGCCGTGTGTCCCCAAGCAGTGCCAGGGCTGGCCCCCGGCCCCGCGGCGGGGTGTCCCCAGGGTTCCCCGCCATGGGTGGCCCCTCCGGGACCCCGCGGGGACGGCCCCTGCCTGCCCCGCGCTGAGTCACGCCGTCATGTTGGCGGCCGAGGGTCAGCGATAAGGTGGGCAACGACCTTCGCCCCGCGGGTGCCGGTGGCGGCCGGGGCGGGCCGGGGCGCGCAGCCCCCCAGGGTGCCCCCGCCGAGCCGGGACCCGGGGTGGGGCGGCCACCGGGACCCGCGGGGCTGGGGCAGAGGGGCTGGTGGGTGCTGGAGTGGGGGTACGGGGGGCCCCGGGGTATAGGGGGGCCCTGGGGGTCCCGCTACGCTGTGGGGTAACAGCGTGCGACGCAGTTGCAACGTGCCACAGGGCCACGCTTGTCGCAGGGCCGCGACATGCCATGGGGCCGCTACTTGCCACAGGGCTCCGACGTGCCACAGGGTAACCATGTGTCCTGGGGTACCAACGTGCCACGGAGCCGCTACTTGCCACGGGGCTCCGACGTGCCACAGGGTAACCGTGTGTCCTGGGGTACCGACGTGCCACGGAGCCACCATGTGCCACACAGCCGCCAGCCAAGCCCCCACTGTGGCAGCCCTGGCCCCCAGGGCTCCCCACAGCCCCAGCCCTGGGCCATTGTCACCCACCGCCCGTGTCCTGCCCGGGGCCACGGGGCGTTGGGGACGCAGGGACAGGACCCCGGGGTGCGGGGCCACCCCGGGCGAGGACGAGGAGGGGCCGTCCCCCGCAGCGACCCTTACCCCCGCCGTGTTTACCCAGGCTGTGGCGGGGGCCGGCACGGCCCCCCTGGCCCAGGGGCGGGAGCTGGCCTGGGGGATATAAGCAGCCCCCGAGGGGGCACCCACAGACCCGCACCCCCAGAGTCCTGCCCAGGTGAGCGGCACCCAGCGCCCAGGGGCTGCGGGGCAGGGATGGGGCTGGGGGGTGGGGTGGGACAGGAGCGGGGCAGGACGGTGCCTGGGGCTGGAATGGGGTGGGACAGGGCCGTGGGGCAGCGATGGGGCAGGGACGGGGGGGCAGGAAGGTGCCGTGGGGACAGGAGGGGACAGCAGAGCCGTGGGGCGAGCCGGCCGCCGCTGACCCGGCCCCGCAGGCCCCCAGCCCTGCCAAGATGAAGGTGTTGGCGGCCGCCCTGCTGCTGCTCTGCGTCTGCCGCCTCCAGGCCGCCCTGGTGAGGCGCGAGACCGCGGCCGAGGAGGCCGCCCCGCCGGCCGTCGACGACTTCTTCACCCGCCATTTCCAGTCCCTCTCCAACTTCATGACCAAGGACCTGCCCGAGAAGCTGAAGACGGAGGAGCTGCGCAGCCAGGCCGAGTACGGGGGGGGACGGCGGGGGGACGGCGAGGGGACGGCGGGCGCCCCCCGGCCGCCCCCTCACCGGCCGCCTCTCCCCCAGGGCCTACCTGGACCGGGCCAACAAGCAGCTGGCGCCGCTGGCCCAGGAGCTGCGGAGCAACTTCCTCGGCTTCTTATCCTCCCTGCTGGACCTGGGCAAGGGCGAGGCGCAGCCCTGAGCCCCACCGCGGCGGCCCCCGCGCCTCCCCCCCGTTACAATAAAGCCCTGGAACCGCTGCCGCGTCTCCGGTGCTGCGGGGCGGGGGAGGGGGGGGGACCGGGAGGGAGCGCGGCTGAGGCCCGACAAACTCAGCTCTGCCAGCGCTAAAGATGGAGGCGCCGGGGCGGCGTCGCGCCCTGCCCGTGCCCCTAGTAAAGATGGCGGCGCCGGCCGGCCACACCCCCGCCGCCGCGTCACGCCCCTAAGCAAGATGGCGGCGCGGGGCGCAGCGCCTCCGCCAGCGTCACTTCCGCCCCGAGCCAAGATGGGCGGCTTCCGGCGGCGGGGAGATGGCGGAGGAGGCGGCGCGGCGGGCGGTGGCGGAGCTGCCGCTGCTGCGGACGGCGGCGGGGCCGCGGGACCGGGAGGGCTGGGCGGCGCGGCTGAAGGAGGAGTACCGCGCCCTCATCCAGGTGCGCCGCGACCGGCCCCGCCGCCTCGGGACCCCGGCTCCCTCCGGTCCCCATCCGCTTCCCTCCCCGCTTCTCCTCCGGTCCCCCCCCGCGTCCCTCCCCGGGTTCCCCCCTCCCCGGTTCCCCCCCGCCTCCGGTTCCGGTTCCCCCCCGCCTCCGGTTCCCCCCCTCCTTGGTTCCCCCCCTCCTTGGTTCCCCTCCTCCTTGGTTCCCCTCCTCCTTGGTTCCCCCCCTCCTCGGTTCCCCCCCCTCCTCGGTTCCCCCCCCCTCCCGGTTCCCCCCCCTCCCGGTTCCCCCACCTCCCCTGGCTCCCCCCCCCTCCTCGGTTCCCCCCTCGGTTCCCCTTCCCCGGCTCCCCCCCCTCCTCCGGGTTCCCCCCCGGTTCCCCCCCCTCCCCGTTTCCCCGCTCACCCCCGCTCCCCCCCCAGTACGTGGAGAACAACAAACGCGCCGACAACGACTGGTTCCGCCTGGAGTCCAACGCCGAGGGCACCCGGTGGGTGAGCGGGGCCGGGGGGGCCGGGCCCCCCCCCCGCGCCGGGGCCGCTCCGGTGGCCGGGGGGGGCCCGGGACTGAGGCGGCGGGGCCGGGCCCCCCCCCGGTGCGTTGCAGGTGGTTCGGGAGGTGCTGGTACGTCCACGAGCTGCTCAAGTACGAGTTCGCCATCGAGTTTGATGTGAGCAGGGGCGGGGGGGCGCGGGGGGCCGGAGCGGGGGGGGGGCGCGGGGCCGCTGACCCCCGTGTCCGTCTGTCCCCCCCCCAGATCCCGGTGACCTACCCCGGCACCGCCCCCGAGATCGCCATCCCCGAGCTGGACGGAAAGACGGCCAAGATGTACAGGTGTGGGGGGGTGGGGGTGGCGGGGCCGGGGGAGGGGACCCGGGGGGGGACCCGGGGGGTGACAGCTCCCTCCTCGCCGCAGGGGGGGGCAAGATCTGCCTCAGCGACCACTTCAAGCCCCTCTGGGCCAGGAACGTCCCCAAGTTCGGCTTGGCGCATCTGATGGCGCTGGGGGTGAGTCGGGGGGGTCCCCCGTCGGGGGGGGGTGTCCCCCGTGGGGGGGGGGGATGTCCCCCGTGGGGGGGGTGTCCCCGCGGGGCCGCTCACCCTCTGTCCCCGCAGCTGGGCCCCTGGCTGGCCGTGGAGATCCCCGACCTCGTCGCCAAAGGCATCATCCAGCACAAGGAGAAGTGAGCGGTGGTGGCGGGATGGGGGGTGGGGGTGCAGCCCCCCCCCGCCCCGGGAGGTGCCCCCCCCGCCCCCCCCCAGCTGCCTCCGCCGCCCCCCCGCCGCTGCGCTGCTGCTCCCCAATAAACTCTTCAGCCCCGGCCTTGCCCCCGCCTGCTGCTCTGGGGGTCCCGGGGGGGGTCCTGGCCCTGCCGCAGCGCTCGGGGTCCGCCCGCCCTGCACGACGCCGCAGTAACGCTTTACCGAGGGACGCTGTCGCTTTAAGGAGTCCGGCCGCGGCGGCCCCTTTAAGAGCGGGAGGGGAGACGCCGCTCGGTCGCCATAGCGACGCGGCGGCGTCACGCAGGGGGGGCGTGGCGCGGCGGCGGCGCAGGCGCAGTGCGGCGCCCGAGGCCGGCGGGGGCGGGGCGGCGGGCGGGAGGAACAAAGATGGCGGCGGGCGGTGCGGGAGTTGTTGCCATGGCGGCCCGCGGGAGGTGCGGCGGCGGCGGGCGGGGGCGGGGGGCGCCGGGGGGCTCTGCGGGGCGGCGGGGAGGGGCGGGCAGCGACCTCCCATCCCCGCCCGGTGTCCCCCGGTACCGGGCAGGGGATAGGATGCGGGTGGGGGACGGTGCCCGCGGGGCGGGGGTGACCGGAGCAGGGGACGGTGGCCGGGCGGGGGACGGGGACAGGGCCGGGGGTCCCCGCGCACGGGGTGGGCAGGGCGGGGGGCTGGAGGCCTCTGCCACCGGCACGGCCGGGGCCCGTCGCTCCCGCCAGCGGCCGAGGCCTCGGGGCTCTCCCGGTACCGCGGCCATCGCCCCCCGCTGCGGGCGCAGCGGGAACGCCGTTCCCTGCCGGAGCCCGGCCGGCGACCGGGACGGAGCCCCCGCCGAGCCGCCCCAGCCGCTCTCCGGGGACAGCCACGGCCGCTGAGCCCCGCCGGGGCACCGAGCACCGGCAGCCTCCGCACGGGGCCTGCACCCCCCAGCGCCGGGTGCCCCCGCGGAGTGGGAGCCGGGAGATGGCTGCCTCGGCACCCGGCCGCACCGAGCGGTGTTTTGGCATCGCCCGGCCGCACCGAGCGGTGTTCAGCATCGCCCGGCCGCACCGAGCGGTGTTTCGGCATCGCCCGGCCGCACCGAGCGGTGTTTCGGCATCGCCTGGCCGCACTGAGTGGTGTTTTGGCATCGCCCGGCCGCACCGAGCGGTGTTTTGGCATCGCCCGGCCGCACCGAGCGGTGTTCAGCATCGCCCGGCCGCACCGAGCGGTGTTTTGGCATCGCCCGGCCGCACCGAGCGGTGTTTTGGCATCGCCCGGCCGCACCGAGCGGTGTTTCGGCATCGCCCGGCTGCTCTGAGCGGTGTTTCGGCAGGGCCTGGCCTTTCTGAGCGGTGTTTTGGCATCGCCCGGAGCAGGCAGGCGGGAGGAACCCGCTGCCAGTGGTGCCAAGCACCTCTGTGACTCGCCCACCGGCTCGGGAAGCGCGGCACAGCTCTCGCCTCCCCTTGGTGCCACGGCACCCGGGTGAGGGCGGCCGTGGGGTCCCCCGGTCCCCTCCGGTGACCCGGAGCATCTCTTCTTGTGCCGCAGGGCCCCCGCTGACGGGACTCTCCGGCTGGCCGCTTGCCGCTGGGGGCTGTGAGCGGTGCTGGCGGGCGGAGGTGCGGCGAGAGAGGTGGGTGCGTGCCTCGGTGTCCCCGTGCGCCGGCCCGGCGCTGCCGGCATCAGCCTGGTCCCTCTCCCCGCAGGGTTTCCCTCTCGGCCGTCCCCACGATGCCCCAAGCCTCGGAGCACCGCGTCGGCCGGGCCAGAGACCACACCGTCGTCACCTCCCAGCCCAAGGCTGCCGCCAAGCTGCCCAGCGGGCACCGGGCCCTGAGCCAGGAGCGCCATGCTGCCGCCCTGGCCTCCGCCGCTGCCGCCAACGGGCTCTCCCCGGCCCCCAAGCTTCGCCTTCTGCCGCCCCGGCCCGGCCCGCTGGACGACCGCGGCAAGAAGCTGGAGCTGGACCGGGGTCGGGCCTCGAAACGGGGGGGAGGCTCTCCGCGGCTCGGCGTGCCGGCGGGGGCCCGTGAAGGCGGACCACGCGGTGCGGGTGCCCGGCTCTCCGCAGGCGGGTGCTGTGCTGGGCAGCGCCTCCTTCTCCCTGCCCGCTGGGGCCTCGCTGGCGGGGCGCGAGGCGGAGCGCCGACGGAGCAACCTGGCCCGCTCCAAATCCATCAGCATCGGGGACCTGAGCCAGGGCGGCAGCGGTGGCCGCGCCGAGGACGTGGCGGCGGTGCTGAGCCGGCTGGTGCTGAGGGACTGCGGCCACCAGCTGAGCGCCGGCTCGCTGGCGCTCAGGAGGAGCTCCTCTCTCCGGAGGGTCAACGTCTCCCCGGGGCTGGACGGGAAGCCCGCTGCCCCGCTGCTCTCCGTCCGGCCCGAGGGCTGCCCGAGGACTCGTACTGCCCCCGACTCCCCGTACACCCACAGCCCCAACGTTCCGGCGCCCGGCAGCCCCGCTGTGGGCCGAGCCCCGGCACCCGGCAGGACCGAGGAGAAGGCGGCAGCCGTAAGAGCCTCAGGATTTGTCCCGCCGGCGGGACGTGCCCTCACCCCCACGTTGCCCCTGGTCGCGGGGCAGCAGCTTCGCTCCCGTCGGGGTCGGTGACGCCGCTGGGGTGGGACGGTGGCGCTGGTCTCACCTCTCCCTGCTCCGTTCCTCCTGGGGGGACCCCTGCTGCGAAAGGGTCGAGCCCCCTCGGCTCCGGTGGTGCTGGGGGCTGCCCGGTACCGTGCCTGTTTCCGCATCCGCCTTCTCCCACGGAGCAGCCGGGCTTTGTCCTCCGCTCGCCCTGGGCCGCACGTGGGGATTAGGTGCCCTGGGATCCCGGGGCCGGGCCTGCGCCGGCAAGGGACGGGGACGCAGCTCGGGTCCCTGCGGCGCGTCCCCCACCGGCGGCACAGGGGGCTGCCCCCGGCCCCGCCGAGCCGCCCTGCTCTCCCGCACCTTGCCGGTGCAGCATGGGGCAGGCGGGCGTGTTTGCCTCTGCTCCCCGTTCTCCAGGCGCCCGCTGTCCCCAAGGTGGCTCTCCCGCTAATTAATCCCCCCGAGATGAGCCTCCAACAAGGCCCAGAATAGCCAGGGGAAATCGGATCAGCTAATGAACTGTGGCTTAGAGAGGCAGAGGGGCCCCGGCGACGCCGGTGCCGCAGTCCCGTCCTGGTGCCCGGGCGGTGCCGGAGCCATGCCGGGGCTGCAGGGAGCCACGCTGGTGGAGCTGCCGCGCAAGCTGCACCGCACCCTGCTCACCAAGCGGGAGCTGCAGGGCCGCGGCGCCGACATCTCCGAGTCGGTGGTACACACGGCCGTCATGGGGCTGCTGCTCGTCAGCGGCGAGGTGAAGCCTCCGGGGCTGGAGGGCCGTCCGTCTGCCTGTCCGTAGGAAGCCGAGGGGTGGCCGGAGGGGTTTGCTGCGTGGGGACGGGTCTCACTGCTGTTCCTTTCTCTCCCTGCAGACCCATCACACCCTGCTGCTGGGCTCAGGCCACGTCGGCCTCAGGAACCTAGGCAACACGGTAAGCGCCCGCCGCGGCCCCGCAGCCCCCCAGCCCACCCACCCCTCTGTCCTGGGGCAACCAAGGGACCTGCGGTCCCCCTGGGCTTGCGCTGGCCGTAACCAAGCGGTTCCCTCCCGCCGCAGCTGGCGCGTCCCCAGGGATCCCCCAGCCCCTCAGGGGTCCCCACGGCGCAGCAGGGCGCGGCCAGGGGGGCAAGGGGACGGCGGGGGACGCGCCAAGGCCCCGTGGCCCCCCCCCGCCATGGCATCACCGCTCTCTCGGCAGTGCTTCATGAACGCCGTGCTGCAGTGCCTGAGCAGCACCAAGCCGCTGCGGGACTACTGCCTGCGCCGGGATTTCCAGCAGGAGCAGCCCCCCGGCCCCCGCGCCCCCCAGGAGCTCACCGAAGGTGGGACGGCAGCCCCCCGCGGCTAATCGCCCTCAGGTCTTACGTAAACCCCGCTGGCGCTGACACCCGGCCTGTCCCCCGTCCCTGCAGCCTTCGCCGATGTCATCGCCGCCCTCTGGCACCCCGACTCCTCCGAGGCCGTCAACCCCGGGCGCTTCAAGGCCGTCTTTCAGAAATACGTTCCCTCCTTCACTGGATACAGGTGGGGCTTCCCCCCCGCCCGGCCCCGGGGGACCCCCGGCAGCTCCCCTGCCTCCGGGGGGGCTGGCGGCAGCGGTGGGCGCGATGGGTCCGTCCCGCCGCAGCCAGCAGGACGCGCAGGAGTTCCTCAAGTTCTTCATGGACCGGCTGCACGTGGAGATCAACCGCAAGGGCCGCAGGACCCCCAGCATCCTCTCGGACGCTCGGCGGACCCCCGCGCTGGAGGACCCCGAGACGCTGAGGTGAGGGGGGGGAGGGGTCCCGAGGGGGGGTTCTGGCCGTGGGGACGCAGCCCGACCCCCGCCGCCTTTCCCCGCAGCGACGACGAACGCGCCAACCAGATGTGGAAGCGATACCTGGAGAGGGAGGACAGCAAGATCGTGGGTGAGCGCTGACGGGTGGGCGCGACCCCCCCCAGACCCCTCGGGGTGCCCCTCTCTGCCCGGCCTCACGCCCCCCCTCGCCCCCAGACCTCTTCGTGGGGCAGCTGAAGAGTTGCCTGAAGTGCCAGGCGTGCGGCTACCGCTCCACCACCTTTGAGGTCTTCTGCGATCTCTCCCTGCCCATCCCAAAGGTAGGGATGGGGCAGAGCCCCCCCGGCCACCCCTCTCCCCGCCTTGTCCCCCCTCTGCCTGACCCTCTCCCCCCGCAGAAGAGCTTTGCTGGTGGGAAGGTCTCGCTCCACGACTGCTTCAGCCTCTTCACCAAGGAGGAGGAGCTGGACTCGGAGAACGCCCCGGTAAGAGGCCGGGGCTGGTGGCTCGGCACCCCGCGCTCGGCACCCTCTCACCGGCGCCGTGCCGCCAGCAGGTCTGCGACAAGTGCCGGCAGCGGACGCGGAGCACGAAGAAGCTGACGATCCAGCGCTTCCCCCGCATCCTGGTGCTGCGTATCCTTTGGGGAGCGGAGGGCGGGGGGCCGGGGGAGAGGCCTGGGACCCCCGGCGCTGCCGGTGCTCGCGGTGAGGGGCGCGGGGGCGTCCCGGGGAGCGGCGTGCCGCCCCTCCGGCCGCTCGGGGCCGCGTTTCCCTTGACGCTGCCCAGACCTGAACCGGTTCTCCACCACCCGCTACTCCATCAAGAAGTGCTCCGTCTTCGTGGACTTCCCCCTGCAGCAGCTCAACCTGCGGGAGTTCGCCAGCGAGAAGGCGGGTGAGGGGGGGGGACGCGGCGGGGGGACGCGGCGGGGGGCAGCACCAAGCCCCGGGGGCGGCGCTGAGCCCGGCCTCCCGCCGCAGGCAGCCCCGTCTACAGCCTCTACGCCCTCTGCAACCACTCGGGCAGCGTCCACTACGGCCACTACACCGCCTTCTGCCGGGACCCGGCCGGCTGGCGCGTCTACAACGACTCCCGGTAGGTGCCCCCCGCCCCGATCCCGATCCCCCCCGCCTCTCCCGGGCCCCGCGCCCCCCTGCCCGGCCGGGGCAGGCGTGGGCTGAGGGTGCCGCCGCAGCGTCTCGCCCATCAGCGAGAACCAGGTGCCGTCCAGCGAGGGCTACGTCCTCTTCTACGAGCTGGAGGAGCCCCCCGGCAGGAGGCCCTGAGCCGCCCCGGCCCCGCTCGGCGGGGGGTGCCCCCTCCCCGGGCCCGGGCCGCGGCACAGACGGCGGGCGGCCGCGGCCACGCTGCCCCGGGCTGGACTTTTGTGAATAAATTTACTAAAAAAAACCCAAAAAGCCCAAGTTTGGAGGTGTGAAGGGCTGGCCCCTGGCTGGGGGGGGGGGGGAGGGAAGGGGCGGGGCTGGAGAGAAAGGGGCGGGGTTATAGGTAAAGGGGCGGGGCGATGACCGAGGGGCGGGGCTTGGGTTTAGAAGAGATGGGTATGTGCACCGAGGGGGCGGGGCTTATTGCTGAGGGGCGGGGCTAATAAGGGGGCGCGGCTTAGCGTGGGGTGCGCTTTGCGTGAGGGGCGTGGTTAGCGGCAGAGGGGGCGTGGTCTGCTGCAGGAGGGGCGGGGCGAGGCTGAGAGGCGGGGCTTGCCGGGCGGGGCCTGGCTCTGCCCGGCCGCCTTCGCGTGCCGGCGGGCGGTCCCCGCGCCTGTCCATCAGGGGACAGCGCCGTGCCATTGGCTCGCCGCGCAGTGAGCCCCGCCCTCCCCCTGTCAATCGCGCAGAAGGGGCGGGGCCTGCGGAGCCCGGTCTCCGGCAGCGGCCGGGCCGCGGCCTCCCCCGGTGCCGGCGCTCAGCACGGCCCCGCTCCCCGCTCCCCGCCCGGGCCAGGCCGCTCATGCCGCCGACCGTGGCCGTCGTGGGGGGCGGCATCAGCGGCCTGGCCGCCTGCTACCACCTGGCCCGCGGCCCCCGCCCGCCCAAGGTGAGCGCCGGCCCGGGGCCGCGGGGGCCGGGCTCTCCCGGGTGGCTTCGTCCCCTCCCCGGGCTCCCCGGCCCCGGGGGTGACCGTGGTGTCCCCAGGTGCTGCTGCTGGAGGCCAGCGCCCGCCTCGGGGGGTGGCTGCAGAGCACCCGCACCGCCGACGGGGCCGTGTTCGAGCATGGGCCCAGGGGCGTCCGCCCCGGCGGGGTGGTGGGCACTGACACCCTGCACATGGTAGGGGGGCCCTGGGGGGGCGGGATCGGGGGTCCCGGGGGCTTGGGTCAGGGTGCCAGAGGGGTCCCAGGGTGCTGGGGCCCTCCCCTGGGCAGGGTGCTTCGGTCTGGGGGGCCTGGTCCAGGGTGATGGAGTCTGGGGGGTCCCTGGGTGGGTGCTTGGGTCTGGGGGGCCTGGTCCAGGGTGATGGAGTCTGGGGGGTCCCTGGGTGGGTGCTTGGGTCTGGGGGACCTGGTCCAGGGTGATGGAGTCTGGGGGGTCCCTGGGTGGGTGCTTGGGTTGGGGGGGGGTCCCTGGATGGATCTCGGGGGCTGGAGGGCACAGGGGTCCCAGGGTGCAGTGGTTGGGGGGGGCCCTGGGGCCAGCTGCAGGGTGCTGGGGTCCCTGGGTGGGTGCCAGGGTGAGGGGGGGTCCCTGGGTGGGTGCAGGACACCGAGGCCCGCTGGCTCCCTGGGTGGGTGCCGGGGTCTGGCCGAGGCTGCCCCGGGGCAGGTCCTGTGCCCTCTGCCGTGCCCGTGTCCCCCCGTCCTGCCCGTGTCCCCGCAGGTCTCCGAGCTCGGCCTGGAGGGTGACGTCCTGCCCGTCCCCGGGGACCACCCGGCCTCCAGGAACCGCTTCCTCTACACCGGCGGGGCCCTGCACAAGATGCCCTCGGGCCTGGGGTAGGTGCCCGCCCCGGTGCCACCCCGGTGCCACCCGTGGGCCACCCTCCCCTGAGCCCTCGGTGTCCCCAGGGGCCTGCTGCGGCCGGTGCCCCCCTTCTCACGGGCGCTGCTCTGGAGCGGGGTGCGGGACCTGCTGGCGCCGGCCGGGACGGAGCCCGACGAGAGCGTGCACGCCTTCGTTCATCGCCGCTTCGGCCGGGAGGTGGGCGCCTGCGCCGGGCGATAGCGCCGGGGGTTTATCAGGGCCCGGCAGGGGCCGGGTGGGGACCGGCCTCACCCCACCGCGTCCCCGCAGGTGGCCGACATCGCCGTGGACAGCCTGTGCCGGGGGGTGTTCGCCGGGGACTGCCGGGCGCTGAGCATCCGCTCCTGCTTCCCCGCGCTCTTCGAGGCCGAGCGGCGCCGGCGATCCGTCCTGCTGGGGCTGGCGCTGGGCTCCGGTGAGCGCCGGGCCGGGGGGGAACGCGTGGCGGGGGGGACACCCCGGTGCCACCGCTGCGGCACACGGGGACGCTGGCGTTGTCACCCGCAGGGAAGGAGCGCGGGGCCGAGTCGGGGCTGAGCCGGCGGGCGCGGGCCGAGCACTGGAGCCAGTGGTCGCTGCGGGGCGGGATGGAGAGCCTGCCCGAGGCGCTGGCAGCCTTCCTGCGCCTGCGTGGCGTCGAGCTGCGCTGCCACACGCCCCTGCGCCGCCTGAGCCGCCGCCCTGACGGCCGCTGGCAGGTAGGGCCCTGGTGTCGGGGGTGCCGGGACGCCTGGGTCCCCTTCCCAGTGCCCCCCACCGCTCTCCTTCCCCCAGCTCACCCTGGCAGACGGCACCGTGACGGCCGACCACGTGGTCAGCGCCCTCCCGGCCGCAGGTAGGGGTGGGGGTGCCCGGATGCGGGGGGTCCCCCGGGGCGGGGAGGAGGGGGGAACCCCCCCCCTGATGTCCCCTCTCCTCCCAGCCCTGGCCGAGGTCCTGCCAGCCGAGGCCGAGCCGCTGGCACAGGAGCTGCGGCGCATCCCGACTGTGTCAGTGGCCGTGGTGAACCTGCAGTACGAGGGCGTCGCGTTGCCCGTCACGGTAAGAGCGGTGCCCGCGAGTGATGCCAGCACCCACGGGTGTCCCCAGCACCCACGGGTGTTCCCTGGCACCCACGGGTGTCCCCATCCCGCTCACGCTGCTGCTCCTGCCCAGGGCTTCGGGCACTTGGTGCCCTCCTCCGAGGACGCCTCCCTCCTGGGCATCGTCTACGACTCGGTGGCCTTCCCCCAGCACGACGCCACGGGGGCCGCCTCGGTGCGGCTGACGGTGAGCCGCCGGGAACCGGAGGGGGACAGGGACGATCCGGGGGGGGCTCACGGTGTCGCCGGTGCCGTATAGGTGATGCTGGGCGGCGCCTGGTTCGGGCAGAGCTTCGGGGACCCGGCGACAGTGGCGCCGGCACTGCTGCTGCGGCGGGCACAGGCGGCCGTGCGGGAGCAGCTGGGCCTGGAGCCGGCCCCGACCCGCTCCATCGTCAGGGTGCACCAGGTGGGCGACGGCACCGCGGGGCGGGGGGCTCGGGGGGTCCCGCGGGGTCCCACGGGCTCACCGCCTGCTCCCCCCCCAGGCCTGCATCCCCCAGTACACGCTGGGCCACTGGCAGCGCACAGGTAAGGGGCGAGCGGGGCGCGGGGGTCCCCCGGCCCCCGCAGAGGCGCCCACCGCCCTCCCCGTCCCCGCAGAGCGCATCGGCCGCTTCCTGGCGGAGCAGCGGCTGCCCCTCAGCCTCGTCGGGGCCTCCTACGCCGGTGTCTCCGTCAACGACTGCATCGCCAGCGCCAAAGCAGCCGTCGGGCGGCTGCTGGGGCAGCTGCGCTGAGCCCCGGCGGCCCCCCCGGCCCCTCCCGGCGCCAGGCAGCCCCGCGGCAGTAGGACAAAGTGTTTTTTTAATTGAAAAACCCTTATAAAGGTCCAGGGAGCAGCTCATAAATAGAATAAATAACCGTGCGCTGGCAGCGCAGCCTGTAACCATCTTCCGGCACCTGTAGGCCTCGGGGAGATGGGGCTGGGCAAGTCCCCGGCTCACCCCGACCCCAGGTGTCCCTGCACCCCTTCCCGGGGGGTGCCCCCAGTACCAGGCACTGGCCCCACGGCCAGCAGCTCCCTGGGCGGTTGCCCCCAGGGCTCGCTGCTCCCCTCAGTCTCTCCAGAGAGGCCACGGTGTGACCAGCCCGGCCGCGGCTCCCCTACCCCACACGACAGGGGTCCCTTCCCGGTGCTGGCTCGTGGCAAGCAGAGTCCATGTGGGGCCGCGGTGGCCAGCGGCTAGCGGGTGCCCCGCGGCAGGCTCTGGTTGTTCACACGGGTGGGCAGGGCCCCCTCCTCCTGTACCGCAGCCGCACCGGCACTGCTCTCCGGGTGGACGTTGCCCTCCCCGGCAGCCTCAGGGCTGCGCTGGGTGATCCCCGGCGCTGGCAGGGAGCCGGCGCCGCCCTGGGTGCCGTTACCCACCAGCGGCTGCTGCGCGGTGGCCGTGGGCAGCCGAGGGGACAGGGACAGCCCCTGGTCCCCCCACCCCGCGGCGTCCCGGGGCAGCTTGCGCAGCATCTCCTCCCGAAAGAGGCTGGTGCTGCTGCGGTACCTCTGGCCCTCGTGGCCCGGCACCGGCCCCCTGCGGCCCCGGCCGGCGCGGGGGTCCGTCCCGATGTCCACCGTGAGGTTGGTGTAGAGCGGGTGGAGGTGCTTGGCCAGCAGCGTGTAGGTGAGGGAGTTCATCCCGTCCTGCGTCCACATCCGCTGCGTGCGGATCAGCAGGTCGAACCTGGAAGAGGCAAGGGAGGGGGAGCGTCACCGCCGAGCTCCCCCCCGGCCCCCCGCGCCCCCCGCCAGCCCCCCCGACCTGTGGGGGTTCTCCTCGTTGCCTTTGTCGCTCTTGTGCTTCACCATCTTGTAGTGGCCGATGGAGATGGGTGGGCGGGCGATCTTCATGCCGGCCAGGCGCACCCTGCGGATGAGCCCCCCCGTCACCCGAGGGTGCCAGGGCGCGGGGACGCCGTCTGCGTCCCCCCCCGCTGTGGCAGCAACAGCCCCCGCGCGCTCGGCCCGCGTGGCGATGCCATCCCAGGGCCCGGTAAGCGGGCGGTGCCTCCCAGCGCGACGTGAACGCGGGTGACGATGAGACCGGCAGGTCCCCGCAGCGTCCTACCTGGTGGCGATGTCGTCGTCCTCGCCGCCCCAGCCCCAGTACTCGTTGGGGAAACCATTGATCTTCATGTACTGGTCGGGGGTGAGAGCCGAGACCCCCCCGAAGTACTGGGGGTACGGCAGGCTGCGAGAGGGGGGGCAGACGCTGAGCCCAGGCCAGGGCCGGTCCCCTCGCTCCCGCCTCACCCCCAGCCGCGGTCGCTCACCTGTATCCGAATTTATTCATGGCGATGGAGACGTGTTTGGGGTTCCAGGGGTCGCAGGTGTAGAGGTTGTGGTCGTTCTCGGGGATGAGGTCGACATCGTGGAGGAAGAGACAGTCCCACTCCTCATCCTTCAGCGCCTCCTTCACCCCCACGTTCAGCAGCTTGGCCCGGTTGAAGGTGGAGTTGCCTGCCTGCGGAGAAAAACAGTTGGCAGCGGTGGCCCCCGGCGCCCGGCAAAGCTCCCGACGCCCGCCGGACTCACCTGATGCACGACGTAGATGCCGTACTGGAGCTGCTGGCGCTGCAGGAAGGGGTGCAGGTAGTAGAGGAGGTGGCCCAGGTGGGTCTCGCGGTTGCGGTGGGGGATGATGACGGCGGTGCGGGACCGGGGCTCGCAGGTGGAGGGTTGGTACCGGCCGCCCTCCTGCACCGCCGGGTTCTTCGCCTGGATCTGCTCCAGCGTGGGCACCCGGCTGAAGCTCACCGTCAGCGGGCCGACTGTGCGGGGGGGAGGCAGGGCGCTGGCGCGGATCCCCGGGGCCGCTCCCCTGCCCTGACCCGCGGGGAGCCTCCCCGGCCCGGCCCGGCCCTGCCTGCCCGTCCGGTCCGTCCGGGCTGGCAGCTGCGGGGCCGGTTCTTCCCCCGCGGCGGAGGCGGGGGGCCGCTTTCCCTGCTCGGGGCGGCAGCCCCGCACTCACCGAGGAAGGGCGATCGCTCGGGGCAGAAGGGCAGGGGCTGCGCCGGGTCGGGGCGGGCGGGCTGGCGGGGCAGGAGGCGGCTGAGGTTGGCGTAGACGTCGTGGGTGCGGGAGTAGTCGAAGACGGGCCCGGCGGCGCGGCCGAAGAGGGAGGTGAGGTTGCGGAACCCCCCCAGGGAGAAGTAGGCGACGAAGGCGAACTGGCAGCCGACCAGCAGGGCCAGCGTGCAGGGCCGCTCCAGCAGCCGCCGCAGCATGGCGGGGCCCGGCCCGGACCGCCGCGGGTCCGGATGGCCGGGGGCCCGGATCACCGGGGGCGGCTGGGGGCGTCGAAGGGGCCGGGCCGCATCGCGGGGCGCTGCGGGGAAGGGGAAGGGTCAGGCCCGCGGGGGGGAGCCCGGCCCCGGCCCCCCCCGCCCGGAGCCCCCCGCCCCCCGGTACCTGCGGGCGGCGGGAACGGCTCAGCCCCGCCCGGCCGCCGCCGCCATCTTGGAATGGATTGAGAGCGAGCGCGGGGCGGGGCGTGGTGACGTGAGGGGGCGGAGCCCCTCCTGACGTGGCAGGTGTTAAAGGGGCCGCTCCCGGTCCCTGCGGGCGGGGCCGGGGGCGGGGGCGGGGTGGGGACAGGGCCCCGCTCGGGCAGGAGGGCCCGGGGCGGTGCCGCCCAGGCCCCTGGGGCAGGCTGGGCCCCGGGGGTCCCGGCTGGCGGGGAGGGGAGGCGGGCGACGGGCGGGGAGCGGGGTCCCGGGGCCCCGCGGGGCGGCGGGCGGTGGGACCCGGGGGAGCCGGAGCCGGCGGGGAGGGGCGGAGCCCCGCAGGGACCGCCCGAAGGGGGCGTGTCCAGGTAAAGCCCAGCCCCGCCCCGTCGCCGCGGCAACCGCGCACGCCACCGTTCCCCCCTTCCGCCCGTTGGTCCCGCCCCTTCTGAACGTCACGGCGGGAGTGCGCTCTGATTGGGCGCGGTGCAGAGCCGGAAGTGGTGCGGCGGGGCCGCCATGGCGACGGCGACGGCCCGGGCCGGCCCCCCGCGGCGCCCGCCGCTCGCCGGCCTCGGCTTGGGCTGCACCGGCCGCGCCGCGATGGCCCGCGTCCTGCCGCAGCCCGCCCGGGTGCCCCCGGGGCCCGGGGATTCCGTCCGTCCGTCCGTCCGTCCGTCCCCGCCGCGCGCCCCCCGTGAGCGCCCATCCCCGCGGAGCCCCGGCGCCGGGCAGCGGGGCCGGGTGTCCCCCGCCGCGTCCCCCCCCGTCCCCGGGCGCGGTTCCCCTCCCTGACACCGCCGCCGGCTTCGAGCTGCGCAGCGGGGCCCCGCGGAAGCCCGAGCGGGGAGATGGGGGGGGGAGGCCGGGGTGAGGGACCCCGGCGGCCGGTCCCCACCGAGCACCGTCCCGGCAGAGCCTCCGGTCCGGCCCCTCGCCGGGGCACAGGGGGCTCCGCCGCGGCTCGTTCCTGTCCCCGGGCACCGGAGAGCGCTCTGAGGGGGCCTGGGATAGCGAGACCCCCTGTCCTCCGTCTGTCTGTCCGTCTGTAGGATCAACGACTGCGCCGGGGCGTTAAACCAGAAATGCTTCATCCAGTTCCTCTTCCACACCGGTGAGCGGTTGCGCGGGGGGTCCCCGCTCCCCGTGGGGCAGCCCCACTCCTGGATCCCCTGCCTGGCTCCGCGGGCAGCGGCTGGGCGATGGGGTGGGCACGGGGCTGGGGGCTCCTGGGGGGGCCATCGGGGTGCCCAGCCCCACGGCAGCAGGCAGGGCTGGGGGACGTGGTGTGGGTCAGGGGGTGCTCGCTGCCTGCGCGCTCACCGCTCGCTCTGTGCCAGGGCTGGCCGGTCTCTACGCCGCGGGCTGGTGCTGGCCGCCTGGCTTGGAGCCCAGCAGGGATGGCGGCGGGAGGAGACATCGCCAGCAGCCACATCCAGACGTGAGTGGGGACAGCGCAGGGGTCCCGTCTCCCTCCTCTGCTGAGGAGCTCGCGTCGGGAGGGGAGAACCGGGGTGGCGGTGCTGTGGCGGGGCCCTGGGCGCAGCGGGGCCGGGCTCTGGGCTGCCCTGCGTTGGCTCCAGCCCTCGGCCCCGCTCTGACCCGTGGCCGCCCTCCCAGGGCTCCCTGCATCATCCTGCTGCTGGAGCCCCTTCTCATCGGGGCCTTCATCGCCGTCGTGTTTTAGTACCAGGTTTGTGGGGCGGAGGTGGTTGGGGGGGCACCGGGGCAAGGGGGGGCGGCTGCGTGCTGGCGGTGACATCCCCGTCGCCCCCAGGTCGCCTGCATCGTCACAGATGAGATGCCCCTGGCGCAGCTCCGCAATCGGGGGCTGAAGGAGACGAACCGCGAGGGGCCGCGCCCCCCAAAACCCAAACTGGCGCTGCTGTGGAGGCGTTGGGGCGAGGTGCGTGGGGCCGGGGAGGTCTGCGGGGCCAGGGCCCCCAGCGCGGCTCACGCCTCTCCCCTCCGGCCAGGCTCGTGCTCTGCTGGCTCTTCCCCTGGAGCTGCAGCCCCCCGAGCACAGCCCCCGCGTACGGCCCCCTGCCCGGCCACTACTGAGCTCCCGGCACGCGGGAGGATGCTGGAAACGCGCCGACGGCGGCTTCGTGGAGCTGCAATGGAGCTTCACCACCTCCGTGCCTGGCAGCGCGAGCCCTCTGCTCCTCCCGGGGGTGAATCTGCCACCCCCAAACCTGGGCACCTGCCTGGCAACGCCGAGCCAGCGCAGCGGTGAGGTCCTGGGGCTCCCCGGCACGGCGGGCACCCGGCCCCGCCATCCCTGTGGTGCAGGGCTCCGCGGGGGTCTAAGGGGTGATTTTCCACCCCAGGACGTCTTCGGGGCGGGCTGGCAGCGTGGCTGGGCCCCGTGCGCCCACAGCTCCGGCTGCGACCTCGAGAGACGGGTACAGACCTGCGGCCGCCCCGAGGGGCTGCGCACGGCCGGGAGGAGGCACCCAATAAAGTCTCCTTCTGGGCAAGGCTGGTGGTGCCCAGTTCTTGGGGCCGAGGGGGTGCCGGGGGCACCCGGGGGGGGAAAGACGCCGGGGAAAGATGCTGGGAGCACCGGGAGCAGTTAGGGAGGGTTAACGCAGCCGCAGCTGCGCCCGAGGGACGTCGCTGTGCCTGGCACCGCCGCGCCGATCGCCACACGCCACACCAGTCAGCTCCATAAATAGCTTTAAATAACAGCGCTGCAATAAATTACAGCTGGGCGGCTGCGCCGGCGGGGGACGCAGCCGGGACGGGGGGGCGGCGTGGAGAGGGGGGGCCCTGGGGCCTGCCCAGGGGGTCGCCCCGCTCTGCCCACGGAGGGGCTGAGGTAGATGCGGTTGCCTGCACCGGGGCTCGTCCTGTGCATGGCACGAGCCCGCCAGGGCTCTGCCGAGGGGCAGCCCGACACCATCCCGCGGACGGTGCCCCCGCTCCCGGCAGGCAATAAATAACCAAATAAATAGGTGCTGCGGCGGTGCCGGGATTGCTCCCCGGCAGAGCCACGTCCTGGCCGGGCTCCTGCCGCTACTTGTCACGCCGGCGGCTCCTGAGAATCTCCAGGATCTCGGCTTTCTGCTTTTCCCAGGCCGCCGATGGGCGTCTCTGCGCCCGCGGCACAAAGAAGCTGTATTTCAAGCGCGGCGGGTGCCGCTCGTCCACCACCAGCGCCTGCAGCACCAGGGGCTCGCGCAGCGGCCCCCGGCCCGCCAGCGTCTCGGTGGCCGCCGTGGCCCCGCTGTAGCGCAGGGTCACGCCGCCCGCCAGCACCACGTCGGTCGGGGAGGGCACCAGGACGTAGCCGCCGTTGAGCAGGGAGCCGCCGGCCGGCCGCCGCAGCGCCAGGAAGACGTCCTCGCCGCCCACCGCCGAGATCTGCCGGACCAGGAGGTGCGTGGCGCCCGCCGGGATGGTCACCACGTCGTTGTAGCCGTAGCTGTGGAGCACAGCGGGGTTGGAGGAGGGATGATGGCAGCCTGCAGCTGGCATCCCCCCCGCCCCAGCACCGCCGTCGGGGTGCTTACCGGGGTTTGGCGAAGGAGCCGTAGACCTTGGTGCAGCCGGAGCCGTCGCCGCCGCACGTCATGCACTTGTCGAACTTCTTCTTGGAGCCGATGATGCGGTCGCAGCCGGCGGGGATGCAGCGGCCCTGCACGCACACCCCCGTGCTCTCGGGGGAGCAGGGCGTCCCGTCGGCCACCTGCGGCACAGCACGGCCTCAGCGCCCGCCGGCAGCACCCCGGGGCGCGCGGCGGGTGGGGGGGGCACTCACCCTCGGCTGCAGCACGTGGTAGTAGCCCAGGGCGTGGGACTGGCAGGTCAGCTTGCACTGGTCCCGCTCGGAGACGCCGCTGTAGCGCGGCACCCAGTCCGTGGGGGCCGGGAGCCCCTTGACGAGGTCGGGGCGATGGTTGTAGGCGGCGCATTGCTCCTCCCGGAAGGCGAGGGCTGCCGGCGGTGGCGAGGCACAGTCAGCACCGGCGGCAGCCCGCAGCCGCCCCGCAGCCGGCGCTGGGGACCGCTGCCGTCCCCGCTCCCCGCCCCTGGCCGGCCCCACTCACGGGTGCTGCCGGGACACTCCTCCACGTTGCAGGACTGGAAACGGGTGCGCTTGCCCTCGCAGTACCGGCCGCCGTGGCGAGGCGCCGGCGTGGTGCAGTTGCGGTGGGAGAGCTGGATGCCGCCGCCGCAGGTCCGCGAGCACTCGCCCCATGGCCCCCACGGCCCCCAGCCGCCATCCACGGGCGTCTGCAGCCAGAAAACACAACAGAGGGGTCAAACCGGTGCTGGCGGGCGAGTGCCCACCCCGCCGCCCGCCGCGCTGCCCCGTCGGGACTCACGGTGAGCTCCTGCATGCGGCCGACGCTGACGCAGAGCCCGTCCATGCAGGCTCTGCCCGGCGCGCACGGCGTGCCGTCGGCCCAGGGGAAGTGCTTCGTCTGGCAGACGGAGCGGCCGCCGACGTGGCCGGTGCACCACAGCGAGGCGCAGGGCGGCTGCAGGTCGCCGCAGTGCCGCGAGTCGAGCCCGAAGGCGAGCTGGCATTGCCGCAGCACCGGGTAGACGCTGCCCGGCAGCGCCGAGGGCAGCTGCAGCCACTCCAGAGGCTTGTCCACGAGGCACTGACCTGCGGGGAGGTGACACTGCTGCACAGGGGGGTCCCCAGGGGTGCCAGGACCCCCCACACCGGGACCCCACCCATGCCAGGTCGTACCGTGGCCATTGTCCAAGAAATCGGTGATGAAGCGGGCGCTGCACGGGGACCACATCTCACCGGGCTCCAGCGAGGAGAGGACGGGAGCCATCACGCGGCGGGTGGCTCCGGAGCGGCCGTTCAGCTCCCGGCAGGGCTGGGAGGTGTCGTGCAGCATGTTGAAGACGTGACCTGCGCCGGGGGACAGCGGTGTCAGCGCCGGGGGGGCTCACGGCAGCAGCAGGTCACCCCCCTCCTTCCCGCTGGCCCCCACCACTCACCCAGCTCGTGGGCGGCCGTGAATGCCGACTGCAGCCCGTCGTCCTCCACGATGGCGCAGCTGCGCTCGGGGTCGCAGATGGTGCCCACGTCGGCCATGCCCAGCGTGTCGCAGGTAGCCGCCCCACACAGGTCCTGGGGGCAAGCGGGGTGTGGGGGAGGGCTCGGGGCACCCCCAAACCTGCCCAGCACCCAAGCACCCTGGGACGGGCCCCGGGGACCCTGCCAGCCCCCGAAACCCACAGACACCCCAGGCCAGCACCCAAACACCTTGGGGGTCACCCCGCGACCCTGCCAGCCCCCAGCCACCCTGCAGGGACCCCGGAGAGCCCTGCAGCTCCCCCCAGACCCCCCCAGAGCTTCACCTGCCGGGTGAAGAAGATGGCGGTGTCGAAGTGGAGGGGACTGTCCTCGTCGGGGACGTTGAGCCCCTTCTGCCACTGGCAGAAGTTGCGGAGCATCTGGGCAGCGTTGGAGGTGATGGGGGGGCCGGGGGTGCCCTGGCCCAGCACCACCAGCCGCGTCACCCGCAGCTCCACCAGGTTGCCCAGGCTGCCGTGCCGGAAGGACCGGGCAGCCGCCGCCAACACCGTCAGCAGGTACCGCCGGAGCCCCGCGCTGTGGAACCGGGCCATCGACTCGTCCGCCACCACCAGCATCTCCACGTACCGCGGCACCGAGGCGAAGCGCTGCCGGGAAGCGGGGCGCTGGGGCAGGGGACCGACGCCGGCCAGTGCCCCCCCAGCGCTGGTGACACTGTCCCAGTGCCCCCCAGCACCCCCTGCCCCATCCCGGTGTCCCCCAGCGCCCGTCCTGTCCCGTCCCCGGTGCCGCTCATCGCCCCTGGGCCCCGCACCAGTCCACACCAGTGTCCCCCCTCCCTCCCCGCCGGGTCCCGGCTGCCCGCGGCCCCGGTCGCCCCCTCGGGCGGGTCCTGGCCCTGCCCCGGGAGGCGGAGGGGAAGCCCCGCCCGCCCCTGGCCCAGCCCATCTCCGTCCGGTCCGTCCCGCCCCGTCCCGCCCCGTCCCCGTCCACCCCGGTCCAGTGTGTCCCAGTCCATCCCAGTCCATCCCGCCCCATCCCGGTCCATCCCGGTCCGGTGTGTCCCAGTCCATCCCAGTCCATCCCGGTCCATCCCGGTCCATCCCGGTCCGGTGTCCATCCCGGTCCAGTGTGTCCCAGTCCATCCCAGTCCATCCCGCCCCATCCCGGTCCATCCCGGTCCGGTGTGTCCCAGTCCATCCCAGTCCATCCCAGTCCATCCCGGTCCATCCCGGTCCATCCCGGTCCGGTGTCCATCCCGGTCCGGTGTGTCCCGGTCCATCCCAGTCCGTCCCAGTCCATCCCGGTCCTGCGTATCCCAGTCCATCCCAGTCCATCCCGGTCCGGTGTGTCCCGGTCCATCCCAGTCCATCCCACCACACCCCGCCCCATCCTGGTCCATCCCAGTCCATCCCGGTCCGGTGTCCATCCCGGTCTGGTGTGTCCCGGTCCATCCCAGTACGTCCCAGTCCATCCCGGTCCGGTGTGTCCCGGTCCATCCCAGTCCATCCCACCACACCCCGCCCCATCCCGGTCCAGTGTGTCCCCGTCCATCCCGGTCCATCCCGGTCCGGTCCATCCCAATCCATCCCAGTCCGTCCCGGTCCGGCGTATCCCGGTCCATCCCGGTCCATCCCGGTCCATCCCAGTCCATCCCAGTCCATCCCGGTCCGGTGTGTCCCGGTCCATCCCAGTCCATCCCAGTCCATCCCAGTCCGCCGTGTCCCGGCCGTACCTTGGCTCTCCTCGGGGCCAGCCCCACGCGGGACCGTGTCTCGACTCCCTCCGGTGCCGTTACGGGACACGGGGGACCGGGGGCGGCCCCGGCAGCGGCGACAGCGGCGACCAGGAGCGCCAGGAGCGCGCGGCGCATGGCCCGGGCACCGCGACAGCACCGCGACAGCGCGACAGCGGGAGGCGATAGCGGGTCCCCGCCGCCGCCGCCGCCTTTTAACGGGAGGGAGAGGCGGCCCCGGGCGGGCGGGGCGGAGCGGGGCAGCCCCGGCGGCGGGGGGTGGCCCCGGCCCCCCCGGCCCTTTCCGGGAAGGCAGAGCTGGGTCCCTGGGGAGCGGGGCCGGGCCGGGGGGATCCCCCTCGCTGGGGGCCCCGCACCGGGACCCCCATGCCGGGATCCCCTCACCGGGATTCCCGCACCGGGATCCCCCTCACCGGGATCCCTGTGCCAGGACCCCCCTCACCGGGATGCCCCTCACCGGGATCCCCTCACCGGGACCCCCCTCACCGGGACCCCCCTCACCGGGACCCCCGCACCGGGATCCCCCTCACCGGGATCCCCCTCACCGGGACCCCTGTGCCAGGACCCCCCT
The DNA here is from genome assembly GCA_020745775.1 of Theristicus caerulescens. Taxonomy (NCBI): domain Eukaryota; kingdom Metazoa; phylum Chordata; class Aves; order Pelecaniformes; family Threskiornithidae; genus Theristicus; species Theristicus caerulescens. The sequence continues at coordinate 938,451 of CM036581.1, forward strand.
CACCGGGACCCCCGCACCGGGATCCCCCTCACCGGGACCCCCACATTGGGATCCTCTCACTGAGACCCCCCTGCACCGGGATTCCCACACCGGGACCCCCCTCACCGGGGCCGCGGCAGGGCACCCCCGGGGCGGTGGGGGCCGGGGTCGGCATCTGCCGGCGGCGACCCTGGGGTGTCCGGGATGGGCATGGGACTGGGGGCACCCCAGGAGGCCTCCCCCACCCTGCGGCACCCGCTGCCCCCTGATACCCCACTGCTCCATCCCTCCTCATCCTCTTCATCCATCCCTGTCTCTTCCATCCCTCCCCATCCCCTCCATCCCTGCCTGTCCCCTCCAACCCTCCTCATCCTCTTCATCCCTGCCTGTCCTCTCCATCCTCCCCCATCCCAGCCCGTCCGGTGGCAGCCCCTCCGTCCCCTCCCCATGTCCGCACTTCCCAGCAAGGCCACCCTCTGTGTCAGCCCCCGAGTCACCTCCTGGCCCCCATCCCGGCCCGCATCCTGCTTCCTCCCTTCTCAGAAAGACGGGGCTGGGCCCCGCTGCCCTTCCTGCCCTGGCACCCCAGCACCCCCTGTCCGGGGCTGCCCTGCGGGGCCCTGGCCGCTGCCGTGTGGGTGCCGGTGCCGGTGCCGTCCCCGCCGTCCCCGGGAGAACAACAGGGTGACGCGGCCCCGCACAAAGGGAGCCGGCGGCAGCCGGTGCCGTCGCACAAAGGGCCTCTATGCTGGAGCCGGAGTGGTGCTCGGCTGCACCCATGGGACCCTGCCGGCACCGCAGCTGGGCCTGGCCGGGACAGCGCCCGCCCGGCACCCACCCGTGCCCGGGAGCAGCGTTGCCGGTGGGGCGTGGAGCCCACCCAGAGCCCACCACGGCCCTGGCACCTGCCGCGGCCGGCACATGCAGCATCCGCTGGGCTCCAGCATCTGCCGCAGTCAGCATCCGCCGGAGCCAGCATCCCATGGGCTGTGGCATCCGCCGGAGCCAGCATCCGGCACGGCCAGCATCCCTGGGGTCTGACATCTGCTCTGGCCGACATCCGCCACCTCCGGCATCCCCCACGTGCAGCGTCCGCCACCTCCGGCATCCCCCAGCTCCAGCATCTCCCAGCTCCAGTATCTGCAGCTCCAGTATCTGCAGCTCCAGCATCCTCCCAGCTCCAGCATCTGCCAGCTCCAGTATCCCCAGCTCCAGCATCCTCCCAGCTCCAGCATCCCCCCAGCTCCAGCATCCCCAGCTCCAGCATCCCCCCAGCTCCAGCATCCCCCAGCTCCAGTATCCCCAGCTCCAGTATCCCCAGTTCCAGCATCCCCCAGCTCCAGCATCCCCCCAGCTCCAGTATCCCCAGCTCCAGTATCCCCACCTCCAGCATCCCCCCAGCTCCAGTATCCCCAGCTCCGGTATCCCCCCAGCTCCAGTATCCCCACCTCCAGCATCCCCCCAGCTCCAGTATCCCCAGCTCCGGTATCCCCCCAGCTCCAGTATCCCCAGCTCCAACATCTCCTACAGATCTGGGGTCCGGGCCGTGGGGCACCCTTGGGTGCTGGCAGGGGCTCGGCACGGGGGGGCTCCCCCTGGCTCAGCCTCCCTGCCCGGGGCCCGATCCAGCCCCAGCAGGGTGGCCCTGTGCCGGGGGGGTGGGGCTGGTGGCCAGCAGCCAACATCTGGACAGCATCACCCTGTCACCGTGACTCACGCCAGGTCGGAAACAGCTTTGACGTGGGGGCCGGCCGGCCGCTGGCGTCACCGGGACGGTGACGCAGGACGAGGCCGTGGAAGCCGGCGTGACCCCGCGGCTGCGGGGACGTGGCGGGGGGGACAGGGGACACGGAGGGTACTGGCACAGCTGGATGGTCCCCATGTCCCCGGGGGGGGGCACATCTGGATGCCAGAGCCAGGGAATCCCGAAGCGGGGGGGGGTGGGCTGGGGGTGCGGCGTGGGCAGGGGGGGACACAGCACCATTTTGGTCACACCTCCCCGCCCCAGCACCCACACGGGGACACCGCGGGTGTCAGGGGAGGCGACAGGGGCCACCTCCGTCCGCAGCGGTCCCCAAGTGGGGAGGCCTGGGGACACGCGTCCCCCCGCCATCCCGCCGGGACGCCCCGCTCCTCCTTCGCCCGGCACCTCCTGCTCGCCCTGTCCCCATCACTCCGTCCGCTCTGTCCCCTCTCCCCGTCTGCCCTGTCCCCTCTGTCCCCATGTCCGTCCGTCCCCACGGGACCGCCCCGTCCCGCAGCCGGCCGCTGCCCGGCACAAAGATGGCGGCGGCCCCGGCGGCCGTTTCCCGGCTGTTTCCCTTAGTAAAGATGGCGGCGGAGCTGCCCTCAGTCAATATGGCGGCGCGGCAGAGCTTCGCCTGCCCTCCCCAAACATGGCGCCCGGCCCCGCCCCCGGCGCGGCGCTGAGGGCGGGGCGGCGCACGCGCAGTGTCAAGGGCAAGATGGCGGCGCTGCGGGCGCTGGGGCGGCTGCGGGCACCTTCGGGGCTGCGGGCGGCGGCGGCGGCGCGGCTGGGGCCGGCCCCGGCCCGGTGAGAGCGGTGGGGAGCCGGGACCGGAGCAGGGACCGGGGGCGGCGGCGGGAGGCCGCGCCCGGGGGTGGCGGGGCCCGGGCGGGGGGGCGGCGAGGCCTGGGCCTGGGCTCCCCCCTCACCGCCCGGCCCCGTCCCGCAGGGCGCGGCAGTGGCAGCCCGATGTGGAATGGGCCCAGCAGTTCGCCGGCGCCGTCATGTACCCGAGCAAGGAGACGGAGAAGTGGGTGCCGCCGCCATGGAACGGTGAGAGGCCGGGGGGGGACCCGAGGCCCTGGGGGAGCCCGGGAGGGGGGGAGGCCGAGGCCCTGGGAGAGCGTCGGGCGCCCTGGGGGGGTCCTGGAGAGGCCCTGAGGCCCTTGGAAGGCCCTTGTGGGGTTAGGCCGAGGCTCTGGGGGGTGTCAGGTGCTCTGGGTGGGAGTCGAGGCCCTGGAGGGGGCCCTGGGGGTGCCTGAGGCCCTGGGAAGAGCCCTGGAAGGACGTCAGGTGCCCCGGGTGGGCCCTGGAGGGGCCCCGAGGCCCTGAGGAGGTGTTGGGGGCCCTTGGGAGGGCCCTGGAAGGGTCTTGGGTGCCCTGGGGGGGCTCTGAGGGGGGCTCCAAGGCCCTGAGGGAGCCCTTGAGGGGGTGTTGGGGGCCCTTGGTGGTGCTCAGTGGGCTCCAGAGCCAGACTGAGGCTCGTTGGAGTCCCTGTGGGTGCTCAGAGCTGTCTAGGAGGCACTCAGGGCCCTGTGGGGGCTCGGTGGCTGTCAGGTGGGGGGTTATATGGCACCGGGGGTGCCCCGGGTCAGTCTGGGGCTCATTGGATGCCTGCTGGGGCCCGGGACTCAGGGGAGGCACCAGCCCAGTGGGTCCTGTGGGGGTCTGGGGTATCCCGGGCCCCTGGGTACCCAGGGGTGCTGCTTGGTGGGTGCTCAGGGCTGGACTGGGGCTCCCTGAGTGCCTGATGGTTGCTCTGAGACTGGTGGGTGCGCAGCGAGGACTCAGCGGGTGCTTGGGGGGTGTCTTGTTCTTCTGCGTGTCCCATGGGTGCATACAGGGCAAGTTCCCTGGGAGCCTTAGCCCCATCCGTGCCCCCCCGAGCTGCTGCGAGACGCTCCTGCCTCAGGCCCCGGTCAGGCTTTGAGTTTCTCATCCCTCACTTCTCCGTGCTGGCTCTGCAAATCTTCCTGCGCCCCGTCTCTGCCGCGGCCCCGACCCTTCCGCCTACGCAGCATCGGGAAGCCGCCTGGCTCCCTGTGCTCCGGGAATAGCCGCCAGCTCAGGCTGAGCCTCCCGGGAGGCAGCAGGAAGCCCTTGGACCTGTCCCAGGGGTCTCGCCTTGGGCCGAGATGGGAGCTGGCCATCGGGACGTTGTGTTCCTGATGTCCGGCCAAGCCCTGAGCTCAGCTTGGACGTTTGTCCAGTGTCTGCTCTGCGTGTCCGTGCTGCCGGGAAAGGCCGAGGGCGCTCGGGGGCAGCGGCGCTGCTGAGGATGGATGTTCCTGACTCTCCTCTTTCCTCCCCCGAGCAGACAAGGACCCTCTGGCTCACAAGAAGGTCTCGAGTTTGACCATAAACTTTGGGCCCCAGCACCCGGCGGCCCACGGGGTCCTGCGGCTGGTCATGGAGCTGAGCGGGGAGACGGTGAAGAAGTGTGACCCCCACGTTGGCCTCCTGCACCGAGGCACCGAGAAGCTCATCGAGTACAAGACGTACCTCCAGGTAAGGCGCAGCGGATTCCCAACGCTTCCCCGTCCCGGGGGCCGCTGTTGGTCCGTGGGGAGAGCAAGGGGTGGCCTTTTTGGGTGAGGAAACTAGGAGGTGGGGGGCTGTTGGTGTCCGCCTGTCTACAGCTGTCTGATTGGATACAGCAGCAGCCTCCTCGGCGCGCTGGGAGGGGATTTATTTGTCTGTCAGATTTTGCGGTGGTGTTTGTAAACAGACCGTGCTGATTTATTGTCCCAATCGGGTTTATGCTGGCGGGAGAAACGGAGCTTGAAATAGCCCAGGGTAGGGGGGGAGCGCCGCCTTGGCTGGGCGCTGCGGCTCGGGGCAGCGCCCTGACAGCCGCGCTCAGCTGCACAGCGGAGGCGGTTCTCAGCTGACGTCTGCTGAGAGCGCAGGATCAGGGCCCTCCCAGTGTCTGTGAGCTGGAAAACCCTCACAGAGGGGTGTTGTCTGTCTGCCTTCACGCCTTATCCCAAGGCAGCGCTGTCTGCTCCAGCCCGGGGCCGGAGCTTTTGGGCTGCTTTCAGGGCTGCTGCCGTGCTCGAAGTGCCCCGAGCTGCGAAGATGCTGCGCCTGGGGGCTGCATCCCGGCGCTCCTCCATGTCCCGGTGCTCCCTGGCGGCGGTGAAGCCTTCGAGCGCTCCTGGCAGTCCCCGGCCTTCGCTGCCTGGCTGCGGGTGCCGGCAGCCGCTGCCCAAGGCCGTTTCTTTCGGTAGGCGCTGCCCTATTTCGACCGTCTGGACTACGTCTCCATGATGTGCAACGAGCAGGCCTATTCCCTGGCCGTGGAGAAGCTGCTCAACATCCGCCCGCCCCTGAGGGCTCAGTGGATCCGAGGTGAGCGCGTCCCTGTAACGTTTCTGTGGGGGCTCCAGCTCCCGTCCCGGAGGCAGGCGCTCCTGCCTGCGCTCCTGCCTGCCCTGCCTGCGCTCCTGAGGGCTCACAGCTCTCAGCTTTCCAGGGGCTCAGACCCCGCTCCCCCTCCCCAGGGGGGCTGGAGGTGCTCACCCCCCTGCGCCCCCTCTGCCCCCAGTCCTCTTTGCGGAGATAACCCGGCTGCTCAACCACATCATGGCCGTGACCACGCACGCGCTGGACATCGGGGCCATGACCCCCTTCTTCTGGATGTTTGAGGAGAGGGAGAAGGTAAAGCGCAGCGCGGCCGTACCGGGGGATCCGGGGCTCGGCGCTGTCCGCAGAGCCGTGCCGGCACGCAGCGGGATCTCTGCTGTCCCCGCAGATGTTCGAGTTCTACGAGCGGGTCTCGGGGGCGCGGATGCACGCCGCCTACATCCGCCCTGGCGGGGTGCACCAGGTAAGGGCAGCCGCGCCGTGCCCTGGCTCCCTGCAGAGCCCCTCTGGCCTGGTGGGGATGCGCGGGGTGTCCCCGTGTGGGCGATGGCCCCTCCGGTGCCTCCCTGCCCGCGTCCCTGGTGCCGCCGGCCCTGCGCGGGCTGACCTCCCTCTCCTCCTGTGCAGGACCTGCCCCTGGGGCTGATGGACGACATCTACGAGTTCGTGAAGAATTTCTCCACGCGGATAGACGAGGTGGAGGAGGTGAGGCGGGATGGCAGCCAGGCTTCTGCTCGAAACCTGGGAGAGAGGGACAGTCCCCGTTTCCCAGCACCCTGAGGGCTGGGGGCTCGCGTTGCCTGTCCCCTGGGCACGACCAGCGCGGGGTTATTCCTCCTGCAGCAGCAGTGACGAGGTGACACGGGGCAGGAAAGGGGGGTGCGCAGCTGGGGAGAGGCACCCGGCTGAGTAACGCCCCGCTGCCCGCAGATGCTCACCAACAACCGCATCTGGAAGAACCGCACGGTCGACATCGGGGTGATAACGGCAGAGGAGGCTCTCAACTACGGGTTCAGGTGGGTCCGGCGGCTCCCAGGGAGGCTTGTGGGGGGCCTCAGCCTCCTGCCACCACCCCGCTGTGTTGTCCCCCCCCCCCGAGAAGGATCGGGGTTGGGTCCAAAGTGCTCAGCCCCAGCTGCGGGAGTCCCCAGCGCCAATCAGAGCCGTCTTGGGGACCGATGACACTGGTGACCGGCAGGGCAGCGCTACCCGGTGGCCGCAGCGTGGCATGAGCTGGCTGGCTTTGCCTGCCTGATGTCCCCAAGCCGTCCTCCGGTGGCCGCCGCTCAGGGCTGCGGGGTGCGCGCAGGCGGGGGCCGCTTCGGGGCGCGGGGAGGGCCCCCGCTCTGGGTGGGCTGCTCACCCGCCTCCCTCCGCCCAGCGGGGTGATGCTGCGGGGCTCGGGGATCCACTGGGATCTGCGCAAGACCCAGCCCTACGACGTCTACGACCAGGTGGAGTTCGACGTCCCCATCGGCTCCCGGGGCGACTGCTATGACAGGTACGTCAGACGCCGGGGGCCGTGGGGAGGTCTCGGCAGGGTCACGCCTCCTCCACGGGCCTGCGGTGAGGCTGTGGGCTCCCTGCCAGACAGGGCGCAGATCCTGAGCGGTGTCGGGGTCCCGCAGGTACCTGTGCCGCGTGGAGGAGATGCGACAGTCCCTCCGTATCATCCTCCAGTGCCTCAACAAGATGCCTGAGGGGGAGATCAAAGTAGACGATGCGAAAATCTCCCCTCCGAAGCGGGCAGAGATGAAGGTAAAAGCGCTTCCTTCCCACACTGGGCCTCGCCGCCGGCTACGTGTCAGCGCCGGCGAGCAGGAAATGCGGTTTGGTGCGCCAGAAGCGCTGAGGATTTTGCTGGTGTTACCTGCTGCCGTATCTGACCCCCGGCTTGGCTGGGGACTGCCTGACCGCCTGCCTGCTGCCCCTGCCAGGCCTGGCAGCGCGTGGGCAGGGAGCGCGGCTTTGTGCCGGGGGGAGATTCGCTGCCTGCTGCAGCCGCTCCTGAGCCCTGTGGCGGTTTGGCCCCGCACCGTGGGAGGGGATCTCCCTTCCCCGGCCCTGCCAGGCCTGGCCCAGCTTGGCCAAAAAGCCGCCCTGGTGAAGGCAGGGGCTGGCAGCGCAGAGACCGGCACGGAGCAGACCTGGCAGCTGCCCTGCCGTATCGTTCCGCGCGCTCGTTGCAGGCGGTGGCTGTGTGAACGCGGCCACCACCCCGGTTCCCACGCTTTGCTCCCTGTCACCAGCTGCCGAGGCGCAGGCAGGAGACGGGCAGCGTTTTCTGCCCGCGCCCGGCCGCGCGCCCTCAGCGTCGGTGCCCCCCTCTCTCCGCAGACCTCCATGGAGTCCCTGATCCATCACTTCAAGCTCTACACGGAGGGCTACCAGGTCCCCCCCGGGGCCACCTACACGGCCATCGAAGCCCCCAAGGTGCCACTTCTCACGGCGTTACGGGGACAGCGGGCTCTGGCATGGTGACGGGTGTCCTGGCTGCCCTGCACCGCTCTTGGGGACATCACGGTGCTCCTGTCACCGGCGGGGTGGGCTGTCCTGTCCCCGGGACTCTGCTCTCGCACCGCGCTGGTGTTTGAGGGACGGATGCTGCGGCTGGGAGACCGAGCCTCAGCCCCCTAACAGTGTCACCGCCTCACCGACCCTGTCCCCGTGTCCTTGCAGGGCGAATTCGGCGTCTACCTTGTCTCGGACGGCAGCAGCCGCCCCTACCGCTGCAAGATCAAGGCGCCTGGATTCGCTCACCTGGTAGGAGAGGCCGGGGCGGCCGGCGGCATCGCCGTGCCGGGGCCCGCGGCGAGGGGGGGATTCGGGCTGGAGGGGACAAGCGCAGCCCGGGATGAATTTTCTTTCCCTCTCTCCTCGCTGGGCTCGCTCCAACGCGGGCCCAACGTGGTGGGCTGGGGCAGGGGGCTGCGGGCCACCGCCTGCGCGTCCCCTGAGGGACCCGAACTCCCCTCTCGTGCCTCTGCCGCTAGAGCTGGTTTCCTTTCTCCGTTGATAACTGACCACTTCCCCTGTCCTCCCTGCCGGCTGCGCTGGCGGGGCAGCACCCCCTCCCTGCCTGCCCCAGCCGCGGGGGGAGCGGGCCCCGCTGCCAGCACGGCACCCGCTCCGGAAGCGGCGAGCCAGGCCGGGTCCCGCTCGGCCACTCCGCCCTTGTGCAAACGGGAGAGGCAGAGCCGTCCCCGTCCCGCCTCGGCAGGCCTGGGGCCAGGGCGATGGGTGCTCGGGGCGGGGGGCTCCGGCTTGATGGGGGTCCCTGTGCTCTGCTTCAGGCCGGGCTGGATCGGATGTCGCAGGGCCACATGCTGGCGGACGTGGTGGCCATCATTGGTACGTTCCCTCCTTGGGCCGGGGGCTCCCGTGGCCATCGGGGGCCTCCTTCCCCGTTCGGGGGAGCCCGATCGTGCCCTGACCCCTCTCTCCCTCCCGCAGGCACGCAGGACATCGTCTTTGGGGAAGTGGATCGGTGAGGCGGCGGCCCCGGCTGGCCCCGCTGCGCCCGTCTCCCGCTGTGTGTGCTGCTCCGGGCGGGGGGACCCCGGCCCCCCTGCGCCCCCCTCCTCGTTTGAGTCAAATAAAGACTAAACCGGGTCCTGCCTGTCCGGCACCTCCGTCCCCGCCTCAACCCTTCTCCTCCAGCCGAGACCCGGTGAAACCCCACTCTTCCTCCCTTTCCCACGTGAGGCTCGTGGTCGGGAGCTTCCCCTTCCCGTGGTCGCAGCCCTCTCGGGTTGGAGGAGCCTGGAGGGACCTCTGGGGTCGCCCCCACCACCCCGGCTCCGGCTGCCGCCAGCGCCCGCGGCCTGCGGGCCTTCCCCGGCAGCCTCCGTCCGCCCGGGGCCGGTGGGTGCTCCCGCAGCCCCCCGGCGTGACCGCAGCCGGGCCCCGGAGCTGGGGTACCACACGGGGCGGGGCGCGGGGAGGGCGGGTGACGCTTGGGGACAGCTCGCCTGGCCCTTGAGCAACGGCCCCACTGCCCTTTGCGGGAAGCGGGGACGGCTGCGCCAGCCGGTTCCCCAGCGCGGCCGGGGCCGGAGGAGAGGGGAAGCGAAGTGGGGGTGGCGTGAGCCGGCGGGGAGGAAGGCGCTGGCTCTGCGGTCGCCGACTCTGGCACGATAGCCCCGACGCAGCGGTCCCCGCTCGGAGGGATGGGTGTCCGCCTGCTGCTCACCGCCGTCCTGCTGCTGCTGCGGACCCCGGCGGCAGGTGGGGACGGGGAGCCTGCGGGGACGGGGAGCGGCTGGGTGGGCGCGTGGCCGTCGGGCTGGCGGCTTTGACGGCGTCCTCGTGCCTTTGGGACCAGCTGGGATCCGTCGAAGCCCCCCGGGGTGCTCGTGGCACGGCGGGGTGCCCCGGGGTGGGTCCCGGTGGGCTTCGGGGCGCTCTGGCGCTGTCTGAGGGGACGTTGGCGCCGCCCGCGACCCCCGGGACCCCCCACCGTCGCTGGCGTGCGGGAAGGGGCGATGCGTGGAGGCGGCGGAGCAGAGTTCTCGGCGGCCAGGAGGGGTGCGGGATGCGTCCCGGGGCGATGCTGACCCTGGGACCCCCTCCTGCCCGCCCCATCCTCCCCAGAGGCCCTGATGGAGCCGGAGATCTGCTACGTCCTGGACGCCATCCTCTTCGTCTACGGCATCGTCCTCACCGTCCTCTATTGCCGCCTCAAGGTGGGCACCCGGATCTGGCCTGTGGCCACCTGTCCCCGCCTCGGGGACCCAGTTAAACCCATTTTTTTGGGCAGGGACCCCCGGGGAGGCCACAGCGGGTGCCCCAGGGCTTCCCCACCCATGCTGGGGCTTTTTCCTCTTCTTACTTCTTTTTTTTTTATTTTTATTATTTTTTTTTTTGCTTTTGGGTGACCCCCCTCACCCCCCTGCAGTTCCTGGCTCACCGACCATCGCAGCAGGGAGCCGGCAAGGAGGTAACGGCGCTGTCGGCAAAGGGCGGCCGGGACTGGGGAGGTTTGGGGCTGGGGTCCCCCCCCCCGGCCAGCACCCGTCCCCGACGGTGCTGCGGAAGGGGACAGCGATGGGGGGGGCTCTGATGGTCCCGGATCGGGGGGAAGAAATCCAGGAAACCTCATGGCTTCCCCAGGAGCGAGGGGGGCTGGGGGGGGTGGGTGTGTGTCTGCGTGTGTCCGTCCCCCCGTCTTCTCCCCCCAACTCTTTCTCTTTCTGTTTCTCTTTCCTGGAGCTGAAGGAAGAAGCCATCTACACCGTAAGTCAGCCCGGGGGTGACGCGTCCCGGGGGTGACGCGTCCCGGGGGGGCCCTGCCCACGGCTGCCGTCCCTGGTGCGGTACCCTGTCCCCCGGGGTGCCTGCATCCCCCTGGGTGCCCCGTTCTGTGGGTGCCCCACCCCATGGGGACGCCCCACCCCATGGGGACACCCCGCCCTGCAGGTGCCGTATCCCATGGGTGCTGTAACTTGGGGGGGGGGCCCTGTCCCCCCCCTGCTCCACGCCCTGGGGGCAGCCCCCCACCACAGCCCGCAGCCCCCCGGGGCCCATCTCGGGTGGGAAGCCACCGCGGTGGGGTGACAGCCTGGGGGGGGGGTGGCAGGGGGTGGCAGCTGGGGGGGGACAGGCGCCCTGTAACCCCCTCTCCCGCACAGGGGCTCAGCGGCGAGGGCCAGGAGATGTACGAAACCCTCCAGATGAAAGACTCCTGACCCCGTCCTGCCACCGCGCCGCAGCCGCCCCTCGTCCCCCCGTCCGTCCCCAGCAGCTGGAGACCCCCCCCATGGCCCCCCCCGGTTCCCCCCTCCTGGGACCGTGATGGAGAATTAGAGCTTTTTCCCCCTGGAAATGGCTGGGTTTGGCCCCAAACGGCCTCCGGCCGGGCACAGGCGCAGCCCGAGCGCCACCGCAGGGCCGGGACCCCTGAGCCCGGGGGGGGCTGAAGCTGCGTGGGGTGCGTGGTGCTGCCCCCCGCCTTCTGCTGCCACCCCCTCCCAGTAAAGCAGCACCATGTGCAGATGGGGCAGGAGTGGTTCTGTAACGCAGGGCGAGAGCTGGGGACGGGGACGATGGCAGCAGCCCCTGGTGGGGCTGACGTGGGGATGGGGACGGGGACGATGGCACGATGGCAGCAGCCCCTGGTGAGGCTGGACGTGGGGATGGGGACGGGGACGATGGCACGATGGCAGCAGCCCCTGGTGGGGCTGGACGTGGCGTGGGGACGGGGACGATGGCACGATGGCAGCAGCCCCTGGTGAGGCTGGACGTGGGGATGGGGACGGGGACGATGGCATGATGGCAGCAGCCCCTGGTGAGGCTGGACGTGGGGATGGGGACGGGGACGATGGCACGATGGCAGCAGCCCCTGGTGGGGCTGGACGTGGGGATGGGGACGGGGACGATGGCACGATGGCAGCAGCCCCTGGTGAGGCTGGACGTGGGGATGGGGACGGGGACGATGGCACGATGGCAGCAGCCCCTGGTGAGGCTGGACGTGGGGATGGGGATGGGGACGATGGCAGCAGCCCCTGGTGAGGCTGGACGTGGCGTGGGGACAGGGATGATGGCAGCAGCCCCTGGTGGGGCTGGACGTGGGGATGGGGACGGGGACGATGGCACGATGGCGGCAGCCCCTGGTGGGGCTGACATGGCGTGGGGACGGGGACGATGGCAGCAGCCCCTGGTGGGGCTGGACGTGGGGATGGGGACGGGGACGATGGCACCAGCTGCCACCAGGGACAGTGGCACCATCTCCTGCGGGGGACGGGGACCCCCTGGGGGGGCGGTGGCACCATCGGAAGGGGATGGAGCCCATGGGGACAGGGACACTGTGGGGATGGGGACGGTGGCACTGGCTCCCAGTGGCAGCTGCCGCGTGTTTCTGGGTGGAGGAGCCGCTCCCAGCAGAGAAAACCACCATTTCCCCTGTTTAACCAAAAAGCTGCATTTTGGGGCTGATACCATGGAAACGGCTCCTGTGCCCCCCCCCCCCAGCGCCCTCGGGGGTCTCGGCACCTTCCTTGAGACCCAGCCGGAGCCCAGCACCCCCAGGCTGGGGGGGCCCAGCTGGGCCGGGAGGGGGAGCGCCCCGCGGGGGGGGGCCCGGCTGGAGGGAGGGGGCTGAGGGGGAGAGGAAGGGGGGGCAGGGGGTGCTGGGAGCACTGGGAGGGGGAATGGGGAGGCTGGGGAGCACTGGGAGAGGGAATGGGGAGCCCCTGGGGGCACTGGGAGGGGGAATGGGGAGTACTGGGAGCATTGGGAGCACTGGGAGGGGGAATGGGGAGCCACTGGAGGCACTGGGAAGGGGAATGGGGGGTACTGGAGGCACTGGGAGCACTGGGAGGGGGAATGGGGAGCCCCTGGGGGCACTGGGAGGGGGAATGGGGGGCACTGGGAGTATTCGGAGCACTGGGAGGGGGAATGGGGGGCACTGGGGGCACTGGGAGGGGGAATGGGAGGCACTGGGAGTATTGGGAGCACTGGGAGGGGCAATGGGGAGCCCCTGGGGGCACTGGGAGCCATTGGGAGCACTGGGAGGGGGAATAGGGAGTCCCTGGGGGCACTGGGAGGGGGAATGGGGAGCCACTGGGGGCACTGGGAAGGGGAATGGGGGGTACTGGGAGTATTGGGAGCACTGGGAGGGGGAATGGGGAGGCTGGGGAGCACTGGGAGAGGGAATGGGGAGCCCCTGGGGGCACTGGGAGGGGGAATGGGGAGTACTGGGAGCATTGGGAGCACTGGGAGGGGGAATGGGGAGCCACTGGGGGCACTGGGAAGGGGAATGGGGGGTACTGGGAGTACTGGGAGCACTGGGAGGGGGAATGGGGGGTACTGGGAGTATTGGGAGCACTGGGAGGGGGAATGGGGAGGCTGGGGAGCACTGGGAGAGGGAATGGGGAGCCCCTGGGGGCACTGGGAGGGGGAATGGGGAGTACTGGGAGCATTGGGAGCACTGGGAGGGGGAATGGGGAGCCACTGGGGGCACTGGGAAGGGGAATGGGGGGTACTGGGAGTACTGGGAGCACTGGGAGGGGGAATGGGGAGCCCCTGGGGGCACTGGGAGGGGGAATGGGGGGTACTGGGAGTATTGGGAGCACTGGGAGGGGGAATAGGGAGTCCCTGGGGGCACTGGGAGGGGGAATGGGGAGTACTGGGAGCACTGGGAGGGGGAATGGGGAGCCACTGGAGGCACTGGGAGCACTGGGAGGGGGAATGGGGAGCCCCTGGGGGCACTGGGAGGGGGAATGGGGGGCACTGGGAGTATTGGGAGCACTGGAAGGGGGAATGGGGGGCACTGGGAGTATTGGGAGCACTGGGAGGGGGAATGGGGAGCACTGGGTGCCCTGTGTAGCCCTGGGCTCCCCCTCTCGGGACCCCCCCCGCCCCGGGCTGGGCTCTGCTGACCCGGATCGGGCCCCGGGCAGAGCGGGCGCCCCGCGGCTTGGGTGTGCGGGGCTCTGCCCGGGGGGGGGGTGGCGGACACCGGGGCGCAGGGGCGGTGCCCCCAGTGCCCCCAGTGCCCCCAGTGCTCCCAGTGTCCCCAGTGCCCCCAGTGCCCCGCGGTGTCACGGGACGTTCTCGTAGGCGTCGCTCGGGAGCCGCAGCCGCGCCCCGGGGCCCGGCAGCACCGCGTAGGTGACGGGCGGCTCCGGCGGGGGCGCGGGGGAGCCCCGGGGGGGCCGGGGCCGGGCCGGGGCGGTGCCTGGAGGAGGAGGCGGTTCGGGGACCCGAGCTGCGGAGGGGACCCCCGCGGGCGGTGTCCCCCCGCCCCGTACTCACCCCCGCCCCGCTCGGTGACCACGACGTGGGCGTACAGCACCTCCCCGTCCCCCGGAGCCTCGGGGGGGGCCCTGGGCTCCGGTTCCCCGGGCTCCGGGGGGGGGCGTAGGGTCCCTGCGGGGACAAGGGGACACTTGGGCGGGGGCAGAGCGGGGCGGGGGGGGCCGCTTGTCCAGCCCCGGGGAAAGGGGCTTCGCCGTCGGACCCCCCACTCACCTGCCCGGGCTCTTCCCCGCGGCTGCAAGGCAAGGGGGGGGGCGTGAGCGGCCCTGGGGTCCCCGAGACCCCCGAGACCCCCCTGGACCCCGAGCCAAGGGCCCCAGGGCTCAGCCCCGCACACCCAGGAGGGAGAGGGGACCCCAGGACCCCCAGGACCCCGAGCACCCCGAGTTGGTGGTACCAGGGACTCAGATGAGACAGGGGGACATGGGTTGCGAGCAGGGAGACCCCCCTAAGGCACCCCGAGACCCCCCGGATCCCAAGCCAAGGGCCCCGGGGCTCAGCCCCGCACACCCAGGAGGGAGAGGGGACCCCAGGACCCCCCAGGACCCCAACATGGCAGTACGAGGGACTGAGCCCTGCACACCCAGATGAGATGGGGGGACATGGGCTGCAAGCAGGGAGGGCCCCCCAAGACCCCCCAGGATCCCCCAGGACCCCCCGGGATCCCGAACCAAGGGCACTGGGGGCCCAGCCCCAGCCAAGATGGGTGATGTGGGGTGCAGCCCCATTGTCCCCCCCCCCCAGCCACTGTGGGGGGCTTTCACCCCACCCGAGAACACCAACCCGGCCCCCAGCCCCCCCGGTGTGGGCCACCCACCCGCACGGTGCCGGCACCGGAGGTGCCAGGCCACGGCAGCACCCAGCAGGAGCAGGAGCAGGAGGGACACGCTGAGCCCCACGGCCACGTCTGGGGACAGAGCGGGGACGAACCCGGGTCAGCGTTGAGCCCAGGGGGCCGGACCCCCGCAGGGACCCCGGGGAGGGGGTGGATGAGCGTGGCCCCCACCTGTGTCCCGTCGCTGCCATCGCCGTTCCGGCTGCATCACCGAGAGGGCCAGCGCCGGGCTGAGCACCCGGAAGATGCGGCGGGTGCCGAGGCGGTTGGTGGCCAGGCACTGGTAGGTCCCGGCGTGCGCGGGCTCCACGGCCTCCAGGGACAGGACGGGCCCCGCGCCCAGCTCCTGCCCGTCCCGCAGCCAGGTGAAGGTCACGGGCGCGGTGCCCGCCCGCACCGAGCAGCTCAGGTTGAGGCTCTCGCCCGCCAGCACCGATGGCTCCACCCTTGCCATCGTGATGGTGGCACCGGCCACCGGCACTGCCAGGCAGAGAGACGGTGCCGAGGTCAAACCGGTGGCGGTGGCTGTCCCCCAGTGTGGGATGAGGTGACGCTGTGGGTGGGGGACACCCGAAGCCGGAGAGTCCCGCTCACCCAGGACGGTGACCCACAGCGGCGGGCTGTCGGCCGCGGTGCCGCCATTGGTGGCCGTGCAGTGGTAGCGGCCGCCGTCCTGGCGCTGCACGGCATGGAGCTCGTAGCGGGGGCCCGTGGCCAGCGGCGTGGCCAAGCCTTGACGATGCCAGGAGAAGGAGAGGGGCCCCGTCCCCGCGGCCACCGAGCAGCTCAGCACCAGGCGGTCGCCCTCCGCCACCTGTCCCCTGGGGGGCTGTGCCAGCAGGGACACCCCCGATACCGGGACCCCTGCGGGGAGGAGACGGGAAGGGACCCGGGGAGGGGTGGGGGGATCTGGGGAGGGATGGGGGGACCCCAGGGAGGGATGTGGAGACCTGGGGAGGGATGGAGGGACCCAGGGAGGGATGGAAGGAGCTGAGGAGGGATGTGGGGACCCAGGAAGGGGTGGGGGGACCTGGAGAGCATGGAGGGACAACAGGGAGGGATGGGGGGACCCTGGGAGGGATGGAGGGACCTGGAGAGCATGGAGGGACCCAGGGAGGGATGGGAGGACCCCAGGGAGAGATGGGGGGACCCAGGGAGGGATGGAAGGAGCTGAGGAGGGATGCGGGGACCCAGGAAGGGGTGGGGGGACCTGGAGAGCATGGAGGGACAACAGGGAGGGATGGAGGGACCCTGGGAGGGATGGAGGGACCCCAGGGAGGGATGGAGGGACCCTGGGAGGGATGGGGGGACCTGGGGAGCATGGAGGGACAACAGGGAGGGATGGGAGGACCCCAGGGAGAGATGGGGGGACTCCGAGAGGGATGGAGGGACCCTGGGAGGGATGGGGGGACCCAGGAAGGGGTGGGGGGACCTGGAGAGCATGGAGGGACAACAGGGAGGGATGGGGGGACCCCAGGGAGAGATGGGGGGACCCTGGGAGGGATGGAGGGACCCTGGGAGGGATGGGGGGACACTGGGAGGGATGGGGGGACCCAGGAAGGCATGGAGGGACAACAGGGAGGGATGGGAGGACCCCAGGGAGAGATGGGGGGACCCAGGAGGGATGGAGGGACCCTGGGAGGGATGGGGGGACACTGGGAGGGATGGAGGGACCCCAGGGAGGGATGGAGGGACCTGGGGAGCATGGAGGGACAACAGGGAGGGATGGGAGGACCCCAGGGAGAGATGGGGGGACTCCGAGAGGGATGGAGGGACCCTGGGAGGGATGGGGGGACCCAGGAAGGCATGGGGGGACTTGGAGAGCATGGAGGGACAACAGGGAAAGATGGGGGGACCCTGGGAGGGATGGGGGAACCCCAGGAGGGATGGGGGGACCCAGGAAGGCATGGAGGGACAACAGGGAGGGATGGAGGGACCTGGAGAGCATGGAGGGACCCAGGGAGGGATGGGGGGACCCCAGGGAGGGATGGGGGGACTCAGAGAGGGATGGAGGGACACCAGGGAGGGATGGGGGGACTCAGAGAGGGATGGAGGGACCCTGGGAGGGATGGAGGGACCCAGGAAGGCATGGGGGGACTTGGAGAGCATGGAGGGACCCAGGGAGAGATGGAGGGACCCCAGGAGGGATGGAGGGACCTCAGGGAGGGATGGAGGGATGTGGGAAGGGATGGGGGGACCCGGGGAGGGATGGGGGATCCCAGGGAAGGATGGAGGGACCCAGGGAGGGCTCCAGGGCCCCGGTACATCCCCATCCCTCCTGCCCACTCACTGCGCACCGTGACGGCGACCGGGGCGCTGCGTTTCCGCACGCTGGCCGTCTCCGTCTGCACCTCGCAGGAGTAGCCCCCCGAGTGCTGCAGCCCCACGGCCGGCAGCTGGAGCTGGGGGGAGCCCTGGGGGCCCCCCCACCACGGCCTCATCCCGGTAGAAGAGGTACTGGAGGCGGGTGAGGGGCCGCAGGGGGCTGGGGTGGCTGAAGCAGCTGAGGGCCAGGGGGGTCCCCTCGGGGGGCTCGGCCGGGCCCTCCAGGCGCAGCACTGGCACCGAGAAGAGCTCTGGGAAGGAGCAGGGGGGACGGTGACAGCGAGCCCGCTGGGGACGGGGGGCTGCGCCCCACCGGGTGGGTGCTGGGGAGCAGGCGCTCACCTTGCACCGTCACCGTCACCCATGCTGATGCCTCCCAGCTCATGTAGAACAGGGTGGCCTGGCAGCGGTAGTGCCCGCTGTGGTGCAGCTGCAGGGGGGGCAGGAGCAGCTCGGCCCCATGGGAGGGCCCCCCCAGCGCCTTCTGCTCGTGGAAGAACTGCACCTTGGTGAGCTTCGCGTCCTTCCAGCCCCGGCAGCGCAGCGACACCACGTCCCCCTCCAGCAGTGCCCGCGCCGGCACCTGCAGCATCAGCCAGTCTGCAAGAGAGGGCCGCGGCGGCCGGCACGTGGGGATGCAGCTGGTGGGCTCCCGGTGCACGGGGATGCACCCGGGGATGCCCGGGAATGCACAGGGATGCGCTGGTGTGCACGGGGATGCACTCAGGGATGCACAGGGATGCACTGGTGTGCATGGGGATGCACTCAGGGATGCACAGGGATGCAGCCGGTGGCTCCCGGTGCACGGGGATGCACCCGGGGATGCACCCGGGGATGAACAGGGATGCGCTGGTGTGCATGGGGATGCACTCGCACAGGGATGCACTGGTGTGCATGGGGATGCACTCAGGGATGCACAGGGATGCACTGGTGTGCATGGGGATGCACTCGGGGATGCACTCAGGGATGCACAGGGATGCAGCTGGTGGGCTCCCATTGCACGGGGATGCACCCGGGGATGCACCCGGGGATGCACAGGGATGCACTGGTGTGCATGGGGATGCACTCAGGGATGCACCGGTGTGCACATGGACACACCCGTTTGCACAGGGATGGGGTCGCGGTTGCACGAGGGGCAAGAGGCTGTGAAACAGAGCCCACCCAGAGCCCTTGGGGCACCCATCCCGCCCCTCACCGTTTGAGAAGTTCAGGGTGATGGCGGGGCTGAGCTCGGCACCGGCGACGCGGCACCGGTAGCTGCTGCTCTCAGGTTGGTCTCCGGAGATGTGGATGCGGTTGGATTTTGACTGCCACCAGTACTGCTCATTGACGTACCAGTCGGTGGGGCCGGGCACGCCGGAGCCCCCGCAGGTCAGCGTCACCTTCTCCTTGAGGGACACCGGCGTCCATGGGGGGTCCAGCGTGACCTGGCTGGGCTGGGCGCCTGCGGAGTGACAGGGGATGCCAGCCTGCCGGGGCCACCGGGGGTGGCTGGGGACAGCGGTGCTGGGGACCGGCAGCAAGGACTCACCAGTGAGGCCGAGGGCTTGGGCTGGAAGGGAGAAGGGGAGAGGGGCTGGGTGGGGGCTGCTGCCGCAGGGACACCAGCACCTGGGGCGCAGGGGCTGTCCCCAAGATGCCACCGCAGGGACACTGGCACCCATAGGAAAGGGCACGGGGACAGCTGGGAGAGCCCAGGGGACACAGCTGTGTCAGAGCCGCCCACAAGCCACATCTGTGTTGCATGGCCACCCCGGGCTGGCACAGGGCACAGGGACACCGCAGCCACCCTGGGCTGGCGCAGGGCACGGGGACGCTTCCGCCAGCCCCATGGCCCCGTCCCCATGGCACCCGTCCCCTTGTCCCCATCCCCACAGCCGCCCCAGCCGCACGGTGCCAGTCCCCACATCTCCAGCCCTGTGATGCCTGTCCCTCCATCCCTGTCCCCAGAGCGCTGTCCCCACAGCCCCGTCCCCACGTCCCCATCCCCACAGCCACCCCAGCCGCACGGTGCCAGTCCCCACATCTCCAGCCCTGTGATGCCTGTCCCTCCATCCCTGTCCCCAGAGCGCTGTCCCCACAGCCCCGTCCCCACGTCCCCATCCCCACAGCCACCCCAGCCGCACGGTGCCAGTCCCCACATCTCCAGCCCTGTGATGCCTGTCCCTCCATCCCTGTCCCCAGAGCGCTGTCCCCACAGCCCCGTCCCCACGTCCCCATCCCCACAGCCACCCCAGCCGCACGGTGCCAGTCCCCACATCTCCAGCCCTGTGATGCCTGTCCCTCCATCCCTGTCCCCAGAGCGCTGTCCCCACAGCCCCGTCCCCACGTCCCCATCCCCACAGCCACCCCAGCCGCACGGTGCCAGTCCCCACATCTCCAGCCCTGTGATGCCTGTCCCTCCATCCCTGTCCCCAGAGCGCTGTCCCCACAGCCCCATCCCTGTGGCCACCACGGCCCTGGGCACACCGGGGGCACAACCCCGTGGGTTGGCTCAGTTGGCGTTTGGGACCTCGGAGGACCCCGCAGCCACGCTGTGCTCCCTCCCCGCCGGCCGGCTGGTCCCACCGGGCTCTGTCTCAACCCGCTGCTCCCCAAAGCAGGGAGGGGTCTGGGCACCCATCCCCGTGGCGTCAGGCCCCCTGCCCGTGCCCGGACACTCACCCCAGAGGAGCAGCGCCGCACTCCTGGCCATCCTGGCACGCTGCTGCGTGCTGGCAGGGCCACCGGCTGTTTGCATAGCGGCTATTTGGGGAAAGGGGAAGGAAGCCACTTCCGCGTGCCCCGGGGCTTTGCCCCAGCCCCGGGCTACATGTGCCTGGTGGCACGTGGTGCGGATGTGGCGGGCACCTGTGAGGGACGGGCTTGGGTGTGGAGGAGCCGCTGGCCCCTTCGCACAGGAGGGTCCCTCCGGGCACCAGGACCCTCCAAGGACACGGGGCACGAGCAGCCCCGGGGGTGTCCTGCACTCGTGAGGGGCTGAGAACCTGAGGGCTGGAACCCCAAGAGCTGGGACCCTGAGGGCTGGGACCCGAAGGGGATGAGACCCCGAGAGCTGGGATCCCCAAGGGACCCCGAGAGCTGGGACCCCAAGGGGATGAGACCCCGAGAGCTGGGACCCCGAGGGCTGGGACCCCAAGGCGATGAGACCCCGAGGGCTGGGACCCCGAGGGCTGGACCCCAGGGACTGGGATGCTGAGAGGTGAGACCCTGAGAGCTGGGACACCCAAGGGACTGGGACCCCAAGAGCTGGGACCCCCGAGGGGCTGGGACCCCGAGAGCTGGGACCCCCGAGGGCTGGGTCCCCTGAGGGGCTGGGTCCCCGAGAGCTGGGCCCCCGAGAGCTGGGACCCCCAAGGGGCTGGGACCCTCAAGGGGCTGGGTCCCCCGAGGGCTGGGACCCCCAAGAGGCTGGGACCCCGAGAGCTGCGACCCGGAGGGCTGGGTCCCCCAAGGGGCTGGGACCCCCGAGAGCTGGGACCCCGAGAGCTGGGACCCCCGAGAGCTGGGACCCCCAAGAGCTGGGACCCCGAGAGCTGGGTCCCCTGAGAGCTGGGACCCCGTGGGCTGGGACCCCCGAGGGGCTGGGACCCCGAGAGCTGGGACCCCCAAGAGCTGGGACCCCGGGGACCGGGCCCCCGCGGGCAGTCGCGGCCCCCGGCTCAGGGGCCCCGCCCCGCCCCGCCCCGCCCCTCCCCTCCCCTCCCCTCCCCTCCCCTCCCCTCCCCTCCCCGCGCACTGCGGCGCCGCCTGGCGGCCGCTCGGCGGAACCACGCTGCGAGGGGCGGCCCGGGAGGGGCGGGGCTCCGGGGAGGGCGTGGCCACGGGGGGGCGTGGCTCGGCGGTCCCGCCCCCGGCGGAGGCGGAGGGGGCGCGAAGATGGCGGCGGAGCCGGGCCCGGGCCCCGACCCGGAGCTGGAGGAGCTGCTCGACAGTGAGCGGGGCCGGCGGGGGAACGGGGGGGGGCGGGGGGCCGGGGGGTTATTGAGGTGCAGTGGGGCTGGGGGTTATTGGGGTGCGGGGGGGCTGGGGGTCACTGGGATGCGGGGTTCTGGGGGTTATTGGGGTGCAGTGGGGCTGGGGGTCACTGGGGTGCAAGGGGGCTGGGGGCCATTGGGGTGCTGGGGGTCTCAGGGTCATTGGGGTGCAGCGGGGCTGGGGGTCATTGGGGTGCAGCGGGGCTGGGGATCATTGGGGTGCAGCAGGGCTGGGGGTCATTGGGGTGTGGTGGGGCGGGGGGTCATTGGGGCACGGTGGGGTTGGGGGTCATTGGGGTGCGGTGGGGTTGGTGGTTGCTGGGGTGCAGTTATTGGGGTGCGATGGGCCCGGGGGTATCGGGGTGCAGCTATTGGGGCCCAGCAGGGCAGGGGGTGTCGGGGCTGGGCAGGCATTGGGGTCCGTGGGGTGCAGCGAGGCGGGGGGAGCTGCCGTGTGCCCCGGGACGGGGGTCATCGTGGGGTGCGGGGAGCTGCTTCGGGGACGGGGGGTGCCCGGGGCCCCCCTCAGCCCGGCCCCTTCCCCAGGTGCCCTGGACGACTTCGAGAAGGCCAGGCCCGCCGCCCCGCCGCCGCCGCCGCCGCCCCCCGAGGCCCAGCCCTCGCCCAGCGCCGCCGCCAAGGTGCGACGCTGCCAGGATGCGGCCGCCGCCCTCGCCCCGGCCCTCGGGGTGGGGAGACACCGTCCCCGCGGCGGGGGGGGGGGGCCTGACCGTGCCCCTCTCCCCAGGCCTCCCTCTTCGCCTCGCAGGAGAAGTTCTTCCAGGAGCTGTTTGAGGGGGAGCTGGCCTCGCAGGCGGCGGCCGAGTTCGAGCAGGCCATGCAGGAGCTGGCCCGGGAGGAGCCGCACTTGGTGGAGCAGTTCCAGAAGCTGTCGGAGGCGGCAGGCAGAGTGGGTGAGTGGGGCCACGGCCCCTTGGCACCGCCGCCGGTGGGTTTAAAGGACGCGGCAAAGGCGGCCAGATCGGTTGCGCCAGAGACGGTGCGTCGCAGCCCGGTGAGCCCTTGCCTTGCCGGGAGCGTGCCGGCGTCTGGATCGGCCCTGGCAGCCTCAAGTCTCGCCGACAGCCAGGAGACCGAGGTTGTGGCAGAGTGAGCGGCGTGTGCCGGCCCGGGGCGGGACGGGGCTCTGGGGGCGGCGGGGGGTTCCTCACCACGCCGGGTGGTCTCGGTTTGGCTTGGGACCGGTTGGCGCCTCTCCGGTGTTGCGGTGCCGGGCATCTTCCCGCACGCCAGGAGCTCCCCCAGCCTTCCTGCCGCCGGCCAGCCCCGCGGTGGAGCGCGGCGGGGGAAGGTTTGGGGGGCTTTTGGGGGCAGTCCCGGTCCTGCAGGCCCCTGGGACCCCCATTTAGGAGCGGGGTCCCCAAAACAAGATCCTGACCCTTGCCGAGTGGGGTGCCCGGCGTCTCCCCGTCCCTGACCGACGTCTCCCGGTCCCCGCAGGCAGCGATGCGGCATCGCAGCAGGAGTTCACCTCCTGCCTAAAGGAGACGCTGAGCGGCCTGGCCAAGAACGCCACCGACCTGCAGGTACGGCCGCCCCGCTGCCAGCCAAGCGGGGTCCCCCCGGGGGTGCCCCCCATCCTGGGGAGGGGCTGACGGTGTCCTTGCAGAGCTCCTCGGCCTCGGAGGAGGAGCTGGCGAAGGCGCTGGAGGGGTTGGGGCTGGAGGAGGGCGATGGCGAGGGCAGCGTCCTGCCCGTCATGCGGAGCATCATGCAGAGCCTGCTCTCCAAGGACGTGCTCTACCCCTCGCTCAAGGAGATCACCGAGAAGGTGGGGGGTCCGCCAGCGCCGGGACGGGGCGGGGAGGCGCGGGGGTCCCGGCCTGACCCCCCGCCGTCCCCCCGCAGTACCCCGAGTGGCTGCGGCGGCACGGCGAGGCGCTGCCGGCTGAGCAGTACGAGCGGTACCGGGCGCAGCACGGCGTGATGGGCCGCATCTGCCAGCAGCTGGAGGGCGAGCGGCCGGGCGAGGGCGAGGAGGAGCGGCGAGCGCGCTTCGAGACCCTCCTCGACCTCATGCAGCAGGTGAGCGGCGGGGGGACGGACCCCCCGGGACCCCCAGTGCCACCCTGACCCCCCCAGACCCTCAGTGCCACCCTGACCCCCCCCGTGTCTCCCCCAAAGCTGCAGGACCTGGGGCACCCACCCAAGGAGCTGGCCGGGGAGTCGGTGAGTGTCCCTGGGGACCCCCTGCGGGGACGGGGGTCCTTCCTGGACCCCCCCCCGGACGCCTGGTTCCCCCCGCTCACCCTCTGCTCCACCCTGCAGCCCCCCGGCTTCAACCTGGACCTGCCGGCAGCGGCGGGCGGCGAGCAGTGCCGCCTCATGTAGCACCGGCGGCGGGACGGGGGCGTCCGCGGCCCCCCGGTGCTGCGCTGCCAAGGATGGCCCCCGCCTCGTTACCGACTGATTAAGACCCCGACGAGGATGAGGACGAGGACGAGGAGGCCAAGCGGAGCCGAAGCCATGGCCGCCGAGGAGCGAGGCTGGATGCGGCAGCCCCGGCTCCGCCGTCCCGCGCCGTGGGGGTGCCGGGGGCGGCTGTGGGGGCCAGGGGGGCCCAGTGTGGGGTGGGGGCGTGGGGACCCCGGCCCTGGGGACGCGTGTGTGTCCCCCCCCGATGGCCCCAATAAATGTGTTGGCAACTACACCGGCTCCCGCCTGGGGAAACTGAGGCAGGGGCGGCCGGCAGCGCCCTGCCGAGAGGTGGGGGACGTGGGATGACCCTACAGTGACAGGGGGGGTACCCCGAGTAACACGGCAGGGG
The DNA here is from genome assembly GCA_020745775.1 of Theristicus caerulescens. Taxonomy (NCBI): domain Eukaryota; kingdom Metazoa; phylum Chordata; class Aves; order Pelecaniformes; family Threskiornithidae; genus Theristicus; species Theristicus caerulescens. Next base: position 962,225 of record CM036581.1, read on the forward strand.
AGGGGGCGTGTGAGACCCTACAATAACATGGGGGGGGGCATGGGACGACCCTGCAATAACATGGGGGGGCACAAGGTGACCCTACAATAACACGGGGGGGGGGTGGGCGACCCTACAATAACACGGGGAAGGGGGCACGGGGGGGACCCTGCAATAACATTGGGGGGCCCAGGGCAACCCTACAGTAACACGGGGACACACAGGAGGCGACCCTACAATAACATCGGGGGTGGGGGCACAGGGCGACCCTACAATAACACGGGGGTCGGGGTCGCCGCTGCCATGGCGACGGCGGGGCCGGGGCGGCGCTGTCGCGCAGCGGCCGTTGCCGTAAAGCAGCTCCGACGGCGCCGTAAAGCGGCCCGCGGAGGCGGCGCACTAAGATGGCGGCGGCTGGGCCCGGAGCCGGTGGCGGAGGAGCAGCCGGTGGCCGCGGGGCCCGCGCCTGAGCGACGGCCGGGAGCTGCCGGGAGTCGGGTCGGTGCGGGGCCTCCCCTCCCTCCCCCTCCCCGCCCTGACCGGCGGTTCTGGCCCCGGCTCCGGCGGCCCTCCCCTCCCCCACCCGCCGGGCGGCGGGGCCGGGGCCGGGGGCGGGGCCCGCTCGGGGCCGGGCCGACTCCTCCGGGGGGAGCCCAACCTGGGGGGTCCCGCCGCCCCCGCGGTGGACCAGGCCTTTGGGGGCGGCTGGGGGGGTCTTGATACCCCCGTGGGGTCATTGGGCGCTGGGGGGTTCCCTGCTGCCCCCGGGGGGTTCCCTGCGCCTTTGGGGGGGGTCCCTGCTGCCCCCAGGGGTTCCCTGCGCCTTTGGGGGGGTCCCTGCGCCTTTGGGGAGGGTCCCTGCTGCCCCCAGGGGGTCGTTGTGCCTTTGTAGGGGGGTCCCTGCTGCCCCCAGGGGGTCGTTGTGCCTTTGTAGGGGGGTCCCTGCTGCCCCCAGGGGGTCGTTGTGCCTTTGTAGGGGGGTCCCTGCTACCCCCGGGGGGTCGTTGTGCCTTTGTAGGGGGGTCCCTGCTGCCCCCGGGGGGTCGTTGTGCCTTTGTAGGGGGGTCCCTGCTGCCCCCGGGGGGTCGTTGTGCCTTTGTAGGGGGGTCCCTGCTGCCCCCGGGGGGGTCGTTGTGCCTTTGTAGGGGGGTCCCTGCTGCCCCCAAGGGGTCACTGTGCCTTTGTAGGGGGGTCCCTGCTGCCCCCAAGGGGTCACTGTGCCTTCGTAGGGGGGTCCCTGCTGCCCCCGGGGGGTCGTTGTGCCTTTGGGGGGGTCCCTGCTGCCCCCAGGGGGTCACTGTGCCTTTGTAGGGGGGTCCCTGCTGCCCCCAGGGGGTCACTGTGCCTTTGTAGGGGGGTCCCTGCTGCCCCCAGGGGGTCACTGTGCCTTTGTAGGGGGGTCCCTGCTGCCCCCAAGGGGTCACTGTGCCTTTGTAGGGGGGTCCCTGCTGCCCCCAAGGGGTCACTGTGCCTTTGTAGGGGGGTCCCTGCTGCCCCCAGGGGGTCACTGTGCCTTTGTAGGGGGGTCCCTGCTGCCCCCAGGGGGTCACTGTGCCTTTGTAGGGGGGTCCCTGCTGCCCCCAGGGGGTCGTTGTGCCTTTGTAGGGGGTCCCTGCTGCCCCCAAGGGGTCACTGTGCCTTTGTAGGGGGGGTCCCTGCTGCCCCCAAGGGGTCACTGTGCCTTTGTAGGGGGGTCCCTGCTGCCCCCAGGGGGTCGTTGTGCCTTTGTAGGGGGGTCCCTGCTGCCCCCAAGGGGTCACTGTGCCTTTGGGGGGGGTCCCTGCTGCCCCCAGGGGGTCGTTGTGCCTTTGTAGGGGGGTCCCTGCTGCCCCCAAGGGGTCACTGTGCTTTTGGGGGGGTCTCTGCTGCCCTTGTGGAGATGCTGTGCTTTGGGGTGATCTCTCTTGGCCCCAGGGCTGGTCTGTGTTGCCTGCGGGGTGTCACCGTCCCTTTCAGGGAGTACTGGGGGGTCCCTTCTGCACCCAGGGCTGGTCCCTGTTGCCTCCATGGTGTCGTTGTCTCTTTGGGGGGACGCTGAGGGGACCCATGCCGTCCCCAGGGTGTTGCCCTGCCTCGGGGGGGTGCTGAGGGTCTCCTTCCAGCCCCAGGGGGGCACTGGGGGTCCTTCCCAGCCCTAGCGCTGGTCCTGCTGCCTCGGTCACAGCAGGGGGCTCGGCTGAGGGTCCCTCCTGCCCCCCAGCTCCAAACCTCGTTGTCCTTGGGCCTTCCTCACCCCCTCCCTGCCAGGACAGTCCCTGTTGTCCCCAGGGGGGTCCCAAGGGAGCAGGGGTCCCCGGGGCAGGCACGGCCGGACCCTGCGCTGCCGGGCTTTAACCTGTCGTTTCCGTCAGCTGCCAGCGAACCTCCAGCCCCGGCGCTCGCTGCCCGCGGCACCGCCGCCGCCGTGCAGGTGAGTGGGCCGCCCCGCGTCCGGCAGCACTTGCCTCGGGTCTGTCTGTCCTGCGTGCGGCAGAGGTGGACGTTTGGGCTGCGTCTGCCTCGGTCTCCTTCGCGATGCTGGATTATTCATATCGGTGGCGCGGTCCTGGGCTCCTCCAGCTGCTCGCCCCTTTGCTCCTGTGGGATTTCTCCTGCCAGCCGGGTTTTCCTTGGCCTTGGGACCACCGCTTCCCCCTGGGGAGCCGGCAGCCTCCCTCCTCCCAGGTGCTGGCCGGGAAAGGGGCAGTGCTGTGTGCTGAGGCAGCCAGTGCTCATTAGCCACAGTTAATTAGGCCCTGCCCGCACTGGGAGTGGGTTCACGCCATCCCCAGAGGTGTTGGGGGAGCCGGGGCTGTGCCATGGGATAGCTGGGAAAAGCGGTGGGGAGGTGGGTGCTGCGTCCCCTGAAGAGACGCCGCCGTGCCCAGGGTGCTCCAAGATGGGGATTCTGGACCTCTGTGTAATTGCAAACGGGAAGCTGCTTAATTAGCGTCGTCACTAGGGCCTGCTGGGCTCCCAGGTAGGTTTGTAATTAACCAAGGCTCTCCCGAGTGCGGCCCACTGGCAGGTTTCTGCCTGTGTCTCCTCAAACTGGAGGCGCCCGGCCGACCTCTCTGCTGCGAGGGGCGTTTGGGGTGGAAACCTGCTCGTCGCGGGAGGTTCAGTTGGGGGTTTAAACCCCCCAACAGCATCTCCAGGGGAAGGAAGGCTCCTCTATAGCAAACAAATGAGGTTGCCTCCGTCCAGGTCCGATGAGAGAACTTTCCTTAAATAGAAGAGGCTCAGCTGAGCCCAGCGCGACATGTGCGCTGGAGGGACCCAGCATAAACGCAGGCACGAGGCTGCGCCGCGGCGTCCTCTGGGCGTCTCGGCGTGCTGGGGTGTTGGAAACCGAGGTGAGGGGCTCTCGGTGTGTCGAAAATGCCCCGCGCTTGCTCCTGGCCCCGGTGCTCCTCTGCTTTGTGCAGCCTGAACGCGGACCGAGTGCCCGCGGAGCCTGGCTATTCGGGTGTTTATATAGCTATGTAAATATTTTAATGACAGATCGTTCAGGGACGAAGCAGCTGTGAGCACTGGGTTTCCAGCCGTAAAGCGTCTGGGTTGGCGATGCCGCGGAGCGTGGCCAAGTCCTTTGGGCGCTGCGGAGGGGCACCGAGTGCCGGTGCGGATGGATGGTGGATCTTGGGTGGCAACGAGGGGCTGGAGCTGGTTGCCGCACAGAGCGTGGCTTGTGTCCCGCCGGCTCGTGGCGTTACAGGTTGGGTAGCAGCTCGGGATGGAAAGGGCCGTCTCCTGGGCACGACTGTTGGAGTTGCTGACCGGTATCGTGCCGGTTTGGGGGCTCGGAGCCTGGCAGGCAGCGGGTCGGCACGGCCGTGCGAGCCCCAGTGCGCCGTGCCAGCAGGATGCTGAGCCCCAGGCGCTTGCTCGGTGGGTCAAGGCCGTTCCTGCCGCAGGGGGAGGAGGCAGCGGCGCTGTGGCAGCACCCGCAGCTTGATCTGGCGGCCGCAGAGGCTGCCGGGAGGCTGTGGCATGCGGAGGGATATTTTTAGGGCCCTCGCAAGGGTGCCGGAGAGTCAGGCTTCGAGCATGTGAAGCTGGGAGCGCTGATCCTGTCCAGATGTTGGCTCCAAGGAACTGCAAAACCCACGTGTCGGCTCCCGGGGTCGCTCTGCGCAGTGCCCTGGAACTGGGCTGGGGTTCGCTGGCTCCGGCTGCGTGCCCCCAGGCGTTGCCGCCTTGGCAGGGAGGCCTGGCGCTGGCGGCTCGGTGACGGGCTCAAATCTCTCGGTGAGGGCTTGGGGCTCTCGGCAGGGCTGCCCGTGTCCCGGCTCCCTCTGGTCCGCACTGAGCATTGCTTCCCTCAGTGCTCCCCGCTTTGGGGAGGTGGAAGCGATACCTTCGGCGCCGTCTGCGTTTCCAGCCACCCGTAACTTGAGTGCGGGGTTCCCCCACGTCCACCTGCTGCTGGTTTATCCCTGCCTGAGCTCTCGAGCGCCGACGCCGTGCCGTGCCGCGGGGCTGCTGGTCGACGCACGCTTTAATCTCCCTGCCACGTGAACGGCTTCGGCGCCTGCGAGCGGAGCTGGTGGGTGGCTGGGGAGGCTGATGCAGAGCTGTCAGAGCCAAGCGCCCAGCCCGGCTGTCCATCGGTACCGGGCAGCCGGCACGGGCTGGCGTTGCGCTCCTGGGCGTAGAAGACGGCTAGGGAGCCCGGTGTCCCCCACGGTGTCCCTGGTGCTGCCAGAGGCCACGTCTGTCCTTGCTCTCTGCTCCGCCAAGGCAGCTGAGGGCTTTTTTTCCCTCGATTCTCTGAATTTCCTAGCGAGGTTACGGTCCTGGTGTGGGTGAATGAGACGTGAAGTCAGGCTAATTATTTGGTAATGGATTCCTCTCCTCTGAAAGCACGTTTCTTGTTCCTCACCTTTGCGAAAAGGCTGCTGTGAAACGGTGTTAATGACAGATCTGAATAGGTAATTTGGCAGAGGAAAATAACTACCGAGGAGCAAAGTCCAAGCCCGGTTCCTTTTGTATGTGCAAAGACCCTCCCAGTCCCTTGGATTAATCATGCTGCCGAAGGCAAAATAACCAGCGGAGGGAAAGTTGACCTGTTGATGGACTTTCTGATCTCCTGACTCAGGCGGCAGGGAGTTAAGCCATAGCTCAGCACCGCGGTGTTTTGAGCCTCTTCCTTACTCATCTGGCGTATGACAGAGTCACCTCGCCGCTTAGAGCAGTAAATTAAACCCAGTCCTGCCCCAGCTCCTGCCTGGTCCTGCCCGTGTGCCCGCAGCCCCCGGGGACAGCCCTGGCCAGGCACAGGGCACCGTCTGCGGCACCGCGAACTCGCCGGCTGAGCGAGCAGGAGTCGCCCCCGCCGCGGCGGTGAGTAATCCCCTCGCCGGGCTGAGCCTTGGCGCTTTGCGGGAGGTGAACACCCGCTCTCCTCCCCGCCGTGCCGCCGGCACGAAGCCTTCACGTGCCGAGAGCCGCCGGCGCTGGAGGGACGGGCTCGGCACTGCGTCTGGCTGCCGGCGCAGAGCAGCGATTCGGCGGGTTTGGGCAGGGGAGAGGAGGGCTGAGGCTCTGGGGCAGCTCTCGTCCCCGGCTTTGCGCTTCAGCCCTTTCCTCCCCCTTTCCGCAGTATCAGTGGTTTTAAAGTGATTTTATACCGGCTGCCAGCCCCAGCTGGGGAAGAGTTAAAACCGAAGCTGCAGAAAACACTTTATTTTTTTCTTCTGCACTACTACTCTTGTTACTGAGCAAGCAACTGCAGTCGGCTGAAGCTTGCTGGTGTTTTCAGTTGCATAAACTTGGTTTCCTTATAAACGCTGCTACGCTATAAGAGCTTTTATCGTGCTTCAGCCGGAGCCAGCCCGGCTGGCCAGGCCTTTCCCGGGCACCCCGGTGGTGACGGTGGTGGTGGCCCCTGCTGCATCGCCCTGCAGCCGTACCCGTGGGTCGGCAGCATCAGCGAGCCCCGCTTGCCTCCTAAATCACCCGTTTCTTCGAGAGGAGCCATGCTCGGGCTTGGACTGGCAGCGACAGACCCAGCCTGGGCAGAGCCTTTTGCCTTCTTTGGCTCTTCGGGGTTCTGCGGGTGTTAATGCCCAGTCTAACAAGGATTAGGCTCCCGAGTCTTTGCTGTAATCGGAGTTAATGATGCTCTGGCTTCAGCTTTTCCCTCTGTGTAAACGGGCAACTTTTAGCAGACTCCCTGACACTGGTTAAGAGCAAGCAGCTAAACCAAGTATGAAAAAGTCTGACTAAAAATAGAAGGAAAGAAAAGAACAAGCAAAGCATAAACAACGTGGGGGTTTTTTTCCCCTCCACCTTGGCAAAACCTCTGCTGCTCGTGACTCTAACGTGTTTTCCTCCCGTGTCTCGGTGTAACCCAGCGAGGTGGCTCTGCCGGCAGGTGCTCTCGCCAAAAGCCACCTGTGGCCACTGGGAAGCGATGAGCACCGTGATCCTGGGGGGGGGTCTGCAGCCCCCGGACACGGAGGCGGCTCCGCTTCATAGCCAAAAGCCACCTGCGGCCACTGGCAAGCGATCCTGGGGGGGTCCGCAGCCCCCGGGCATGGAGGTGGCTCCGCTTCATAGCCACAGCCCCGCGGGAGCTGCCGCCGCAGCGGGGGGGAGCCGGGGCTGCTTTGGATGCCGTCCTCGGATGCAGCGGGGCCGTCGCTGCTCCTGCAGCCCGTGGCTCCCCGTGGCAGCCAGCTCTCCAGAGCAAGGGCTGGGAAATGCCCGGGAGCCGAAAACGTGCTCGCCTTTGGTTTTCCCTGTGCTCACGAGGAATTGCTGAACCTCTCCTGGAGCAACTGGAAATGTTGGGGAGATCCTGGCCTCGTCACCTGGCTCGGCTTTTGCCCGCTCCCTGGGAGGAGGGAGGTGCCGAAGGGCAAAGCTTGCTCCTGGGGGAGGCTGGTGGGCTGGCCAGGCGTCCGGGGCTGCTGTACTGGCCGTGGTGTGGTGGGAAACGGCCCCTCGGCGAGGCCGGGAGGATTTTGTGCATGGAAAGCCGTTTAAAAATCTGTCGCTGGGGTTAAAAAAACCTCTTGAGCAGCTTTTAACCGACTGCCTACGGTCTGCAGGTGCCAGGAAGTTTCTCAATACCGTGACTCGCTGCCTTCCCAGCCGCCTTGCCTCGCCTGCCCCGCTCCTGCCTCCCTGCCTGCCCCGAGCCAGGGCTGCGCGTTGTGCGGCTGCCTTGCCGCAGCCATCGCTGCCAAGCTGGGGTCAACACCTCCGCCTTCCCCTGAGCGTGGCTGGGGATCGCCGGTCGGGAAGCGCCCGTCTTATTGCGAGAGGTGAAGCGGGGTCCGGGCGCAGGCAGCGGAAGCCGGGAGCCATCCCGCGGGCAGGAGCAGATCTGCTTCCCCGCTGAGCTGACGGCTTCTGAGCAACTTAGAAACTGGAGAGGAGTTTCGGGGCTGGCAGCGAGCGGCCCCGTTACCCAACCGTGGGTGCCTCAGAGGAGGCCGAGGGACGTCGCCATTCACTCTGCCCTTGGCGATAGCCGATGAGCTTTTGTTGTCGTGCACGCTCGCGTGCATCGAGTGCGGTCACCGAGCCTGTAGCCACGTGCGCGCCGCTTCCTCCGCCGATTGCGTTTTCCCTTAGAAAGCGGTGCTCTCCGGACCAGCCCGCGATGCCGCGGGCGCGCGTGCGGCTCCACTGACACGGGGACAGGGCAGCGCGTCCCTGGCTCGGCAGACTGGCCGTGGCAGGGATGCTCCAGCTTCTGCTCTCTCCCTCTCTCCCACGCAGGGTGAGCGCTCTGGAAAACGTGATGTCGGATAAAGGGAGCAGCATGGAGGGGAAGACGGACATAGTGAATGGTAAGGGTGCCGGCAGGGACTGGTCTCCCCGTGCCTGGGGTTTCCTGCTGGGGAGGCTCATGGCCTTGTCTGCACCACGCAGGCAGCTTGTCCAGCAGCCCGGAGGAGATGTCAGCCGAGGAGGGCCGAGAAACCTCCTCTGGCATCGAGGTGGAGGCCTCCGACCTCAGCCTGAGCCTCACGGGAGACGACGTGGGGCCTAACCGCACCAGCACAGAGAGCCGGGACACGGACACGGAGAGCTCGGGGGAAGAGAAGGACTCTGACAGCATGGACGACACGGGCCACTACTCCATAAACGAGGAGAACCGTGCCCTTGACCGGTCGCATTCGGAGGAGGAAGAGGAGGAGGACGAAGAGGAGGAGCAGCGGTCCCACCGCCGCGCCCAGCGCAAGCGTGCCAACCACGACCAAGACTCCTCTGACGATGAGCAGGCCCTGGAGGACTGGGTGTCCTCGGAGACCACGGCGCTGCCCCAGCCCCGCTGGCAGGCGGTCCATGCCCTCCGGGAAAGGGAGCTGGGCTCCAGCGCCCGCTTCGTCTACGAGGCCTGCGGGGCCCGGGTCTTCGTGCAACGATTCCGCCTCCAGCACGGCCTGGAGGGCCACACGGGCTGCGTCAACACCCTGCACTTTAACCAACGCGGCACGTGGCTGGCCAGCGGCAGCGACGACCTCAAAGTGGTGGTGTGGGACTGGGTCAGGAGGCAGCCGGTGCTGGAGTTCGAGAGCGGCCACAAGAGCAACGTCTTCCAGGTGAGGAGCATGCGGGGAGGGTCCTCGGAGGGCTGGGGGTGATAAAGATCCCCCACAGTGGGTAGGTGCCTCCTCTAGAAGCACGTCATTTCAGCTGGCCGGTGCTGCGCGGGGCAGGAGAAACGTGTCGCTAAAGCGAAGGGCTGCAGGAGGAGCGCAGGCGCTGCGCGGTCGTAACTAACCATCAAACCCCACTGCTGTGCCCTAAAATCCGCTGTCTCGCGGAGCGCTGGCTGGGGACGGCGGGGTGACATGGCCCCGTGTCCTGCAGCGCTTCCCCCTGCTGCTCCCCTGGCCCCGGCGAGCAGCGGGTTTGGGAGCGGCCGCGGGCAGGAGCCACGTTCAGAGGAGGCCGTGCCATGGCGGGCAGCCTGGCGTGTGGGCAGTGCAGTGGCTCTGCCACCGCCAGAGGGGCCTGGAGGGCCGGGCTTTGCCACTGCCACGGCACAGCCTGCGCTTGGAGGGCCGCCGGCACCACCAGCATCTCCGCCAGGCTCCCGGCTCTCTGTTCTTGCCAGAAAGGGCCGTGACGATTGCTCGGAGAGCTCGGCCCGTCGAGCCGAAGCTTTGCAGTCACTGCCTGCAGATCTGAGCATCCGGGGCTCGTTGGGGTCTGGCAGGGGTGCTGCCCTCGATTTTCTCTCCTATTTCACCCCGTTTTCATCCACGCATACACAAGCCCCTGCCCTGGTGTTGAAAGCTGCCCTTCCACTTGCTCTCTTCCAGGCCAAGTTCCTCCCCAACAGCGGCGACTCCACTCTGGCTATGTGTGCCCGGGACGGCCAGGTCCGGGTGGCCGAGCTCTCCGCCACCCAGTGCTGCAAAAACACTAAGCGCGTGGCACAGCACAAAGGAGCTTCGCACAAGGTGAGCCCAGACCAGCCCGCGGAGGGGGCGGGCGGCAGCTGGGGACCCCCGAAACACCCGGGGACCGTCCTGGCTCGACGGCTGCCAGAAACAGTGAAGGCAGAGCCGCTGCCGTGGAGGGACCGGTTCTTAAATGCTTCTTTAATCGCTGTCACCTCTGAGAGTGATGGGGAGGGTCTCTGTGCCCCGCAGAGCAGTGATGCGAACACTCAGCTGTGGGTATAGAGGGCTCAGTGCCGCGTCGGCTCCTGTTAATAGCTGATGGTTTACTGGGAGAAAGGGATCTCGCCACTTTGTTGGGTAAAAAGGGAACCAATGCCCGAGTATTTATCTTCCAGCTGGCCCTAGAACCGGATTCTCCATGCACTTTCCTATCAGCAGGTGAAGATGCTGTAGTCTTCACCATTGATCTGAGACAAGACCGGCCCGCCTCGTGAGTATTTCTCTCCCCGCTCCCGCTGCCCGGACTGGGGAAGCTCCAGAGGGAGATCCGGGGTCCCGGGGGGCTGCCCTGCGAGCAGGCGGTGCTCAGCTGCGTAGAGCTGAGGGTCCCGCGTGTGCCGCTGCGTTTTCACGGCAGCGTGCGTCTGTTCAATGGGCGCAAAGTGTGAAAACGGATATTTTTTGGCTTTCAAGCAGCGTTGTCTTCCCTGAGGCGCAGGGTCAGACCAGAGAGCTTTTCGATGGCTGGTCTGGGGCTGGCCGTCTCGTGCGAGGATACGGATACGAGCCTTGCTAATTAGACAGCTGCCTTTGAACCCTTATCCTCCCCGGGATGGGGCCCCGTTCAGATAGGAAACAGAAATAACACCGGTGCGGCAGGTCCCTGCGCAGGCACGGCTGCCAAAGGCTGCCTGTCCCGCGCCCGTTGACCCATCCCGGGGGCAGCACCGAGGGTCCTGTGCTCCTGCCGCGCAGTGAAGTGGCTGATTAATCACAGCACTGAAATCTCTCCACGCTGGCAGCAGCTCGGAGCTCGCGGTTTGCATGACTCGCTCGTCGCATGAGCGCTATTGCGGTTAATTGAAAAACAATAATTAGCGAGCAGCCGGGTGGTGCGTGCCGGATCTTAACCCGTATCGCCGAGAGATCTGTCGTTTCTGACAAGCTTCCAAAATAAATCCGTGGCGGGTGTTCAAACAGATGCCTGGTTTTGGTATCACGCTATTTTTCCAATATAGCGGCGTATTATTTTGAAGATGATCCTGCTTAAAACCGAGGCCTTCGGCGCTCGTCTCCTGGTGGTTTGGTTTTATTTGTATGTGCGAGTGCTTTTGGATGCAGCCTTAAACCCATCTGTTTCATAACCAGGACAAAAACTGCTGGGGCGTTTGAAAACAGCCACGTTTAATCCTCGTCCCCGCTCTCCCCCCCCCGCCGCCCATTTGCTGGCTCTTTCAAGCGGTGTCTGTTGGTCAGCAGGCTGCCGTGGGTCTGTCCCTCCTCTTTCTTCGTGGGAATCCACGCTGCTGTTTGGGTTTGATGCTCGCGGGGTATTGTCACCCTGCGAGCGTGAAACCGCTCCGGAGGCAGGGTTTGCAGGCAGACTGTAGGCAGCTCCCATCTTTCATTAAGCCGAACGGTATAATTAGAAGAAAGACAAGCTGTGGAGCTGGCTGTTCCCTCTCGAGGATGCTGCCTCAGTTTGTATTCGTGTCTGCAAAGCCGAAATATTGAGCTCCTGGGGGAGGGGGGATGGTGTGTGTGTCGGATTTCGTTAAATCTGGGCCTTATTACAGCGAGACGGGCGGGGAAAAATAACAGCAGAGCGTTTCTGCTCTGGAGTTAATCCGATTCTGCCCTCGCTGCCGCCTGTCCAGCTCCGTCGGGCTCGAGGTCGGGCCCTGAAACCCTTCAGACATTTTGGAGGAAAGCGCTAGGGAATGATTTCACTCTGCGCCGCTTGAGTCGCAGACAGAGCATGTGCTCGCTTCAGCTGGGAGGCTGAAATGGTTGGGTGGTGGGTTTTTTTGGTGGTGGTGTGTTGGTTTGTGGGTTTTTTTTTTTCTGGGAGTGAGTAAGAGACTCGCGCAGCTCCTGCTTTTCCCATCTGGACCCTGTTTTGAATTCGAGGTGGATTTTTTTTTTTTTTGTGTTATTATTTTTCCTCATCTCTTAAAGGAAACTGGTTGTGACAAAGGAAAAGGAGAAGAAAGTGGGTCTGTACACCATCTACGTGAACCCAGCCAACACCTACCAGTTTGCTGTGGGAGGCAGAGATCAGTTTGTCAGGTGAGTCTGTGCTGGGGACCCAGACTGAGTCCCCAGAGCGGACTTGAACACCCCCAGTTGGTACCCTCGCGAGCTCCGAAATCGCCGATGTCCCTCCTAGAAACGCTTGCGGTTTCGATCGTTAATGCCTCCACAGCCTGCTCTCCCATGAGCAGCAGGAACACACGGGGGATTAATAGCGAAGGATTTGGATCCTTTGGGGTTTAGCCCTGGGATCCGCTCTCCGGCCTGCCCCGAAGCCGGCAGATCCTTAGGAACTAGCAACGCTCTTAATGAGCTTCCGATAAACCTCCTCGGTCCCCGCCCTGCGGATGGTGCCTGGTGCGCACCAGAGATGAGACTGAGGCTCAGGGAGGGTCTTGGTTTCAGCGGGACCGAGCTCCTTAAGCGACAAATGCAAGGCCCCCGGCCTTGGAAACCCTCTGGGCAGCCCCCTGCATGGGACCAGGCTGCGTCCGTGTGTCTGGCCCCTCCGCTCCCTGCGTCAGCGCGGAGCTCCCCGCCCTGGAGCCAGTGGATTTTAAGGTGCACCCATGTGGCGTCTGTCTTGGGCAGAGGTGAATCGTGTGTGCGCACCAAGCCCGCCTGCTTCCCAGCTCCCCGAGAGCTGCGGCGTCGCTCGGCTCCCCGAGGAGGCGTAGGGGCAGCTTCTCGGGGAGCCGGGGGACGCCGCAGCCCCGCCGCTGGGATCGCTCGCGCGGCGTCGGCTCCCCGGAGCGCCAGCCACGCGGGTGTCTGGCGTGCAGGCAGCAGCTCCTGGGGCGCCGGGCGCGGAAACGCTTAACACATGGGCTCGCAGACTGCTCAAACAGCAGCGCCGGTGCCTCGCTGGCTCGGTAGCTTTCAGAAGAGCCCAGGATCGTTGCTTAAAACACGGCCTCCCCTTCTTCCCGCTCTCTGCTGCTCTCTCTGCCCGTATCCAAGTGCCTCCTCTCCCCCAGCTTCCCCGGCGCCGGGCAGCCCCTGGTGGGCTCCCGCCTCAGGGAGGCTCGGGGAGGTTGGGGACCCCAAGCCAGCCAAGGAACAAGCACGGGGGCGGTCACGTCCCCCTTGCAGAGCAGCCTCCGGGCTGACAGAGCCCCGAATGCAGGTCTGAGCCTCTGTGCACGCAGGCTGTGACGTCGTCACGTGCCACTGAGCCGCGCCTCCGACATAACGGGAGGTGACATTAAGCTGCTTTGGCCAAGACTTCTGCCAGTCCAGGCCGCTCGCGGCTCTGCAGATCCCTTGGCGAGGGCCAGAGCCTCTGGCCAGCGTCGGGGCAGGTCGTGGTTTGAGAGCTGGCTCAGATGCGGCGTCTGTGTGGTCGGGGAGAGCTGCGGCGCAGCCGCTCTCCTCCTGCCCCGGCCCTCCGTGCCCGTCGGCTCGGCATCCCTCGCGTCCCAAGTGAGTACCAAATGCCTGCCATCCTTCCCCCAGGATTTACGACCAGCGGAAAATAGATGAGAATGAGAACAACGGCGTACTAAAGAAGTTCTGCCCTCACCACTTGGTAAGCAGCTCCATTTTGCAGCGTACCGGCGCGATGGGCGGCACCGGGGGTCCCTCCCCTGCAGGGACGTGGCACGGGAGAGCTCGCGGGCGGGTGGACCAGCAGGGGACATCACGCGATGGCCGTCGGCTCTCAGCCGCCTGCGTGGGTGGGTGGCAGCCCTGCTGCAGCGCCGCAGCTCGTGTGCCGGCACCGAGCAAAGCCGAAGCTGACGCAGGGTGGGCAAACCTGCGGGGGTAACTGCGTCCGCTGCGGGGTGAGTGCCAGGCAGCCAGGTCTCCTGCCGGCAGCGGGGCTGCCCACGCCAGCCTCACCAGCAGGACCGGCCTCCGCCCAGCTCCCGTAGCCAGGCTGGTGCCGGCGGCGCTCGACACGGAGCGAGAGCCTGCGAGGAGGCCTGAGCAGACCTCGCCGTCCGGATCTGCGGCGTGCTCCCTCGGGAGCCTCGTGTAGGAGCAGCTGAGAAGCGCTCTCTGGCCAAGTCCCTCGCAGGCTTCCTGCCTGGAAAACAGCTCGAGAGGACGAACAAACTGGCTGGGCTTTGGTTTTTTCCCTTAACCCAAATCTTCCACTGTCCATAAAGTCCTTCTTGGTGTAGGAAGAGGCAGCGATTTTATGCTCTGCCTTGAAAGCCCTTGCAGAGCAGCGACTCGCACGCCGAGCCCTCCAAGCGGGCGCGTGGCCGGCGTAGGTGTGCTGGCGCGCCGTGGGAGGAGGAGGTGGGAGCAGAGCTGTCTGTGCTTCCCCTAGGTGAACAGCGAGTCCAAAGCCAACATCACCTGTCTCGTCTACAGCCACGACGGCTCAGGTGAGTGACCGACCCGCAACGGGGCTGGTGGACGCGTCACGGGTGGCCCCACGCCGCGGCATTGCGGGACGGAGCCGGCCTGGCCTGGCGTGGGCAGCCGGGGGGCTTGCGGCGCGCCCACCCCCAGCAGAGAGACCACCTCCGCCGCGTGCTCCCTGCTAACGCCCGTCTCTTCCATCCTACGCCAGAGCTGTTGGCCAGCTACAACGATGAAGACATTTATCTCTTCAACTCCTCTCACAGCGACGGAGCGGAGTACATCAAGAGATACAAGGGACATCGCAATAACGCCACTGGTAAGGACCGGCTGGGACGGGTGTGGGGGCAGACCCCCCCCCCGGCAGGCTGCATCCCCCGCTGCGGGGGGCTCGGAGGCTCTCCCCGTCACTGCCAAACTCCCACCGCGCCCCGTTCCCCGGCAGCCAGCGGGTCCAAGCTCGCTCTGGCTTCCCCCTCCTCGCACCCGCAACCAGGCTTTGGGGCAGTCTGGAGGTGGGGGGCTGTCCCCAGAGCAACCCGGAAGAATAATTGCCTGCTTTTAGTGTATTTCTGCAGCTCCCCGTGTTCCATCTTCCTCTCAAAGACCCTTAACACAAACTTGGGCTTGCAAAGAATGAGCTATTATGTGTCTGGGGACGGAAGAGATCCACGCCGGTAACCCTGGAAACTCGCTGGCTGCCAGGCAGGAAGCGAATTCATGGCGGGGAGCGCTGCCCGGCTCCTGACGGCCTCGGGCTGCTTGTTTCTCTCCTTTCAGTGAAAGGTGTCAATTTTTACGGCCCGAAAAGTGAGTTTGTGGTGAGCGGCAGCGATTGCGGCCACATCTTCCTGTGGGAGAAATCGTCCTGCCAGATCGTGCAGTTCATGGAGGGCGACAAGGGAGGAGTGGTGAGTCCCCGCCGCCGTGCTGCCCCGCTCCTCCGCCACCTGCGAGCCGGGCTTTATGTCCGCATCCACCGCAAGCCGCTTCCACGTGCCTGCACGAATTTGCTGCCGCTTTCCGTGCTTTCCCTACCGAAAGCCAAGCACAGAGTCCCTGTGGGCTCCCAGCGCCCCGCGCGCGGGGTGCTCGGCATCGCCGCTGCCTGGGGAGCGGCAGGCGAGGGCCGCGGCGCCTCGGAGGTCTTCTGGCGTATGAAATCCCGCGGGGATTTCACCCAGGTGCCCACGGGGTGCTTGTCGCCGAAGGAGGGGTGGGGACGTCGGAGCTGCCGCTGTCCGGGATGGGGCAGCCCCCTACCCTTCCCCGCGGGGTCTGCGGGGAGAGCTGCGCGCTCCCGGGCCGGATCCCAGCGCCGCTCCCCGCTGGGCGCGCAGCTGCGGCCTCCCCCGGTCACATCCAGGAAAGGGACGCAGCTGCACCGGGGCCGGCCCCGTGCCCGATTTCCCAGGCTCCGGCCAAGGGTGGTCAGGTCCCGAGTGGCCGCTGCCTGCGCTGGCGAGGGATCCGTGCGCGGTTTCGGCTCGGAGCCGGCAGATGCTCGGTCTCGTGCGCAGTCGGCGCCTGTCCCCCACGGGCGCGGGGCTGGGAGGGGACGGGATGCGCCGGTGGCACCCCCGGCTCCCGGATCGGGGCAGGTTTTGGGTCGGCGTCGAGGGGACGGCAGGTTCCTCGCTGGCGCGGGGACGGGCGGCAGAGCCCTGCCCGCTGCTCCCTCCCGCTCCTGGCCCAGCCGGTCCCCGCTGTGCCGCTCCTCCGCTGGCCCCACAGTCGCCTTTTGTCTGGGTGGCCGCGGCCCTGTGCCAGCTCCTGGCGGCTGCTGGCACCGCCACCCCCAGCCGGCAGAGCCGGTGCGGGGCTGGATCCGGCCCGAGGACCTCCCCGACAGCCGAAGCTGGGCTTCAGCGCCCTGGGATGGATGCGGCCCCTTTCCTGTTGGGTTTGCTGCCAGGGCTGGGTTCCCCGCTTTCATCGCGCCCGTGAATTACGCAGGGGCACCCCAAATTTGGGGGTTTGCTTGTGGGGGGGGTGGGCGTGTGTCCCTCCCGCCCCCCTTCCCAGAATCAGAGCGTGGGGACGCCGGGGGCATCAGCCCCTCTCGCTGCCGGGGGTCCCATGGGAAGCCCACCTCACCGAGGGCTCCCCATCTCCCCTCGCGCCGCTGTGCGAGACCCCGACCCAGGGTGACGGGGTGCAGGGCCACCAGAGAGCTTGTGGGTGCCAGGCTCGGTCCCGGTGCCTCGTTTGGGGTGACCCCCCCGCCCTCTCTTGCCCGCAGGTGAACTGCCTGGAGCCCCATCCCCACCTCCCTGTCCTGGCCACCAGTGGCCTCGATCACGACGTCAAGATTTGGGCGCCCACGGCGGAGAATCCCACCGAGCTGGCCGGCCTCAAGGAGGTGAGACCCAGCGAGCGAGGTGGGGGTCTCAGAGGGCTGCAGGGGTTTCTCCTGGCCCCGCAGCCCCCTGACCCCCTCCCCACCTCGCCTGGCCCCAGGTGATCAAGAAGAACAAGCTGGAGCGGGACGAGGACAGCCTCCACCACACCGACATGTTCGACAGCCACATGCTCTGGTTCCTCATGCACCACCTGCGACAGAGACGCCATCACCGGGTAGGTGCCGGCGTCCCCTCCCTGTGTCACCCCCGCTCCTTTGCCCGCTGCTCCCCCAGCCCCTTCACCCCCTTTCTCTGCCCGCCCCCCTCCCCGGCAGCGCCGAAGAGAGCCGGGAGCGCCGGACGGCGACTCGGACGAGTCTCCCAGCTCCTCCGACACCTCGGACGATGAGGAAGAGGGGCCGGACCGGGTGCAGTGTATGCCATCGTGAGCCCCCCCGGCCGGGGTGGGGGGGCTCCGGCCACGCATCATCCCTACTAACACTTTGAGCTTTGTATTGACTTGTTAAGGACCCCCCCACTCCCCCTCCCCTCCCTCGCATCCTCGCAGCCCCCCCCAGACCACCGGAGGCGGCCCAGCCTCGGCCCGGGGGTCCCTTCCCTCCCCAGGACCCACGCAGGGGGGCCGGGGCATTTTTGTACTACCGTGGCCCCCCGGCCCCCTCCCCGGCGTCGGCCCTCGCGCTCTTCGGGGCTCCCCCTCCCCGGGGGGGCTGCATCCCCCCCTCCCTCCCTCTCCCCCCGCTGCCCGGGGGGGGTGTTTGCAGAGAGATGCTTGTCTAGTTTGTACATATCAGTGATTTGCACTTGGTTTGGCCCTTCCCCGCCCCCCCCGGGGCCGCGGCCGGAGCCCCCAGGAGCCGGGAAGCTCCTTGAATTTTCTGTTCCTTTTAAGGAGCTCTCTTCTGGGGGGGGGGGGGGGAGAGCGGCGGCGAGGGCTCCCCGTCACTGTTAGAGGCCTAATTTTATATGTATTAAAAATCAACTTAGATGTTATCAAGTTAAAATTATTGTAAAAGTTTGAATATATATTATATATAAATGCAATAAAAACCAACGGAGAGAGGTGGAGGGCTGTGTGTCCCCTTCCCCGGGCCCCCCCTGTCCCCAGCCCTGGGGCCAGCGTGTCCCCAAGCCCCCAGGGCTGTATTTCGCCCTTTTTGGCCCTCTTTTCCCCCCAACGCCCCCCTGACAGAGCCACGCGACCCTCCAGAGCAGCGTTCATCTCCATCCGTTTATGAGATCTGTACACAGTCAGCACGGTCGGGGGGGGAGGGAGCAGGGAGGGTCCCCCCCAGGGGCTGGGGGACACCCGGGTGTCACCCGTCCCCCTCCCGCGCCCCCCCCAGCATCTCACGGGGGGGGGGGGGGGGGTGCAAACAGTCATTTTGCAACAAAAGACATAGTTTTTTGGGGGGGAAAATGAACGTGGTCCCTGTCCTGGAGACAATAAATAGGGGAGGGGGGGGACACAGGAGCCGGCGGCCGCGGGTTTTAGCTTTTATTAAATAAAATATATTAACATATACTCTCTCAGTGCCCCCCTCGCTCGCCCCCCTCCCCGGGTTAGTAGCTAGAGCTGAACCCCAAAGATCCCCCCCCCCCGCACACACTAATGGGGGCTGTGCCCGTTTTCCCAGTCCAGCGCCCCCTCCCTCCCAGTATGGCACTGGGAGAGGCTGGAAGGACGCCCTCGCCCCCCGCCAAAATCAGTCGGGCTGGTTTGGGGGGGGGGCTGCCACTTCTGTGTCCCCTCCCCCCCCCAGCCAAAGTGGGGCTTTGGGGGGGGTCCTTCCAATGGAGATGTCCCCAACGCCCCGGGGGGGGCTGGGGTCCCCCCCTCCGACGTCACCACCCTGCACAGGGGCTCCCACTGCCTCGCCCCCCCCCCACGTCACCTCCTCGTCACCTCCTCATCCCCCCACCCACCGCAGCCCCCGGGGGGGGGGGTCAGGGGGACACTGCTGACGTGCCCCCCCCCCCCCCACCGCGGGGCTGAGGCCTGACAAACTCACGCCATCCGCCAGCGCGGGGGGGCCAGGAAAGCCCCCCCCCCCAGCTCAGCCCTGCTGCTCGCCTCCCTCCCGACCTGCCCTGGCCTTCGTCCCCGTCGCACTCGCTCGGGCCCCCGTCCCCAGCACTGTCCCCCCCCCCGGCACTGGGGTGGGGGTGGTCCCGGTGCCTGTCACCCCCCCCAACCAGCCACAACTTGGGTCCCTGTTGTCCCCCCCGCTCCCAGTGAGGGGTTGGGGGGGGTCCCCTGGGAATAGCGAAGCGCTCCCCCCGCACGCACGCCCACACGTGCACACCCACGCACACGCACACGCACACGCAGAGCCGCCCCGGCGGGGGGGGGGGGCGTTAAGACTTTGTTAGTGACCGTGCCGGCCCCCCCCCCCGCCTGCCCGCGTCCCGGGGCCGGAGAGGTGGCAGGGGGACACGGGGGGGGGCACAGCCTTCCTCCTCCTCCTCCTCCTCCTCCTCCTCCTCGCCCCCCCTCAGGCTTTCTTAGGTGGGGGGGCCAGTTTGATGATCTCCTCTTCCGAGGGCTGCCGGATGATGTCTGCCGAGACACAGCGGGGGTCAGCGGGGGGCTCTCTCCATGTGTCCCCCCCCAAAGCGATCCTGTCCCTGCCCTGGGGGTCCCTGTCCCTGCCCCAGGGGTCCCTGTCCCTGCCCTGGGGAGCAGGGGGTCCCTGTCCCTGTCCCGGGGGTCCCTGTCCCTGCCCTGCGGAGCGGGGGATCCCTGTCCCTGCCCTGGGGGTCCCTGTCCCTGCCCTGGGGGTCCCTGCCCCTGCCCTGGGGAGCAGGGGGTCCCTGTCCCGGGGGTCCCTGCCCCTGCCCTGGGGAGCGGAGGGTCCCTGTCCCTGCCCCGGGGGTCCCTGTCCCTGCCTTGGGGAGCAGGGGGTCCCTGTCCCTGTCCCGGGGGTCCCTGTCCCTGCCCTGGGGAGCGGAGGGTCCCTGTCCCTGCCCTGCGGAGCGGAGGGTCCCTGTCCCGGGGGTCCCTGTCCCTGCCTTGGGGAGCAGAGGGTCCCTGTCCCTGCCCCGGGGGTCCCTGTCCCTGCCCTGGGGAGCAGGGGGTCCCTGTCCCTGCCCTGGGGGTCCCTGTCCCTGCCCCGGGGGTCCCTGTCCCTGCCCTGGGGAGCGGGGGATCCCTGTCCCTGCCCTGAGGGTCCCTGTCCCTGCCCTGGGGAGCGGGGGATCCCTGTCCCTGCCCCGGGGGTCCCTGTCCCTGCCCTGGGGAGCAGAGGGTCCCTGTCCCTGCCCCGGGGGTCCCTGTCCCTGCCCTGGGGAGCAGAGGGTCCCTGTCCTGCCCCGGGGGTCCCTGTCCCGGCGCAGGGGGGGCTCACCCTTGTACTTCTTGGCGCTGGGGATGCGGGTGAGCTTGGTGTCCACCTCGTCCTCCTCGGAGATCTTGAGGACCTGGGTGCGGTACTGCACCACCATGGTCAGCAGGTCGGGGCGGCGCGAGATCTCGAAGATGTGCTCGATGTACGACAGGTTGTCTGCGGGGACGGGGACGGGGACGCGTGCTGGGCCACCCGCGCTCATTGCCAAGGGTGCCCGAGGACAGGGACGGGGATGGCGATGGGAACCGGGACAGGGAGAGGGCAGGGAGAGACCGGGGCAGGGGACGGGAGCTGGGGACAGCGACGGGGGACAGGGGATGGGAGCTGGGGACAGGGATGGGGGACAGGAGCTGGGGACAGGGACAGGGGACAGGGGATGGGAGCTGGGGACAGGGATGGGGGACAGGAGCTGGGGACAGGGACAGGGGACAGGGGATGGGAGCTGGGGACAGGGATGGGGGACAGGAGCTGGGGATAGGGACAGGGGACAGGGGATGGGAGCTGGGGACAGGGGATGGGAGCTGGCGACAGGGGACAGGAGCTGGGGATAGGGACAGGGACAGGGGATGGGAGCTGGGGACAGGGATGGGGGACAGGAGCTGGGGACAGGGACAGGCAATGGGAGCTGGGGACAGGGATGGGGGACAGGAGCTGGTGACAGGGACAGGGGACAGGGGATGGGAGCTGGGGACAGGGACGGGGGACAGGGAGCAGGCAGGGATGGGGACCAGGGCAGGGGAAAACAATCCCAGGGGACAGGAACTGGGATGGGGACTGGAAGAGGGGACAAAGGAAGGAACAAGGGCTGGGATGGGGACCAGAGCACGTGGCAGGGTCCAGGGTGGGGACTGGAGCTGGGGACAGGGATGGGGACCAAGGCAAGGGACAGGGGACAAGGATGGGGACCAAGGCAAGGGACAGGGAACAGATGAGGACCAAGGCAGGGGACAGGGAATGGATGGGGACCAAGTCAGGGGACAGGGAACAGGGATGGGGACCGAGGCAGGGGACAAGGGACAGGGACTGGGAGCAGGGCCAGCAGTGGGTGACAGAGATGAGGAGCAGGGACAGGGACTGGAACCAGGAGAGGGGACAGGGACAGGGATGGGGACAGGGATAGGGGAAGGGGCCAGGGTGGGGACCACAGGGGACAGGGACAGGCAGAGGGATGGGGACCAGGGAGGGGGATGGGGATCAGGGAGGGGACAAGGATGGGGACCAGGACAGGGAAGAGGAGAAGGCCAAGGCCAGGGCCGGGGGTCATGGACTGGGATGGGGACCAGGAGAGGGGACAGGGACCAGGGGACAGGGATGGGACCAGGGACCAGGGGACGGGTGACGGGGACAGGGATCAGGAGAGGGGCCAGGGACCAGGGGATGGGTGACAGGGACAGGGATCAGAAGAGCGGACAGGGACCAGGAGCCAGGGATGGGACCAGACCCCAGGGGACGGGTGACGGGGACAGGGATCAGGAGAGGGGACAGGGACCAGGAGTCAGGGATGGGACCAGACCCCAGGGGACGGGTGACGGGGACAGGGACCAGGGGACAGGGATGGCCCAGACCCCAGGGGATGGGTGACGGGGACAGGGATCAGGAGAGGGGACAGGGACCAGGGATGGAAACCAGGAGAGGGATCAGGGGACCAGGATGGGGACCAGGAAAGGAGGCAGGGGACCGGGATGGGGACCAGACCCGGGGACAGACCGGGAGCAGGGCAGCGGCCAGAGCTGGGGACCAGGGGCGGGCCGGGGCTGGGGCCACCCAGGGCCACCCGGGGGGGGTCTCACCTCTGTCCAGTTTGCTGTGCTTCTCCAGGAAGGCGAACCAGTGGTGGCTGGTGGCGATGGCCTCGCTCTCCTCGCTGGGGATGTCCTCCTTGCAGGCCGACTTCAGCTGCTCCAGGTCCTCGGCCGTGATGTTCTGCGCCAGCTCCTCCAGCAAGCTGCGGTACTCGGCCATGGCTGGCACCACCCGCGTCACGAGCTGCCCGGCCTCAGCCGCTGCCCCCCCCCCCCCCCAGCGCCGCGGCGCCAGCCGGGCTCCGCTGGCCCGTGACTCATGTGACGCTCACGGGATGTGACAGGGACGGGGGGACGGCGGGACCCGCTGGGCGCTGGCGGCTCTGCTGCGTGCGGCCCCCCCCGGCGCAGGGGAGCCTGGCGTAGGCCCCGCCATCGCGCGGGGCCGCTTGCGCGCCCACCATGGCTTGGCAGTGACCCCCCCCCCCTCGCACAGACCCCCCCATCGCACGGTCTGACCCCCCCCACACACACAGACCCCCCCATCGCACGGTCTGACCCCCCCCCCTCGCACGGTCTGACCCCCCCCTCGCACAGACCCCCCCATCGCACAGACACCCCCCCCCCGCACAGACCCCCCCCACGCTCGCCACGTCCCCCCCTCGCCGTGGCTCTGGGCACCCCGGGGTGGGGGGAGCGGGGGCACCCCCAGGGCCAAGCCCGGGTGGGTGGGGGGGGGTCACAGCCTGTCCCCCATCTCCCGTTGCGCCTCGGTCGCCATGGTGACCGCTGCCACCCACCCCAGGGATGCGGTTGCCGTGGCGATCACAGCATTTCGCCCCCCCCCTCCGGCCGCTCCTCGGGGTTTCTCCCGTGTCGCTCCCCGGTGGCGGCACCCGTGGGTGCTGGGGGGGGGGGGGGGACCCGGGCACCCCACGCGGGCCACACAGACACGGGGGGACGGACACACGGACACATGGGGGGGGGCACACAGGACACGGCCACGCCGCTACCCACCGCGCTGCTCCCCCCCGGCACGTGCACGCATGCGCACCCCCCCCCACCCCACGCACACGCACCCCCCCCCCGCAAACACCCCCCCCGCAAACACCCCCCCCCGCAAACACCCCCCCACGCAGACACCCGCACCCGCAGACACCCGCCCGCACCCGCACTCCCACGTGCGCACACCCGCACCCCGCACACACACACCCGCACACGCTCCCGCGTGGTGCCCCCCCCCCCGCACACGCGTGTCCCAGCCGTGTCCGGCCCCTTTAAGGCAGCCGATGACTCAGCCCCTGGCCCGGACGCCCGGGTCCTTCCGGGCGGGGGGGGGGGGGGCGTGGGGGCGGGGACCCCCCCTTCCCCTCCGCCCCCCCCCGGGGCCGCCCGCCCCTTCCCAGCCGCCTGGGTCCCCCCGAGCCCCGGGTGGGATGGGGGGGGGGGGATGGGGGCGATGCCCGGGACCCTCCCCCGCCACGGGACCCCCCCCATTCATTCTTCCCATGCAAAGCATCTCATGAATATGCACGAGGGGCGTGGCCCCGCGGGGGCCCATTCACAAGGGCGGGTGGGGGGCGCGTAATCCCGCCGCGGGGGGGGGGGGGACGGACACCAGGACACGGGGGGGGGCCAGGACATGGAGGGGGGGGGCAGGACACGGGGGGGGGGACCAGGACACGGGGGGGGGGGGGGCAGGACACGGGGGGGCCGGTTCCTTCCCGCCTTTGTCTCCCACGCTCCGGCCAGGTGCGGGGGGGGGGGGCGGCTCCTCCCACCCCCGCGTCCGTCCCCCCCCGTGATTTTGGGTGGGTGGCGACAGCGGGACGGGGAG
Organism: Theristicus caerulescens; assembly: GCA_020745775.1. Classification (NCBI taxonomy): domain Eukaryota; kingdom Metazoa; phylum Chordata; class Aves; order Pelecaniformes; family Threskiornithidae; genus Theristicus; species Theristicus caerulescens. The sequence goes on from CM036581.1 coordinate 985,409, forward strand.
GAGGGGACCCCCCCGGCCCCCCCGCAGCCCGGCGACAAGGGGCCTTTGTGCCACGGGGAGCAGCGCGGCGCTGGCCGGGGCCGCCCCCCCCTCCCGGGCCCCCCCCCCGGGAAACGGAGGCCCACGGCCACGGCCCGGCCCCACGGCCACGGCCCCGGCCACGGCCACCGCCCCTCTGGGCATCCAACCGCTGCGTGGCCACCGTTCGCCCCGCGGCCACCGCCCTGGGCCACGGGCATCGTCCCGCTGCGTGGGTACCGGCAGCGTCCTGCCCCGGGGGGGCCCCACCCGTGTCGCGGGGGGGCCCGGCTCTGCCCCCATCCCCCCGCACATCCCACATCTGGGGCACATCTGGGTGCCCCCCCCCTCCCCCTGCCTCAGTTTCCCCTCGTGGAAGCTCCGTGGGCCGGAGCACGGGGGGGGGGGCGATGACTCGTGGCCCCCCCCCAGCCCTCCCCGTCCCGCGGGGCGGAAGGGGCGGCTCCGCCGCCGCCACGGCCCAGTTTGGCCCCAGTTTGGCCCCAGTTGGGCCCAGCCCGGCCCAGGGGCCCGTGACCTCCTCACGCACCCCTTCCCACTCGTGTTCCTCAGGAGTTCCCCCCCCCCCCGGCACCCACCCGCGGGGGGGAGCACCCTGCCCGGGGTGCCATCCCGGTGCCCCGCTGATACTGGGCGGCACTGGGAGGACTGGGAGGCACCGTGGGGACGGGGCGTGGGTGGGGGTGACCCCGTGCCCCACGGGGACCGGGGTGGCATCCACGGGGGATGGGGGAGACGCCGGGTCTCGGGTGGGGATGGGGGACCCCGTGTCCCGCGTGGGGACCGGGACCGGGTGGCACCGCGTGGACCGGCGGGTCCCCCCCCACCCCGGCGGGTCACGGGTTCGCCCCCCCCCCCCCCCGGGAGCGAAAGGGGAAGTGGAAGGGGCGGGCGGGACCCGCGGGAGGGGGGCACCGGGGAGGGGGGGTCCTGGCACCGCCGGTAACACCGGGGCCGTTAACCCCTTCCTGGCCGCGGGCGGGGCATCACGGGTGCGGGTACTGCCCTTTACCGGGGGGGGGGTCCACTACCGGGGGGGGTGACTAGTACCGGCGGGGGGGTGGCTACTACCGCGGCCCCCTGCCCGGCGGAGGGGACCGGGATCGCAACCGGGGCCGGATGGAGGCGGCGGCCGCCGCCTCCATCCGGCCCCGGTCGCGATCCCGGTCCCAATCCCGGTCCGGATCCCGGTCCCGGTGATCGATCGCAGCCTCCGGTCCCCGCGTAGCCCCGCACTTACCGGCCGGCTGGGGCGGTGCCGGTGGCGGTGGCGGTGCCGGTGCGGCCGCTCGGTGGCTCGGTGCTGCCGCTCTGAGCAGCGGGGCGGGGCGCGGCGGGGGGGCGGGGCTTAACGGGGCGGGGCCGAAAGGGGGCGTGGCTTGTCGGGGCGGGGCGGGGGAGCTGCCCCGCCTCACGGGGACCGTGGGTGGGTGAGGGCTGGCGCGGACACCCGTGGGGGGGCACCCACGCACCCTCCCGTGGGGTCCCCGGTGCCCCCCCCCATCCCTTTGGGGTCCCCCCGCCCACCCCCGGGGACCCCCGGCCGTCACCGCGGGAACGAGCCACGGCGGGGGCCACCCACGAGTGTCCAAGTCCCCCGTGGGTGTCACCGCCCCCCCCAGGAAGCCCCAGGGAAAGTCCCCCCCCCGGCTGTTGCACGGGGATCTCACACGGGGATCTCGCACGGGGATCTCGCAGGGGGATCTCGCAGGGGGATCTCACACAGGGATCTCACACGGGGATCTCGCACGGGGATCTCACATGGGGATCTCGCACGGGGATCTCACATGGGGATCTCACACAGGGATCTCACACGGGGATCTCGCACGGGGATCTCGCACGGGGATCTCGCACGGGGGATCTCACACAGGGATCTCACACGGGGATCTCGCACGGGGATCTCGCACGGGGATCTCACACAGGGATCTCACACGGGGATCTCACACAGGGATCTCGCACGGGGATCTCGCACGGGGATCTCACATGGGGATCTCGCACGGGGATCTCACACAGGGATCTCACAGGGGGATCTCACACAGGGATCTCGCACGGGGATCTCGCACGGGGATCTCGCACGGGGATCTCACATGGGGATCTCGCACGGGGATCTCGCACGGGGATCTCACATGGGGATCTCGCACGGGGATCTCGCACGGGGATCTCACATGGGGATCTCGCACGGGGATCTCACATGGGGATCTCACATGGGGATCTCACATGGGGATCTCACACGGGGATCTCGCACGGGGATCTCGCACGGGGGATCTCGCACGGGGATCTCGCACGGGGATCTCACATGGGGATCTCACATGGGGATCTCACATGGGGATCTCACACGGGGATCTCGCATGGGGATCTCGCACGGGGGATCTCGCATGGGGATCTCACATGAGGATCTCGCACGGGGGATCTCGCACGGGGATCTCACATGGGGATCTCGCACGGGGATCTCGCACGGGGATCTCACATGGGGATCTCGCACGGGGATCTCGCACGGGGATCTCGCCTGCGCCTGGAGCGTCCCCAGCCGCCTGTGCCCCCCGCCAGTGACACAACCGCGTTCTCTGGGGACTTTAATGGCTCGCACAGGGCTGGGGCTGGGAGCGGAGGCCCAGCACAAGGCCTAGTCGTCGTCGTCATCGTCATCATCGTCATCATCGTCATCGTCGTCATCGTCGTCCTCGGTGTTGATCTCTCCCGCCAGCACGTCCTCGATCCACTCCTCCAGCTCCGCCGGGCCGGGCAGGTCGTCCTCGTCCGCCATCTCCAGCCACACGCTGTCGGCCTGGGGACACGGGGGGACGTGGGACGGGCAGGGGGGCACCCGGGGGGCGGGGGACCCCCAGGGGAGCGGAGAGCCTGGGCCCCCGGCTCCCAGGGGCTGCCTTTGGGGCCCACCGCTGTGATGAGCCGGTCAGGACTCAGCCCCCAGGGCTGGCTGATGGGGGGGGGGCCACCCCGGGGGTCCCGGGGCGGGGGGACACTCACGTCGGTGACGTTGACCACCCCGATCTGGGGCCGGGACAGGTCGATGTTGAAGGTTTTCTCCCAGTAGGGGATGAGCTGGGGGGCACGCAGGGGTCAGCCCCCCCCCGAGCCCACCCCACGGTGCTGGGGGGTCGTGGCGGGGGGGTCCCCCCCCCGGGGGGGGCCGGTACCAGCGGGAAATCCTCAGGGTCGATCCAGAGGATGCTGAGGTCGGGGTTGTCCGTGTTGTCCCGGGCCACGTCCTTCAGGATCTCCAGGAACTCGAACCCATCTGGGGGGGGGGGGACACAGGGGTGAGGGGCGCCGGGACCCCCCCCCGGACCCCCTGACCCCCCGACCCCCTCCCTCACCCGGATCATCCTCCTCTGCGAAGGCCACGATGTGGATCCCGTCCATGTCATCCTCCTGGGGGGACACGGGCCGGTGTCACCAGCGGGGGGGGGGCACCCCGGGGGGGGAGGGGGGCAAGGTGGTGGGGGCAGGACCCCCCCATCCCCATCCCCCTCTCCCCGCACTCACCCAGGTCTCGTACATGCTCTCGGGTTTGAGTTTCCTCAGAGTGGCCCTGGGGGGGGGGGGCGACAGTGAGGGGCACCCCCAAACACCCCCCCCCCGAGCCGCTGCCCCCCCCCGGGCTCTGCTGTGCAGCTGGGGGGGCTGCTCAGATGGGGGTGCAGCGGCTGGGGGGGGGCAGGACGCTGGTGGGAGGGGGGCTCAGGGCCGGGGCTGAGCCCCCCGGCACCGCTGGCACCTCGGGGGGGCCGTGGAGGGTCCCCCCATCCCCCGCGGGATTGAGGCCGCGGCGGGGGGGCGGGTTGAGCCGGGGGGGGATTAAGGCTGCGGGAGCATCCCGGCAGCGCCCGGGCCTTAACCCTGCCCTGCCCGCCCCGCCCGACCCCCGGGGGGGGCTCGGCTGCCCCCCCGGCCCACCGACCCCCCCCCGGCAGGCTCAGCGCCCCCCCGCCTGCTGAGGCCTCGCAAACTCGTGTCACCCCAGGGGCCACCGCCAGCAAAGCGGTGCCGGGGGAAGGGGGGGCTGCGGGGGGGGGGGGGAGCGGGGGGGCTCGGGCCTCGCTGAGCACCGGGGGGCCCCCCCGCCCCGGGAATCCCCCAATTCCCCGTCCCCGAGGCTGCGGCTGCCCTGGCAGTCACCTCCCCATGGCAACCCGTCCCCATGGCAACCACCTCCCATGGCAACCCCCTCCCCTGGCAACCACCTCCCATGGCAACGGTCTCCCGTGGCAACCATCCCCCCTTGGCAACCACCTCCCATAGCAAACACCTCCCCTGGCAACCACCTCCCCTGGCAACCACCTCCCATAGCAACCACCTCCCATGGCAACCACCTCCCATAGCAACCACCTCCCATGGCAACAACCTCCCCTGGCAACCACCTCCCATAGCAACCACCTCCCATAGCAACCACCTCCCATGGCAACCACCTCCCATAGCAACCACCTTCCCCATGGCAACCCCCTCCCCTGGCAACGGTCTCCCCTGGCAACCATCCCCCCTTGGCAACCACCTCCCCTAGCAACCACTTTCCCCATGGCAACCACCTTCCCCTGGCAACCACCTTCCCCTGGCAACCACCTCCCATGGCAACCACCTCCCATAGCAACCACCTCCCATGGCAACCACCTCCCCTGGCAACCACCTTCCCCATAGCAACCACCTTCCCCTGGCAACCACCTTCCCCCTGGCAACCACCTCCCATAGCAACCACCTCCCCTGGCAACCACCTTCCCCCTGGCAACCACCTCCCATAGCAACCACCTCCCATAGCAACCACCTTCCCCATGGCAACCACCTCCCCCGGCAACCACCTTCCCCTGGCAACCACCTCCCCTGGCAACCACCTCCCCTGGCAACCACCTTCCCCAGCAACCACCTCCCATGGCAACCACCTCCCATAGCAACCACCTCCCCTGGCAAACACCTCTCCTAGCAACCACCTCCCATAGCAACCATCTCCCCCTGGCAACCACCTCCCCATGGCAACCACCTCCCCTGGCAACCCCCTCCCATAGCAACCACCTCCCCTAGCAACCAGCTCCCCATGGCACCCCGGTCCCCCCAGCAGCCCCCACGGGGGAAACCGAGGCAGGGCCGGGGCCGGCCGGGCCCCCACCGCTTGTGCTCCTCCACGAAGGCCACGATCTCCTCCTTGCTGTTGGGCCGGTCGGGGATGGTCACCGGCTCCTCCATGAAGGGCTCGTAGAAGTCGATCTCGTTCAGCTTCAGGGTCAGCTTCTTGGCAGCCTGGGGCGGGGTTGGGGTCCCTGAGCCACCCATGGGTGCTGGCAGGGGGCGACCCTGCCCCGCCGGGACCCTCGCCCCTACCTTGCTGTCGAAGGTGGCGAAGAAGGGGATGTAGGGGTGAAACTCCTCCGCCGCCTCCTCGAAGGCCTTGAAGTCTGGGGGAGCAGGGATGGGTCCTGGCGCCGGCACTGGGTACCAGCACCGGGTACCGACACCGGGTACCAGCCCCACGGCCCCGCACCGGCACCGGGTACCGACACCAGGTACCAGCCCCACGGCCCCGCACCGGCACCGGGTACCAGCACCGGGTACCGACACCGGGTACCAACACCGGGTACCAGCCCCACGGCCCCGCACCGGCACCGGGTGCCAGCACCGGCACCCCCAGCCCAGCTCCATCCCGGTGGCTCTGGCTCCAGAAGGACCCCCCCAACCCCATGGTCCCAAACATCCAGATCAGTCCCTGGTGCCGGGATGGATGGATGGAGGGATGGACGGACGGACGGACGGAGGGGTGATGGATAAGCAAACGGATGGATGGGAGGATGGATTCAGGGCTGTGGCTGGGGTGCTGGGGGGGAGAAGGAGGGACAGAGGGGACAGGGGGCACACGGGGGGACACGGGGGGCAGCCCCAGCCCCACGTACGCTCCGAGTCCTCGTTCTTGAAGTAGCCGATGAGTTTGGGGTCATCCTCGATGTTCTCGAAGGCCTGGAGCTCGTGGTCGCCCTCAATGAACTCCACCGGGTCCTCCAGCACCTGGGAGGGGTGGGGGGACAGCACCGGGGTCCCCAGGGACCCCCCCCAGTCAGGGAGAGCTGGGTGGGGGGGTCCCAGATGCCTGGGTCTCCCGGGGGGTGGGAGGGGGCTCTCACATCCAGCAGGAACTCCACCAGCGTGTCCGCCGCCAGCTCCCCGTCGTACTCGATCACCTCGTCCTCCTTGAACACGTAGATGCTGTCCTCCTCCGTCAGGCCTGGGGGGGCGGGGGGCTCAGCTGGGGGGGTTAGGGGGGTCCCTGTGCCAGGTTTGGGGGTCCTGGGGGTCCCTGTCCCTGGCTGGGGGGGATGCAGGGGGGTCCTGTGCCAGGTTTGGGGGGTCAGGGGGTCCCTGTCTCAGGATGGGGGGGATGCAGGGGGTCCTGTGCCAGGTTTGGGGGTCAGGGGGGTCCCTGTGCCTGGGTGGGGGGGATGCAGGGGGGTCCTGTGCCAGGTTTGGGGGGTCAGGGGGTCCCCGTGCCTGGCTGGGGGGGATGCAGGGGGGACCTGTGCCAGGTTTGGGGGTCAGGGGGTCCCTGTGCCTGGCTGGGGGGGATGCAGGGGGGACCTGTGCCAGGTTTGGGGGTCAGGGGGGTCCCCGTGCCTGGCTGGGGGGGATGCAGGGGGGACCTGTGCCAGGTTTGGGGGTCAGGGGGGTCCCCGTGCCTGGCTGGGGGGGATGCAGGGGGGACCTGTGCCAGGTTTGGGGGTCAGGGGGTCCCTGTGCCTGGCTGGGGGGGATGCAGGGGGGACCTGTGCCAGGTTTGGGGGTCAGGGGGGTCCCTGTGCCTGGCTGGGGGGGATGCAGGGGGTCCTGTGCCAGGTTTGGGGGGTCAGGGGGGTCCCTGTGCCTGGGTGGGGGGGATGCAGGGGGGACCTGTGCCAGGTTTGGGGGGTCAGGGGGGTCCCTGTGCCTGGCTGAGGGGGATGCAGGGGGTCCTGTGCCAGGTTTGGGGGTCAGGGGGTCCCTGTGCCTGGCTGGGGGGGATGCAGGGGGGACCTGTGCCAGGTTTGGGGGGTCAGGGGGTCCCTGTCTCAGGATGGGGGGGATGCGGGGGGTCCTGTGCCAGGTTTGGGGGGTCAGGGGGTCCCTGTCTCAGGATGGGGGGGATGCGGGGGGTCCTGTGCCAGGTTTGGGGGGTCAGGGGGTCCCCGTGCCTGGCTGAGGGGATTCAGGGAGTCCTGTGCCAGGTTTGGGGGGTCAGGGGGGTCCCTGTGCCTGGCTGGGGGGGATGCAGGGGGTCCTGTGTCGGGTTTGGGGGGTCAGGGGGTCCCCGTGCCTGGCTGGGGGGGATGCAGGGGGGTCCCCGTGCCAGGTTTGGGGGGTCAGGGGGTCCCCGTGCCTGGCTGGGGGGGATGCAGGGGGGACCTGTGTCAGGTTTGGGGGGTCAGGGGGTCCCTGTGCCTGGCTGAGGGGGATGCAGGGGGTCCTGTGCCAGGTTTGGGGGTCAGGGGGTCCCTGTGCCTGGCTGAGGGGGATGCAGGGGGACCTGTGCCAGGTTTGGGGGGTCAGGGGGTCCCCGTGCCTGGCTGGGGGGGATGCAGGGGGGACCTGTGCCAGGTTTGGGGGTCAGGGGGTCCCTGTCTCAGGATGGGGGGGATGCGGGGGGTCCTGTGCCAGGTTTGGGGGGTCAGGGGGTCCCTGTCTCAGGATGGGGGGGATGCGGGGGGTCCTGTGCCAGGTTTGGGGGGTCAGGGGGTCCCCGTGCCTGGCTGGGGGGGATGCGGGGGGGACCTGTGCCAGGTTTGGGGGGTCAGGGGGTCCCCGTGCCTGGCTGGGGGGGATGCGGGGGGTCCCCGTGCCAGGTTTGGGGGGTCAGGGGGTCCCTGTGCCTGGCTGGGGGGGATGCAGGGGGGTCCTGTGCCAGGTTTGGGGGGTCAGGGGGTCCCCGTGCCTGGCTGGGGGGGATGCAGGGGGGACCTGTGCCAGGTTTGGGGGGTCAGGGGGGTCCCTGTGCCTGGGTGGGGGGGATGCAGGGGGGACCTGTGCCAGGTTTGGGGGGTCAGGGGGGTCCCTGTGCCTGGGTGGGGGGGATGCAGGGGGACCTGTGCCAGGTTTGGGGGCTTGGGGGGGGGTCCCTGTGCCTGAGGGGTCCCAGCAGGGGAGGGGGGGTATGGGGGGGTCACCCTTACCCAGCTTTTTGGCAACAGCCGCGTCCTTCTCAGAGTCGACGAGGCCGAAGCCCACTCCCTTGTCCTCCAGCACCTGGGCTGCCAGCTGAGGGGACACCGCGCTGGGGGCACCTGCCACCAACCCTGTCCCCCCCACCCCCAGGGTCCCCAGCCCAGCTGTGCCCCCCGCTCCATCCCCCTCTACCCATGCCGGGGGTCCCGGCAGGTGCCAGCTCATGGGGACAGGTCCCCCCCGGCAGCCAGCGTCCCACGGCTGGTGGCACTGCCAGCATCCCTGGTCCCTACCAGTGTCCCCAGTGCCATATGGGTGTAGTTACCCATCCCACCAGTGTCCCCCGGTCCCCACCACTATCCCCAGTGCCACACAGGTGCTGGTACCCCAGCGCCGGTGCCTGTCCCACCAGCATCCCCCGGTCCCTCCATCATCCCCAGCGCCACAGGGGGTCCCTGCGGGATGTCACCCCCCGCCCTGGCCCCCCGGGCCCACCTCCAGGATCAGCTCCTCCATCTCGTGGTGCCGCTGGGCCGCCCGGTCGCCCTGGCCAGGGCGATGGTGGAGCAGGGCCAGCACCGGGAACCGCTTCAGCATCGCCTTGTAGTTCTTCAGGGTGACGGGCAGCACCCGGTCCAGCCCGTCGTAGGTGGGGAAGTTCAGGCCCTCCCTCGCCCCCCCCGGGGCCCCGACCCCCAGCGCCAGCAGCGCCAGCACCCACCCCCAGACCCCCATCGCCTGCCGGACAGACCCACGGACAGGGACGGACACACGGAGGGGGATGGACGGGTGGGTGGATGGGACCCACGGAGAGACGGGCAGATAGGGACCTGCAGAGGGGGATGGACAGACGGACAGGTGGGGATGGGACTCACGGACAGATGGGGACAGACGGACAGATGGGGATGGGACTCACGGACGAGCAGGGATGGACACACAGCCAGGGAATGGACAGACAGCCCCGGGGACAGCCAGCCAGCTCCTGGGCTGGACAACAGCCAGAGGGGGACAGACAGACACAGCCTCGGGGACAGACAGACAGACACAGCCTCAGGGACAGCCAGCCAGCTCCTGGGCTGGACAACAGCCAGAGGGGGACAGACAGACACAGCCTCAGGGACAGACAGACGATGCCTTCGTGCCCAGGGACGGACGGACAGACAGAGCCCAGCTGGGACCAGTGCAGGGGATGGACGCGCAGCCCCTGCCTGGCCCCCGGGGGCGGACAGACAGACACGGCCCCCGGGGGGGGACACGGACAGACACGGCCCCTTCCGGCCCCGCCAGGAGGGGACAGATGGACACAGCCGGGGGTGGGGGGGGGGACACACAGACACGGCCCCTTCCCAGCCCCAAAGTGGCCGAAGGCACCAAGGGGGGACAGCGGCACCCCGACCCCTCTGCAGCCCTGTCCCCCCCCACGCACAGGGGGTGCGGGGGGCTCAGGGCGCGGGGGTGCAGGGTCCGGCCGGGGGGGCTCAGCCCCGGCCCCCCCCCGCCTCCCCGGCCCCGCTCCAGCTCCATATTAAGCAAGGAAAGAGGAGCCGGCGGGAGGGAGCCGGGGGCTAAAAATAAGGAGCCGAGCATGGGGTCACCAGCGCCGGGCCCAGGGACGCCGCAGCGACGGGGGGCCCCGGGTGGCTGCTCCCCACCCCAGCCTTGGGGTCCCCCGCAGGCGGCTGGTCCCCAGTGGATGCTGGGGACCCCTGGGTGGCCGGGCCCCACCTTAGCCTTGGGGTCCCCCAGAATCCCTGGCTGGGGACAGGGACACATCAGAGCTGGCCCTGAGGGCACCAGGATGGGGGTCTGGGTACCCCCATCTCCCCTCGCCGGCACTGGGCACCCCCACCGCAGGAGCAAGGGGACCCAGCCCCGGCTGGAGCCGATGGGGACCCCCCAGCCCCGCGGCCACCAGCTGCCCGGCTCCATCGTGGCGGGGGGAACACGGTATTTTGTCACCTCCGTCCCCCTGGGATCGGGTGACCACCCACTCTGCTGACCACTGAGAAGTGGATCCCCCCCGGGCTGGGGGGCCCGGACCCCCCGTGGTCACCCCAGGGATGGGGGGGCTTCTCCCCCCAAGCCAAGGAGCCACGGGGGCCAGGCACCCTGTGCCAGGGGAGTGGGTGCCCAGGACTCCCACGAAGGGGCCGTGGGTGCCTGGGACCCCCATCCTCAGGGCGGTGGGGTAGCCAGGACCCCCGTGCCAAGGGCTGTGGGTGCCCGGGACCCCGTCCTCAGGGAGGTGGGGTAGCCAGGACCCCCGTGCCAAGGGCTGTGGGTGCCTGGGACCCCCGTGCCAAGGGCTGTGGGTGCCCAGGACCCTGTACTCAGGTAGGTGGGGTAGCCGGGATCCCTGTGCCATGAGCCGTGGGAGCCCAGGACCCCCGTCCTCAGGGAGGTGGGGTAGCCGGGACCCCCGTGCCAAGGGCCATGGGTGCCCGGGACTCCCACGAAGGGGCCGTGGGTGCCTGGGACCCCCATCCTCAGGGAGGTGGGGTAGCCAGGACCCCCGTGCCAAGGGCCATGGGTGCCCGGGACCCCTGTCCTCAGGGAGGTGGGGTAGCCGGGACCCCCGTGCCAAGGGCCATGGGTGTCCAGGACCCCGTCCTCAGGGAGGTGGGGTAGCCAGGACCCCCGTGCCAAGGGCCGTGGGAGCCCAGGACCCCCATACTCAGGGAGGGGGGGTGTCCAGGACCCCCATGCCAAGGGCCGTGGGAGCCCGGGACCCCCGTCCTCAGGGAGGTGGGGTAGCCAGGACCCCCGTGCCAAGGGCCGTGGGTGCCCGGGACCCCTGTACTCAGGGAGGTGGGGTAGCCGGGACCCCCGTGCCAAGGGCTGTGGGTGCCCGGGACCCCCGTGCCAAGGGCTGTGGGTGCCCAGGACCCTGTACTCAGGTAGGTGGGGTAGCCGGGACCCCTGTGCCATGGGCCGTGGGAGCCCAGGACCCCCGTCCTCAGGGAGGTGGGGTAGCCGGGACCCCCGTGCCAAGGGCGGTGGGTGCCCAGGACCCTCACACACAGGTGCAGGGGTCCCTGCCCCCCCCGAGCCCCCTCCGTCCCCAGCCCCGGTTTCGGGTGACCCTGACTCGGAGCCTCCTTATTTTTAACCCCGGGTGACACCAAAACCCGGCGGCGAAACCGGACCCTGAGCCCCCGCCGCGCTGCTGACTCAGCAGGGCCGGGGCACCCCAACCCCCCCGCGGGACGGGGACCGGGTGGGTGGGGGACGCGCCCGGGCCTTGCACTGCATGGGGGGCACGGGGGGGGGGGGGGGCAGTGGTGCCCCCCCATCCTGCCCCCCCTTTCTTCCTCTGTCCCCCCCCCCAGTGCCCCCCCCAACACAGACGAGGGCACAAAGGGGTTAAACTGTTTTATTGCTCTGCAGGTGGGGGGGGCCTGGGTGCCCCATGGGGGGAGCAGGGGGTGCCCCCCCCGCACTGCTGGGTCCCCCGGGGTTAGTAGGGGGGTGCAGGGTTGGGGTGCAGGGGTCGGGGGGGGCCGCACGGGCACTAGTAGTAGGTCTCCTTCTCCACCCAGCCTGCAAGGGGGCAGGCGTCAGGGGGGGCGAGCTGGGGGTGCCCCCCACCCCCTGGGGGTGCCCCAGCCCCCCTGGGTGCCCCCCCACCCCTTGGGTGCCCCCCACCTCTCCTGGGTATCCCCTTCTCCCGTGGGTGCCCCCCCCATCCCTGGGTCCCCCCCAACCTCCCTGGGTGCCCCCCGTGCCTCTTGGGTGCCCCCCCACTTCCCTGGGTCCCCCCCAACCCCCCTGGGTGCCCCCCCCCATCCCTGGGTCCCCCCAACCCCCCTGGGTGCCCCCCCGTGCCTCTTGGGTGCCCCCCCCATCCCTGGGTCCCCCCAACCCCCCTGGGTGCCCCCCGTGCCTCTTGGGTGCCCCCCCCATCCCTGGGTCCCCTCAACCCCCCTGGGTGCTCCCCGTGCCTCTTGGGTGCCCCCCCCATCCCTGGGTCCCCCCCAACCCCCCTGGGTGCCCCCCCCCTTCCCCTAACACCCCCCCCCCAGTGCCCCCCGCTCCTTTGGGTGCAGGTGCCAGCCCTGAGCGTGGTTTTGGGGGGCAGCATCTGCTTGGGGGGGGGGGAAGGGGAGCAAGATGGGGGGGCTCAGGGGGCTGTGCCAGCCGGGGGGGGGCAATGCCCACTTTGGGGGGGGGGCAGCGATGCCTTTGGGGTGCTCAAAAAGGGGGGGATTTGGGGGGCAGAGCCCAGCAGGGAGGGGTTGGGGGGGGCTGCACCCCAAATGGGGGGAGAGCGATGGCCACCCTGGGGGGGGCAGAACCCACGGGGGGGTTGGGGGGTCCTCACTCACCGCCGGGGTAGCGGCGCAGGATGAGCTTGCGCACCTCGTCGTAGGCGAAGATGAGGAGGCTGTAGGGGAAGGCGCAGAACCACCAGGTGACCCTGGGGGGGGGGGGCAGCGTTAGTGGGGGGCACCCATGGGTGGGGGGGGCAGGGCCGGGGTGCCCCCCCCCCCTCCCCGACTCACTTGAGGGGGTACATGCGCAGGGCCACCCCCATGCCGGGGCAGTAGGAGAGGAACGCAGCCAGCGCCGTCTCCTCCAGCAGCCCGAAGATCAGGATCTTGTTCCTACGGGAGAGCGGCGTGGGTGGGAGGCACCGGAGGGGGGGGGGGGAGCACCCATGGGTGCTGGGGGGTCGTGGGGGGGGGCACCCACTTCATGCCCTGCTGGAAGACGGAGTTGCGGCGGGTCTTGCAGATGATGAGGTCGGCCCATTGCACCACCACGATGCTGGCGAAGAAGGCGGTGTGGCAGGTGAACTCCACCACCTTGCGCTGCTCGTAGGTCTGGGGGGGGGGCACGGCCTCAGCGCACGCCCGCGTGCCCCCCTTCGCACGCCCGCGCGGCCCCCTTCGCACGCTCACGCACGAGCACGCGCCACGCAGGGGCAGGCGTGCAAGAGGGTGTCCGGAAGGACGAACGTGGGATGGCACGTGCAAACGCGCCCACGCACGTGTGCGTGCACGCACGGGCTTTGCACAAGTGCAGACGTGCAAGGGCACGCGTGTCTAAGCGTGTGACAGCACACACACAAGCACCGCCGTGCGAGGCACGGGGGGGTGTGCAGAAGGACGAGCGTGGGATGGCGCGTGCAAATGCGCTCACGTGTGTGTGCACGCGTGCAAAAGCTTTGCACAACGGCGCGTGTGTGAGGGCGCGTGTGCCTAAGCACGTGTGAGCACACGCACACCCACGCACTCGTGCAAGGGCAGGGCATAAATGGGTGCATGCAGGGGTGCACGCAAGGACAGGTCTGCAAGGGCAATGCAACCACGCACGTGTGCACACGCAAACACCCTGCACACTCGTGCAAGGGCAGGGCGTAAATGGGTGCGTGCAGGGGTGCACGCAAGGACAGGTCTGCAAGGGCAATGCAACCACGCACGTGTGCACACGCAAACACCCTGCACACTCGTGCAAGGGCAGGGTGTAAATGGGTGCGTGCAGGGGTGCACACAAGGACAGGTCTGCAACAGCACATGCAAACACACATGTGTGCACACGCAAACACTGCACACTCGTGCGAGGGCAGGGTGTAAATGGGTGCGTGCAGGGGTGCACGCAAGGGCAGGTCTGCAAGGGCCCATGCAAACACGCACGTGTGCACACGCAAACACCCTGCACGCACACACACACTCGTGCAAGGCCTGTGCACGAGCCCAGGAGTGCGTTTGCACACGCACAACCACGGGCACGCGCCTGTAAGCACCCACGGAGCAGAGCCGCGCCACGGCGCGTGCACAAGCGGGCGTGCGAGGGGCGTGCGAGGGCCCACGCACCCACTCCTGGCCGTAGGAGTCCTCCAGGTCGTTGGTGGAGCGGTCGTCCCAGGCCAGGCGGATGCCCACCAGCGTCCCGGGCAGGAAGCCGTTCTCCGCCAGGATCACGAAGTAGGTGAAGAAACCGCCCAGCGCCTGGATCATCCCTGCGGGAGCGGCACCCTGGGATCAGGGATCGGCACCCCCGGGACCGGGGATGGGCACCCCCAGACCAGGGATCGGCACCCCTGGGATTGGGGAGCAGCACCCCAGGACTGGGGGTCAGCACCCCAGGATCGGGGATCGGCACCCCTGGGATCGGGGATGGGCACCCCGGGATCGGGGATGGGCACCCCCAGATCGGCACCCCGGGGTCGGGGATCGGCACCCCAGGATCAGGGATCGGCACCCCCGGGGTCGGGGATGGGCACCCCCAGACCAGGGATCGGCACCCCTGGGATTGGGGAGCAGCACCCCAGGACTGGGGATCAGCACCCCAGGATCAGGGATCGGCACCCCTGGGATCGGGGATGGGCACCCCCGGATCGGCACCCCAGGATCAGGGATTGGCACCCCGGGATCAGGGATCGGCACCCCCGGGATCGGGGATGGGCACCCTGGGATCGGCACCCCGGGATCAGGGATGGGCACCCCGGGATTGGGGATGGGCACCCCCGGATCGGCACCCTGGGATCAGGGATTGGCACCCCAGGATCAGGGATTGGCACCCCGGGATCGGGGATGGGCACCCCTGGATCGGCACCCTGGGATCAGGGATTAGCACCCCAGGATCAGGGATCGGCACCCTGGGATCGGGGATGGGCACCCCAGGATCAGGGATTGGCACCCTGGGATCGGGGATTGGCACCCTGGGATTGGGGATGGGCACCCCCGGATCGGCACCCCAGGATCAGGGATCGGCACCCCAGGATTAGGGATGGGCACCCCGGGACTGGGGATCAGCATCCCAGGATTGGGGATGGGCACCCCAGATCAGGGATCGGCACCCTGGCATTGGGGAGCAGCACCCCAGAGCAGGGATGGGCATCCCGGGATCAGGGATGGGCACCCCCAGATCGGCACCCTTGGGATCGGGGATTGGCACCCCTGGGACTCGGGATGGGCACCCAGGGATCAGGGATCGGCACCCCGGGACTGGGGATGGGCACCCCAGGATCAGGGATGGGCACCCCCAGACCAGGGATCGGCACCCCCGGGATCAGGGATCGGCACCCCCGGATCGGCACCCCGGATCAGGGATCGGCACCCCCGGGACCGGGGATGGGCACCCCCAGATTAGGGATTGGCACCCCGGGATTGGGGATTGGCACCCCGAGATTGGGGATGGGCACCCCGGGACTGGGGATCAGCATCCCAGGATCGGGGATTGGCACCCCTGGGATTGGGGATGGGCACCTCGGGGTCGGGGATGGGCACCCCCAGATCGGCACCCCAGGGATCAGGGAGCAGCACCCCCAGATCGGCACCCTTGGGATCGGGGATGGGCACCCCAGGGATCAGGGATCAGCACGCCTGGGGTTGGAGATGGGCACCCCTGGATCAGGGATTGGCACCCCCAGATCAGGGAGCAGCACCCCGGGATCAGGGAGCAGCGCCCCCGGATCGGCACCCTTGGGATCGGGGATGGGCACCCCAGGATCAGGGATGGGCACCCCCGGGATCAGGGAGCAGCACCCCCAGATCAGCACCCTCGGGATCGGGGAAGGGCACCCCAGGATTAGGGATGGGCACCCCAGGATCAGGGAGCAGCACCCCGGAGCAGGGACGGGCATCCTGGGATCAGGGACGGGCTCCCCGGGATCGCTACCCCATGGGATGCCCTTGGTATCTCGAGTGGGTGCTCGGGGGTCACCCAGCAGCCATGGTGCCAGCCGGGGGGGTGTCCCCTGGTACGTCTAGTGGGCGCCCCGTGTCACCGGTGGGTCCTGGGGTGCCACCCGTTGCCGCCCGGGGGGGTGCCGCGCCCCCGCCCCTCACCGATCTGCCCGTAGGCCATGCTGATGAGCCGCTCGTTCACCAGTTTGTCGGTCCGGGGGTTCCTGGGCTGCCGCTTCATGATGTCGCTCTCGGCCGCCTCGTAGGCCAGCGAGATGGCGGGGACCTGCGCGGTGGCAGGGTCCATCACCCCCTGTCACCCCCGTCGCTCCTCGCCCCCCCTCGGCCAGCCCCGGCCTCACCATGTCGGTGCCCAGGTCGATGCAGAGGATGGTGACGGTGCCCAGGGGCAGGGGGATGTTGGCGATGATGAAGAGGAGGAAGGGGGTGATCTCGGGGATGTTGCTGGTCAGGGTGTAGGCGATGGACTTCTTCAGGTTGTCAAAGATCAGGCGCCCTGGGGGGGACGGGGGGCGGTGGGCGATGGGGGGGCAGCGGGTGCCCGCCCAGCGGGAGGAGGGCGATGGACGGGCGGCACCAACCTTCCTCCACCCCAGTGACGATGGAGGCGAAGTTGTCATCGAGGAGGATCATGTCGGCCGCTTGCTTGGAGACGTCGGAGCCGGCGATGCCCATGGCGATGCCGATGTCGGCCTTCTTCAGCGCCGGGGAGTCGTTCACCCCGTCTCCCGTCACCGCCACGATGGCACCCTGGGGACACGGGGGTCAGGCACCGTGGGGCACGGGGATGGGGACACCGTGGGGCATAGTGATGGGGCACCGTGGGGCACGGGGATGGGGACACCACGGGGCACGGGAATGGGGACACCACGGGGCACGGGGATGGGGACACCACGGGGCACGGGGATGGGGACACCGTGGGGCGTAGGGATGAGGACACCATGGGGCATAGCGATGGGGACACCACGGGGCATGGGGATGGGGACACCGCAGGGCATAGCGATGGGGACACCGCGGGGCACGGGGATGGGGACACCGTGGGGCATAGTGATGGGGACACCGTGGGGCACGGGGATGGGGACACCGCAGGGCATAGCGATGGGGACACCGCAGGGCACGGGGATGGGGACACCGTGGGGCATAGTGATGGGGACACCGTGGGGCACAGGGATGGGGCACCGTGGGGCACGGGGATGGGGCACCGTGGGGCACGGGGACAAGGGCACCTGGCGCTGGCAGCCCTCCACGATGATGAGCTTCTGCTGGGGGGACGTGCGGGCGAAGACGATCTCGGTGTGGTTCTTGAGGATCTCGTCCAGCTGCTCCGAGGTCATGTCCTTCAGGTCGGAGCCGTGCACCACGCAGGCCTTCGCCTCCCTGCCACACCGCAGCCTGAGCCGGGGCCGCCGGCCCCCCCGGCACCCCCCCGGCACCGGCGCCGGCACCTACCGGGGGTTGACCTGGCTGACGGGGATGTTGAGGCGGGCGGCGATGTCCTCCACCGTCTCGTTGCCCTCCGAGATGATGCCCACGCCCTTGGCAATGGCCTTGGCCGTGATGGGGTGGTCCCCGGTCACCATGATCACCTTGGGGGGGGGGGACACACAGAGGGGTGACCCCTGCTCGGGGGGGGGGTCTCACCTGCTCAGGGGGTGCACGGGGGGGTCTCACCTTGATGCCGGCGCTGCGGCACTTGCCGACGGCGTCGGGGACGGCGGCGCGGGGGGGGTCGATCATGGACATCAGCCCCACGAAGCAGAGGTTGCTGGTGGGGAAGTTGACCTCATCGGCGTCGAACCTGAACCCGCGGGGGAACTTGTCCGGGGGCAGGTAGAGGTGGCAGAAACCTGGCAGGCGCCGGCAGGTGACGGGGTGCAGGCACCCATGGGCACCCACGGGCACCCCCTTCCCTCGCCTGTGCTCCTCATCCTCGCCACAACCCCCCGCTGCCACCTTTGCCCCCTTACGTCCCCCCACTGCTCATCCCCCCCATCCCCTTCACCAGTGCCCCCCGTGTCCCCATGGTCCTGCACCCCATGTCCTCCACACACCGTGTCCCCTTGTCCCCCGTGTGCCCCGTCCCCCCGTGTCCCCTGTGTCCCTAAGCCCGATCCCCCCCACGCCGTGTCCCCGTGTCCCTCCGTCCATGCCCCTGCCACGTCCTCCGTGTCCTTCTGATCCCCTCTCCCTTTGCCCCCACATCCTTCATATCTCCCTGCCACCGCGTCCCCCACGTCCCCAATATCCCCCGTGCCCCCGTGTCCCTGCCCCCCGTGCCCACCGCACGCTCGTGCCCACCCCCCGCGCCCCCCGTCCTCACCCAGGACGCGCTCCCCCAGCCCCCCCAGCTCCAGGTAGGCGTTCTGGAAGGCCTCCCGCATCTCCTGGTCCAGCGGCACCTCCTGGCCCTGCAGCAGGATGCGGGAGCAGCGGTCCAGGATGCGCTCGGGGGCCCCCTTCATCACCAGCAGGTAGCCCTGGGGGTCCTCCTCCCGCTCGTGGATGGAGAGCTGCGGGCACAGCGGGCACGCTGGCACCGGGCGGCACCCACCGACCGCCCCGGGGTCACCGCCGCCACCGCCAGCCCCGCAGACCTGGTACTTGTTGGTGGAGTTGAAGGGAATCTCGGTGACTTTGGGGTTCTTGTCCCGCATCTTCTTGACGGAGCCACAGGAGAGCTGGATGCACTTCAGCAGCGCCGACTCCGAGGCGTCGCCTGCCGTGTCGCGCTGGCGTGGGGAAGGGTGCTGCGGGTGACGCCGGCGGCACCGGGACCCGCACCGCCCCGGCTCTCAGCAGCGTTCGGGGGGGGGTCAGCATCCACCTACCTTGGAAATGGAGATGTTTTCCTGGCCTGGCTTGAAGACGGCGCGGTTGCAGAGCCCGGCGATGCGTGCCAGTGCCGCCCAGGTGGGCGAGCGCTTGTCAAAGGTGGCACCTGGGGGACAGCCGGCGCCGTCAGCCGCGCCGGGGTCCCCCCGTCTCCTCTGGGGACACCTCCCGCCCTCCCAGAGGTGCCCTGGGGCCCCAGGGAAGGGGGTGCTGAAGGCACGGGGGTGCCAGGGCAGTGACATCGGGGTGCAGGGGCAAGAAAGGGGGTGCTCCTGGGGTTGGGGGGGGGGGTCAGGGTGCCGGCCACCCACCTGACTGGTCCTCGGTGGTGTCGGCCTCGTGGATCTGGTTGTCGAACCACATGTGGGCGACGGTCATGCGGTTCTGGGTGAGGGTCCCGGTCTTGTCGGAGCAGATGGTGGAGGTGGAGCCCAGCGTCTCCACCGCCTCCAGGTTCTTCACCAGGCAGTTCTTGCGCGCCATGCGCTTGGCCGTCAGCGTCAGGCACACCTGGGGGGCACCCACGGGGGTCAGCGGGCACCCACGGGGCTCAGCAAGCACCCACGGGGGTCAGCGCCACCCATGGATGTCAGCGGGCACCCACGGGGGTCAGTGGGCATCCACGGGGGTCAGCGGGCACCCACGGGGGTCAGCGCCACCCATGGATGTCAGCGGGCACCCACGGGGGTCAGTGGGCACCCACGGGGGTCAGCGGGCACCCACGGGGGTCAGCAAGCTCCAGGCACCGGGCATTGCTGGGTGCACCAGGGCCAGCCCAGCAGAACCAGCGCCCACCACCTCCCTCCCAGTAGAACCAGTTCCCTCACTGCGCTTTGCCAGCAGAACTGGTGCCTCCCTCCCACTGAAACCAGTATCCCCCCTGCACCATCCCACCCCTCCGCTCCCTCGGTGGCCCTTACGGTGACAGTGGCCAGCAGCCCCTCGGGGACATTGGCCACGATGATGCCGATGAGGAAGATGACGGCCTCCAGCCAGGTGTAGCCCAGGATGAGGGAGAGGATGAAGAAGGAGAGGCCGAGGAAGACGGCGACGCCGGTGATGAGGCGGATGAAGTGCTCGATCTCCATGGCGATGGGCGTGCGCCCCACCTCCAGCCCCGAGGCCAGCGAGGCGATGCGCCCCATCACCGTCCGGTCCCCCGTGGAGATGACGATGCCGCGGGCGGTGCCTGGCGGGACGGAGCGGGGTGACGTGGCGCCGGGGGGCACCGGGGACCCCCCGCCCCGCAGGCAGGGACCCCTGGGGACCCCACCTTCCACGCAGTTGGTGGAGAAGAAGCAGATGTTGCGGGTCTCCAGCGGGTTCTCGTGGGTGAACTCGGGCGAGCGGGTCTGCGGCTCCGACTCCCCCGTCAGCGACGAGTTGTCCACCTGGCGCCGCGGGCACGGGTGGGTGCCGGCGGGCACCGGGCGCCGCCGGGCTCGGGCCAGCCCCGCGGTCCCCGGGCCAGCCCTGCTGCCCACCCCGTGCCCTCCACGGTGCCCACCGTGGTACCCGAGCCATACTGGTCCCTGTGCCCACATCACGCTGGTCCCAGTGCCCACCCCACACCAGCCGCGACGCCTGACCCATGCCACCCCTGCCGCCCATCCCATGGCACCACCAGTGCTCACCCTGGGCTGCCCACCCAACACCAGTCCCGGTGCCCACCCGGTGTCACCAGCGGCGCCCGTCCCGTGCCAGCCCCCGCGCCCACCGGTGCCCGCTCACCTTGCAGCCGTGGGAGGAGATGATGCGCATGTCGGCGGGCACCCGGTCCCCCCCCTTCACCTCCACCAGGTCGCCCACCACCACGTTTTCTGCGTTGATCTGGATCTTCTCGCCCTCGCGGATCACCAGCGCTTGCTGCCGGGGCGCAGGGCACCCTGAGGGACGCCCGGGCACCCCCATCCCACCCGGGACCCCCGTGCCGGGTGCCCACCCGGGGCTCCTACCTGGGGCACCATGTTCTTGAAGGAGTCCATGATCTTGGAGCTTTTGGCCTCTTGGTAGTAGGAGAAGCAGCCGGTGACGATGACGACGGCGGCCAGCACCACCCCCAGGTACAGCTGGGACCCAGGCAGCACCTCAGCACCCCGGGGTGCAGGGTGGGACCCCCCGGGTGCCCCCACACACAGGGCGCCAGGGAGGGGACCCCCGCGCCAGCCTGGCCCATTTGCCCCCCACATCCAGACCCCCCCAAGAGCTGGCACGTGGTGGCCGGGGGCACGTGCCCGTGCGCCCTCCAGCGCTCGTGCACCCCAGGGTGCCCACGCCCCTGCAGTGCCTGTTCCCCCTGCGATGCCCGTGCCCCCCAGGGTGCCCATGAACCCCACGCTGCCCGCGCCCCCCGGGTGCCCTCACGTTGTCGTTGGAGGGCTCGTCCTCCATGGCAGCCTGGATGCCGTAGGCCAGGAAGCAGAGGATGGCCCCGATCCAGAGGAGGATGGAGAAGCCCCCGAAGAGCTGGCGGCAGAACTTGACCCACTCGGGGGTGGTGGGAGGCGGCGTCAGGGCGTTGGGGCCATCCTGCACCAGGATCTCGGCCGCCCGCGCGTTGGTCAGGCCCTGCGGGGGGGGGGCACACGCTGCCACCCGGGGCCGGGGGGGGCCTGGGGGGTGGGAGGGGCCGGGGGGCCCCGCCAGGGGACAGGCTGTGTGCCCGGGAGCGCAGGGTGCCATGGCCAGGGCGCCCTGGGGACGTGTGGGGCTATGGGGGGCATGGCCGGTGGGCACACGGGGACAGGAGGGGGCAGGGGGTATGGCTGGGGTCACTCATGGGGACAGGGTGCCGGGAGGGGACAGGGGACGTGGCTGGGGACAGGGATGTGGGATGCCAAGAGGGGACGGAGGGCACAGCTGGGTGTCACCCATGGGGACAGGGATGCAGGGTGCCAGGAGGGGATGGAGGGCACAGCTCAGTGTCACCCATGGGGACAGGGATGCAGGGTGCCAGGAGGGGATGGAGGGCACAGCAGGGGTCACTCACAGGGACAGCAGGGATGCGGGGTGCTGGGAGGGGACAGGGGGCTCAGCTGGGTGTCACCCATGGGGACGGGAGGGATGCGGGGTGCTGGGAGGGGACAGGGGGCTCGGCTGGGTGTCACCCACGGGGACGGGAGGGATGCGGGGTGCTGGGAGGGGACAGGGGGCTCGGCTGGGTGTCACCCACGGGGACGGGAGGGATGCGGGGTGCTGGGAGGGGACAGGGGGCTCGGCTGGGTGTCACCCACGGGGACGGGAGGGATGCGGGGTGCTGGGAGGGGACAGGGGGCTCGGCTGGGTGTCACCCACGGGGACGGGAGGGATGCGGGGTGCTGGGAGGGGACAGGGGGCTCGGCTGGGTGTCACCCACGGGGACGGGAGGGATGCGGGGTGCTGGGAGGGGACAGGGGGCTCGGCTGGGTGTCACCCATGGGGACGGGAGGGATGCGGGGTGCTGGAGATGGCATCGAGGGTGGGACATGGGGACGTGGGGACGTCTCACCCGGGACAGGTCCACCTGGTACTTCCTGCCCAGCTCATCCAGGGACAGCTTGTGGTCGTCCTGCCGGGCACAGGCACCCGCGTCACCCCGGCCGGGGCGGCACGGTCAGCCATGCCCGCTGTCCCCGCTGTCCCCCGGTCCCCTCCTCACCAAGTTGACCTCCTTCTTCAGCTCATCCAGCTCCTTCTCCTTCTGCTTCCTCTTGCCGCCCCCGTTCTCGGAGGTGGTGGCAGCGGGCGAGTACTCCCGGCCGGCCTGCGGGCGCGGGACCCCGTGGGCACGCTGGCACCGCCGGCGTGGCTGGCACCGCCGGCGGCACGGCCCTCGCCGTGGGCACGGGCATTACCATGGGCATGGATGTCACCGCCAGCATGGGGGTCACCGTGGCCACAGGCATCATCGAGGGTACGGGGCGTCACCGTGGGCACGGGGGGGACTGCAGGCACCGGTGGCAGCGTGGGCATGAGGGGCACCGTAGGTGGGGAAGGGGGGGGGGGGTCCCAAGTTGGGGGGGCACCGGGAGTTGGGGGGTCACTGTGGCCGTGGGGGGGGGTCCCCAAGGCCATGGGGGAGGTCACTGTGGTCACAGGGGTGGCACTGTGATCGTGGGGGTGTCCCCAGGGCCACGGGGGTGGCACTGTGGCCGTGGGGGGGTCCCCGGGGCCATGGGGGTGTCAATCTGTCCATGGGGGGTACCCGGGGCCATGGGGGGGTCACTGTGGTCACAGGGGTGGCACTGTGACCGTGGGGGTGTCCCCAGGGCCACGGGGGTGGCACTGTGGCCGTGGGGGTGTCAGTCTGTCCATGGGGGTGTCAGTCTGTCCATGGGGGGGGGGTCACTGTGGTCGCAGGGGTGGCACGGTGGCCATGGGGGTGTCACTGTCCCTGGGCCGTAGGGGTGTCACTGTGACCGTGGGGGTGTCCCCAGGGCCACGGGGGTGGCACTGTGGCCGTGGGGGGTCACTGTGGCCGTGGGGGGGGTCACTGTGGCCATGGGGGGGGGTCCCCACAAGCCGGGGAGAGGGTCACACCGCCCACCCCAAGGCGTCACGGAGGGGCAGGGGTGCCGCTGCAGGCAGGGGACAGGCAGCCCTGCCCGCTCTCCTTGCGGGGGGGGGGACAGGGCCCCCCCCAGACCCCCCGCTGCCGGCGGCAGGGGGTCCCCCAGGGCTGGCAGGGCCCGGGGCACGTCGGCCGGAGGTTGGCAGGAGC
The DNA here is from genome assembly GCA_020745775.1 of Theristicus caerulescens. Classification (NCBI taxonomy): domain Eukaryota; kingdom Metazoa; phylum Chordata; class Aves; order Pelecaniformes; family Threskiornithidae; genus Theristicus; species Theristicus caerulescens. Next base: position 1,008,764 of record CM036581.1, read on the forward strand.
AGGCAGGAGCAGGCAGGAGCAGGCAGGGGCCGGGGGGGGGGGGGGGGGGCGGCGGGCGCCCCAGCGTGGGGCCGGGGGGGCCGGGGGGGCCGATGCGGTCATGGAAAACGGCCCCGGTGCCAAGAACAACGGCCGGGAGCGGAGGGGTCGTGTTACCGCGGGGACGGGGACGCGGGGGGCCCCCCGCACCCCCCCGGGGCACCCCCACGCGTGGGGGGCTCTGCTGCCTGCCCCCCTCCCCCACGGACCCTGGGGACCCCACGCGTGGGGACGCTTTGGCTTTGCACGGGTGGGGGGGGGGTCCCACTTGCTGCGGGCACCCCGGGATTTTGGGGGGGCGGCAATGGGTGGGTGGGTGTCGTGGGTGGGTGTGTGTGTCCCCCCCGGGGCACCCTGCCAGGAGGTGACAGAGGGGGACACCCGTGGGGGGGGGGGCACCCGTGGGGGGGCACCCCCTGTCCCACACCCTCCGGGGTCCCCCCCACCTTTGGGGGGTCCCGGCGTGGGGGGGGGGTCCCGGCGGTGCCAGGCGGGGGGGGGGGGGGGGCCGGCGGGACGGGGGCTGCCGGGCGAGGAGCCAGCCGCGGCTCAGAGCCCCCCCGCGGCCGTTGCCACGGCACCGGGGACCCTGGCGCTGAGCAGCCGAGGCCACGGGCACGGAGCCACGGGCACGGGTGGGGGACGGGCACGGGGGGGGTCCTCCGCGGGGGCACCCCGGCTCCGTGCCTCAGTTTCCCCACCATGGGGGACCCTTTCCTCCCCCCCCGCATTCCGTCCCCGAAGAGGGGGGGACCCAGGCGGCCGGGCCGCTCCCCACCCGTGTCGGGGTCACCCGGGACCGGGGGGGCGGCAATGGGATCCCGGGGATGGCGGCGGGGGGCGTGGGGGCCGCGGGCTGCAGGACGCCCGTGGGTGGGTGCCGGGGTGAGCGCCCACGGGTGGCGGCGGGTGGGTGCTGTGGGTGACCCGCGTGGGTGGGTGCCGCCCGGCAGCGGGTGGGTGCCCCGGGGGTCGGTGTCCCCGGGGGTCGGTGTCCCCGGGGGTGGGTGCGGTGGGTGTCCCAGGGTGGGTGCCCCGGGGGTGGGTGCCCGCACGGGTGGGTGCCCCCGGGGGTGGGTGCCCCCGGGGGTGGGTGTCCGCACGGGTGGGTGCCCCGGGGGTGGGTGCCCCCGGGGGTGGGTGTCCGCACGGGTGGGTGCCCCGGGGGTGGGTGTCCCCGGGAGGGTGCCCGCACGGGTGGGTGTCCCGGGGTTGGGTGTCCCGGGGGTGGGTGTCCCGGGGGTGGGTGCCCCCGGGGGTGGGTGCCCCCGGGGGTGGGTGCCCCGGGGGTGGGTGTCCCCCCTACTCACCCCTCTGCCCATGGCGCTGCCGTCGCTGCTCTCGGCCCGGGGCACTCGGGGGCGGCGGCGGCGGCCGAGAAAAACCCTCCCGGCCCCGCCCGGCCCGGCCCCCCCCGCCCCCCGCCCGGCCCCCCCGCCCCCGGCCCCTCCTGGCCGGCCCCGGCCCCCGCCGGACCCCCGCTCCGCTCCCCCCCGTTACGGGCGGGGGGGGGTCCTCCCGCCCCCCGTCCCGGCCGTGCTGGGGGTCTCCGGGCCCCTCCCGGTCCCAGCCCCCCCGCCCCCCCCCACCGGAGGCGGCCGTGGGACCCGGGCGTCCGGGGCGGCGGGGGGTCCCGGCCGAGCGCTGGGAACGCCGTTGTCGGGGTCGGGGGGGGCCTCTCCTGCCCCCCCCCCCGGTGACCCCACGGGTGGGGGGACACAGGGGACCCCGCCCCCCCCCCCCGCCGTGACCCCACGGCTGGGGGGGGTCAGGGGCCGCCCGGACCCCTGGGACCCTCCCTGCAGCCCCCCCCCCCGAGCAGGGGGTCACCCCGAGGGGGGCACTGGGGGGGGGGCTTGTCCCCACTCCAGTGTGCCCCCAGTTCTCCCAGTATGCTCCTGCCCCGGCCGGGGACGCTGGTGCCACCGGGCAGCAACCGGGAGGCGGGACGGCTAAAATTAGCCCGGGAAAGGCCAGGGCGGGGGGGCTGGGCCGGGGGGGCTGGGCCCGGGGCCACTGGGCCCGGGGGCGACTGTGCCTGTGGCCAGCGGGGCCCAGGCGGGCTGTGCCCGGGGCCCGGCGGTGGCCAGTGTCACCTCCCGACCCCCCAAACCCCCCCCAGTGCCCCCAGTCCCGCCCCAAGGTCCCCTCCCAGTACACCCCCCACCCCGGCCCCCCCCAGGGTCCGGCTTAGTCGCCATGGCAACCGTTCAAGGGCAGCTCAAGGGCATGGGGGGGCACGGCCGTGGGGCCCACAGCCCCCTGCACCAGTGCCACCAGTCTGCACCAGTGCGCCCAGCATCCCCATATCCCAGCCTGCTGCACCAGCTCCCCTGGTCCAGCCTCACGCTCCCAGTGTAACCCAGTATCCCCAGTCTGCCCCAGTCCCACCAGTCCAGCCCTGCACCCCCAGTGTAACCCAGTATCCCCAGCCTGGACCAGTCCCCCCTGTCCGTGCCAGTGCCCCATCTGTCCCAGTACCTCCCAGTCTGCCCCAGTCCCCCCCAGTCTGTCCCAGTACTGCCTGGTCTGCCCGTCTTCCCCAGCACCTCCCTGTCCATCCCCATATGCCCCAGTCTCTCCCAGTCCCCCCCATCTGCCCCAGCACCTCCCAGTCTGTCCCAGTGCCCCTCAGTATCCCCAGCACCCCCAGTCTGCCCAATGACCCCAGTCCATCCCAGTGTCCCCAGTCTGTCCCAGTCCCCCCAATACATCCCAGTCCCCCCCCGTCTGCCCCAGTGCCCACAGTCCATTCCCATCTGTCCCAATCCCCCCAGTCCATCCCAGTGCCCCCAGTCCATTCCAGTGTCCCCAATCCATTCCAGTGCCCCCAGTCAGTCCCAGTCCCCCAGTGCATCCCAGTGTCCCCAGTCCCTCACAGTCCTCCATCCATCCCAATGCCCCCAGTCTGCCCCAGTCCCCTCAGTCTGCCCCAGTCCCCCCAGTCCGTCCCAGTGTCCCCAGTCTGCCCCAGTGCTCGCAGTCCATCCCAGCGCCCCCAATCTGTCCCAGTCCCCCAGTGCATCCCAGTGTTCCCAGTCCTTCACAGTCTCCCATCCATCCCAGCGCCCCCAGTCCATCCCAGTCCCCCCAGTCTATCCCAGTGCCCCCCATCTGTCCCAGCGCCCCCAGTCTGTCCCAGCGCCCCCAGTCTGTCCCAGTCCCCCCAGTCTGTCCCAGTGCTCCCAGTCCATCCCAGCGCCCCCAGTCTGTCCCAGTCCCTCCAGTCTATCCCAGTGCCCCCCGTCCGTTCCAGTCCCCCCAGTCTGCCCCAGTGCTCCCAGTCCATCCCAGCGCCCCCAGTCCATCCCAGTCCCCCCAGTTTGTCCCAGTCCCCCCAGTCCATCCCAGCGCCCCCAGTCCATCCCAGTCCCCCCAGTCTATCCCAGTGCCCCCCGTCCGTCCCAGTCGGGGCCGGGCAGGCCGAGGCCGGTGGCGGGGGGTGTTTACGCAGGCCGTGCCCCCCGCTGTCCCCCCCGCTGTCCCCCCCACTGTCCCCCAAGCTGAGCAAACAGATGACGCGGGCGCCACGTGCTGGGCCCCCGCCCCGGCCCCACGGGGGACACAGGCATCCGACCCCCCCCCGCCGCTGCCCGGGCCAGCCCAGTCCTCCCAGTTGCCCCAGTTGCCTGCCGAAGGTGGCGGGGGGGGAGGCTGGCGCCACGCACACGCGTGTGCCCCTGCCCGTGCGAGGGTCCTGCCCCGCCGCCGCCCCCGCCCCGCGCAGCTGCTGCCCGTGGGCGGCAGGAATGTGGCAGCCGGGGGGACACGGGGACACGGGGACACGGGGGGGGGGAGCCGTGCCGCCACCACCCCCCCCCGCCGCTCACGCCAACACGCGTGTGCACGCACCCGTGGGGCGGTGGGGGGGCCCGGGGGGCCCGGGGGGCACCCGGGGGGTCCGGGGGGACCTGGGGGGCTCGGGGGGGTCGGGGGCTGCGCCCCGCTGCTGGGCACGGAGGGGACGCGGGGACCCACGCGCCGCGACCGCTCCACGCGGGGGCGGGGCCTGGGGCGGGGAGAGGGCGGGGCCCCGGCGGTGGGCGGTGCGTCCGGAGCACTCGGCCCCGCCCACTTCCCCGAGCACCGCCCCCCCCCATTGCGGGGGGGGTCCGGGGGGGGTGGGGGGGGCGTGAGGGCTCGGTGCCCCCGCCCACCTGAGTGTCCCCTTGCCCTTGGTGTCATGGGGGTCTTGGTGTCCCCTGCCCTCCCTGGGGGTCCCCATGTCCTTTGAGACCCCCCCCCCGCCCACCTTGGGGTCCTCGGGTCCCTGGAGACCCACCCACCCACCCTGGGGGTCCCCATCTCCTTAGAGACCCCCCTGCCCGCCCTGGGGGTCCCCATGTCCTTTGAGACCCCCCCGCCCACCCTGGGGGTCCCCATGCCCTTGGAGACCCCCCCGCCCACCCTGGGGGTCCCCATCTCCTTAGAGACCCCCCTGCCCACCCTGGGGGTCCCCATGCCCTTGGAGACCCCCCCCGCCCGCCCTGGGGGTCCCCATGCCCGCAGTGCTACGGGGCTCGCAGTGCATGGGGGGGGCACAGGGTGCGGGTGTCACCCCTCACCGTCCCCTCCGTCCCCCCCGCAGGTCCCTGTGCCCACCCGCGCCCGCTCCCAGGACACCCAGACCACGACCACCCATGGGGTGCCGGAGTGGGGCAGTGCCCCCCCCCCTTTTTTCCCCCAAACCTGCTGGGGGGGGGGGCACCCATGGGATTGGCACCCCCCGAGCCCAGCCGCACCCCCCAAACTCAGGACCCCGCACCCCAAGACCACCACGGTCAGCGAGGGGGGGGGTGTAAGGGGGTTTATTAAAAGAAAGCGCGGCGGGGAGCGACGGGGCGCCCAGCGCCCCCCGGGGCCATCACCGCGCCTCGGGGCTGGCCAGGGTGCCGTTGCTCTCCCGGGGGGGTGGCGGGGTCCCCCCCTCCCTCCGCCGCCGCCGCCTCCTCCAGCGGCTGGTCCAGGCGGCTGGGGATGGACCAGTAGAGGTGGGCATCGCGGCGAGCGGCCGCCGCCGCCAGTTGCCGGGCGCTGCAGGCCGGGGTGGGCACCGGCACGGTCTGGTGGAAGCCCCCGTAGTCCACCTCGTAGAAGCCCTCCTCCAGGCTCAGCAGCGGGGTGAAGCGGTGGCCCCACAGCACCTCGTCCGCCAGGTACGAGCTCCGAGCCTGGCACGTCATCCCTGCGCCGGGCAAGCAGGGGGCAAGCGGTGGGCAAGCGGGGGGCAACCGTCCCCAGCCCGGGGCCGGGGGGGGCTGGCGGGGTGCCCCTCGGCAATGGGGAGGTGCGAGGGGCACCCTGACCCCGGCTGGGGCGGCCGTGCTGCACCCGCTGCAGGGGGTACCCCCATATCTGCAGCACCCAGAGCATGGAGGAGCCCAGTCTGTGCAGCACCCAGTGCATGGGGCACCCTGGTCCTGGCTGGGGGGGGCTGTGCCGCACCCAGTGAGTGAGGCACCCCGATACGTGCTGCACCCGCTGCAGGGAGCACCCAGACCCTGGCTGGGGGGGCTGTGCTGCACCCAGTGGGTGAGGCACCCCGATACGTGCTGCACCCGCTGCGGGGAGCACCCAGACCCTGGCTGGGGGGGGCTGTGCTGTACCCGCTGCAGGGAGCACCCCAATATGTGCTGCACCCGCTGCGGGGAGCACCCAGACCCTGGCTGGGGGGGCTGTGCTGCACCCGCTGCGGGGAGCACCCAGACCCTGGCTGGGGGGGCTGTGCTGCACCCGGTGCATGGAGCACCCCGATATCTGCAGCACCCAGCGCATGGGGTCCCCAGGTCCTGGGGGGGGTCTGTACAACACTCGGTGCATGGAGCACCCCGATATCTGCAGCACCCAGTGCATGGGGTCCCCAGGTCCTGGGGGGGGGTCTGTACAACACCCAGTGCATGGAGCACCCCGATATCTGCAGCACCCAGCGCATGGGGTCCCCAGGTCCTGGGGGGGGGGGTCTGTACAACACCCGGTGCATGGAGCACCCCGATATCTGCAGCACCCAGCGCATGGGGTCCCCAGGTCCTGGGGGGGTCGGTCTGTACAACACCCGGTGCGAGGGGCACCCCGATATCTGCAGCACCCAGTGCATGGGGTCCCCAGGTCCTGGGGGGGGGTCTGTACAACACCCAGTGCATGGAGCACCCCGATATCTGCAGCACCCAGCGCATGGGGTCCCCAGGTCCTGGGGGGGGGTCTGTACAACACCCAGTGCATGGAGCACCCCGATATCTGCAGCACCCAGCGCATGGGGTCCCCAGGTCCTGGGGGGGGGGGGTCTGTACAACACCCGGTGCGAGGGGCACCCCGATATCTGCAGCACCCATTGGGGGGGGGGGCGTCCCAATCCTGGCTGGGGGGGGCAGAGCGTGGGACACCCCAGTGACCAGGGGACAGGCGGGGACCTCAGGGGCTGTCGCTGTCATCGGGGTCCCCTCCCCAAGCTCCTCGGGGGGGCCGGGCCAGGCAAGGGGGTTGTTCTGGGTGGGGGGACCCACATCCAGGCTGAGCCTGGGGTGAGGGCGGGGATTCGGGGTCCCCTCCCAGCCAGGACTGGGCAGGAACTGGGCCACGGGGACGAGATGTCCCCACGCGAGTGAGATGTCCCCATGGAGGTGAGGTGTCCCCGTGAGGTGTCCCCATGAGGTGTCCCCATGGAGGTGAGATGTCCCCATGGAGATGAGGTGTCCCCGTGGAGATGAGGTGTCCCCATGAGGTGTCTCCATGGAGGTGAGATGTCCCCATGGAGGTATCCCATGGAGATGAGGTGTCCCCGTGGAGATGAGGTGTCCCCATGAGGTGTCCCCATGGAGGTGAGGTGTCCCCATGGAGGTATTCCCACAGAGGAGATGAGGTATCCCCATGGAGATGTCCCCACGGAGGTGTCCCCATGGAGATGAGGTGTCCCCACAGAGATGAGGTGTCCCCACGGAGATGAGGTGTCCCCAAGCGCATCCCACCCCCCAGCTGCCGCCGGCGTCCCCGTTACCTGTGGCCTCCACCATCCCCTCGAGGATGACGACGATCTCGAAATCGTCCTTCTCCAGCTGGTGCCGCGAGACGTCCCAGAAGGGGCTGCGCTCGTCGATCTCGTGGCTGATGATGAGGGGCGAGACGAGGAAGAGGCGGTCGTCGCCCGTCTCGAAGCCCACGCTCAGGTCGGTCTGGTCCAGGGGGGATGAACTCGCCCTCCTGCGTCTGCTTGGACTTGATGAGCTTGGCGCGGATGGAGGCCTCCACGATGTGCGAGTCCCGCAGGTCGCCCACGCGAAACATCAGGCAGAGGCGGTCGTCCCGCAGGGAGACCACGGCGTGGGAGGAGAAGACCAAGGTCTCGGCTCGTTTGTTGGGCTGGGAGATCTTCACGAACATGCAGCCCACCATGAAGGCGTTGACCATGGAGCCCAGGATGGCCTGGAGCAGCAGCAGCACGATGCCCTCGGGACACTTGTCGGTGATGACGCGGTGGCCGTAGCCGATGGTGGTCTCCGTCTCGATGGAGAAGAGGAAGGCGGAGACGAAGCCGTTGAGGTTGTTGACGCAGGGCGTCCAGGCGTGGTCCTCCAGGTGGTCCAGGTCCCCCCGGCAGTAGGCGATGAACCACCAGATGAGGCCGAAGAAGAGCCAGGTGACGGCGTAGGCGAGGATGAAGACGAGGAGGCTGAAGCGCCACTTGAGGTCCACCAGGGTGGTGAAGATGTCGGTGAGGTAGCGGTAGGTCTCCCGCACGTTCCCGTGCTGCACGTTGCACTTGCCGTCCTTCTCCACGTAACGCTGGCGCTTGCGGGTGCCGGCCCCTCGCCGTCGCGGGGGGACCGGGGGGGCCTTCGCCTCCCCGGGGACCCCCTCGGGGACCCCGCAAAAGGCGGCGTTGTCCTGCGCCATCGCCCCTCAGAGGCTGCGGGGGGGAAGGGGTTAATGGCGCCGCTCGCCCCCTCCAAACTGGGGGGACTGGGAGGGGATGGCGGCGGCAGCTGGTGCGTGGGGGGGGGCTGCGGGGACGCCTGGGTCCCCCCGGGTCCCTGGGCGGGGGGGAAACTGAGGCACGGGAGCGCCCAGGGGTGCTGAGCCCACGCGCGTGCGCTCATCCATGCACACGCGTGTGTACACACGCGCACATGCCGGCACACGGATGCTTGCAGACGCACTCACGTGCACGCACACGTGTACACACACGCTCGCCCACGCCTGCTCACACGTGTATGCAGCTGCTTGCAGGTGCACACGCGTGCACACACGCGTGCATTCACATGTGCACGCGTGCGTGCAGCGCCAGAGCGCACACACCTCGGACACACACGTGAGCAGGCATGCACACGTGTGCACAAGCCCCCGGGGACATGCGCTGGCGGCTGCAGGCCCACGCGTGCACCCCGAGGGGCTCCTTGCACGCTCCTGTGCCCCGAGATGGAGTGTGCAACATCCGGACCGATGGCGGCACGCACGCGTGCACACGGAGCTGGGCCCCGTGCACACACGCATGCACGCACACATGCACACACGCATGCACACAGAGCTGGGCCCCGTGCACACCCGTGTGCACGCACACGTGCACACACGCATGCACACAGAGCTGGGCCCCGTGCACACACGCATGCACGCACACGTGCACACACGCATGCACACAGAGCTGGGCCCCGTGCATACACGCATGCACGCACACATGCACACACGCATGCACACGGAGCTGGGCCCTGTGCACACACGCCTGCACGCACACACGCGCACACGCGTGCACACACCGCTGGGCCTTGCACATGCAGCTCCTCCTTGCACACGCAGCTCCTCCTTGCACACGCACCCCCTCCGCCTGTGCCCCCCCCGGCCCGGGGGCCCTGCGGCACCCAGCTGTGCCCCCCCCCCCCCCCGTGGGGCTCCCCACTCCCACCCGGGTCCTGGGGGCAGAGCGGTGGCGGGGGGGAGGGGGGAACCCCGCGGTCTGTGAGGGGGGGGGGCCCTGCGCACCCCCGGAGAGGGGGGGTCCCCGCTGCCACCCCCGTGTGCCGCGGCGGGGGGGGGGCGCAGGGGGGGCGGCAGCCGCCCCCCGCCCCCCCCCGGGCCGTGCCCCCCCCCCCGGCCCCGCACTCACCGCTCGCCCCGCGGCCGCCGCTCCCGCCGGGCCGCGCAGCCCCGCTGCGCTGCGCGCATGGCGCAGGGGGAGCGCAGCGCCCGGCCGCACCGGATCGCTCCCGCCCGGCCCCGGCTCGGTCCGCGCTCGGTGCCGCTCCCGGTGCCGCTCCCGGTGCGGCCCCCCCCGCCCCCCCCGCCGTTCCCTTGGCCGCGCTCCCGCCGTTGCCCGGCAACGGCTGCGCCCCGGGAGCGCGCGGCTAAAAATACCGACCCGCGCCCGCCCCCCGCGGCCCCGCCCGCCCCCGCGCCCCCCCTCGCGTGACCCCCGCACCCCCCCACGCGTGACCCCCCCCGCCCCGGGCGGGCAGGGCCGGCGGGGGCCGCGGTGCGGGGCACACGCGTGGGAAAGCGGCGGGGGGGGGGCGCGGGGCGGGCGTGGGACGGGACCGGGGGGACACGCGCGTGACGTGGGGGTGACACAGGGCACAGCGGGGGGGGGTCCTGCACACGCGTGTGACACCGGGCACGGCGCGGGGTGCGCGCGAGGTCCCGCCCGCCCCGCTGGCCCAGAGCCCCCCCTCACTAGCCCAGGGCTCTCCATCACTAGCCCGGAGGCCCCTCCCCCGCCACTAGCCCAGAGCTCCCTCTTACTAGCCCAGGATCCCCATCACTAGCCCGGAGGCCCCCCCCGCCACTAGCCCAGAGCTCCCTTTTACTAGCCCAAGGTCCCCCTCACTAGCCCAGAGCTCTCCATCACTAGCCCGGAGGCCCCCCCCCCCAGCCCAGGATCCCCCTCACTAGCCCCGGGCTCCCCATCACTAGCCCGGAGGCTCCCCCCCCCGCTAGCCCAGGGTCCCCCTCATTAGCCCAGCCCGCCCCCCCCCAGCCCAGGCCCCCCCCATCACTAGCCCAGGGCTCTCCATCATTAACCCAGACACCCCCCCACTAGCCCAGCCCCCCCCCCCCCACTAGCCCAGCCCCTACCCATCACTAGCCCAGGCCCCCTCATCACCAGCCAGGACCCCCCCAGCCCTGGCCAGGACCCCCATCACTAGCCAGGGCTCCGTGGTCACTAGCCACCCCCCATCGGTGGCCAGGCCCTCCCCCGGGGTCGCCTCCGGGAGCCCCCGCGCAGCCCCGACCCCCCCCCCCGGGCGGACAAAGGCGCTTTGTGCCGCGGCCCCGGGGAACCGGTCCCGGCCCGGGAACAGCGGGGCCTTGTGCGGGGCGGCCGCGCCCCGCGCTCCCCCGGAGCCCCGGCTCCGCACCCCGCACCCCCCGGGGGCAGCACCGGCCCCCACGGGGGGCGGGGGGGGGGGTCACCCCCCGTGTGCGTGGCTGGGCACACGCGTGACAGCAGCCCCCGCCCCGCTCGGGCCGGTCCCACGCACAAGGATGCTCCGGGGCGGGGCGGGGGTCGGCAGCGGGGCCCTGGGGACCCCCCCGGTGGGCGCTGCTGTGGCCGGGGGGCTCTGCCCGGGGCCGGTACCGGAGCCCTGGGACCCCGCCCGGCCCCTGCCCGGTACCGGAGCCCCGGGACCGCGCCCGCACCCTGCCCGGTACCGGAGCCCTGGGACCGTGCCCGCACCCTGCCCGGTACCGGAGCCCTGGGACCGCGCCCGCACCCTGCCCGGTACCGGAGCCCCGGGACCGCGCCCGCACCCTGCCCGGTACCGGAGCCCTGGGACCCCGCCCGGCCCCTGCCCGGTGCCGGAGCCCTGGGACCCCGCCCGGCCCCTGCCCGGTGTCGCAGCCCCGGGACCCCGCCCGGCCCCTGCCCGGTGCCGGTACCGGTGGCTGCGGGCGGGGTCCCCTCGCCCCCCCCCGTGGCCGGTAACGTGACCCGGTGCGGGCCGGCTCGTTTTCCACCCCATTAACCCCCGTCCCGCCCCCGGCGGCTCCTCCCCGCCCCGGGCCCCCTCCCCGGCCCCGCCAATCGGTGCCAGCCGGGCCCGGCGAGGCGGCCCGGGCCGGGGGGGGGGGGGCAGGCGGGGGGGCCCGGCCCGGCCCGCCGCCGCCGGCCCCGCCGAGCCATAAAGCCCATGGGGAGCCGGCGGCGGCGGGGCTGAGCGAGGCCGGGACCCCGGGCGCCCTGGGGCCCTCCCCGAGCAAGGTAAGGGCGGCCGGGGGGGGGGCCCGGGGGGCCCCGGGGGTCCCCGTCCCCTCCGGGGCGCCCCGAGGGCTGCGGGCGCCTGCCAGCGCCGCTGGACCGGTGTCGGTCCCTGGGTCCCCGGAGTCCCCGGGACCGGGACCCCGTAACCCCACGTCCCCGGAGCCCCGCGTCCCTGTGTCCCTGTAGAGCTACGTCCCTGTGTCCCCCATCCCCCTCGTCCCCCGTAGCCCCCTGTCCCCGTGTCCCCCGTAGCCCCATGTCCCTCTGTCCCCCGTAGCCCCATGTCCCTCTGTCCCCTGTAGCACTGCATCCCTGTGTCCCCATCTCCCCACATCCCTGTGTCCCATGACCCCATAACCTCATGTCCCCGTGTCCCATGTCCCCGTGGCCCCATATCCCCCCACAGCCCCGTGTCCCATGTCCCCGCGTCCCTGTATCCCTGTGTCCCCGTCTCCCCCTCTACCCCACATCCCGCTGTATCCCCATGTCCCCATTCCGCACATCCCCACGTCCCCGTGTCCCCCTGCCCCGGTACCCCATGTCCCCAAGTCCCCATGTCCCCATGTCCCCGTGGGTGTCCCCCTTCTCTCCCCAGCACAGGGGGACCTGGAGGGACAGAGGATGGAGGGGCACAGCAGCCCCCAGCCGTGCCCACCCCGCTCCCCCCCGGGCTTCTCCAGGGCCACCCGTCCCCGAGATGTCCCCACAGCCCCCGGCTACGAGGCCTGAGGCCCCGGGGGTGGCCCCTTCCCCCCCCCAGGAGGTGACCCCCCCCCAAGCACCTCGCTCTTCCCGGGTCCCCCCCACTGGTGTAACGATAGCGGGTGGCCTCAGCCTGGCGCTGGGGAAGGTTCGTCCCCGCCGCGGGCTCGGGTCCCCGGGGCCGGGACGTTTCAAGGGCGTTTGGGTGGAGGGGGCTGGAGCGTCCCCGTCCCCCCCAGGTCCCCGCGGTGGGCAAGTGGGGACCCGCCGGGCTCTGGGTTAGCGGCTGTGGGTTAACTGGGCTGTGGGTTAACTGGGCTGCAGGTGAACTGGGCGGTGGGTTAGCCACGCTGGATTAGCTGGGCTGTGGGTTAACTGGGCTGTGGGTTAACTGGGCTGCAGGTGAACTGGGCGGTGGGTTAGCCACGCTGGATTAGCTGGGCTGTGGGTTAACTGGGCCGTGGATTAGCTGGGCTGTGGGTTAACTGGGCCGTGGATTAGCTGGGCTGTGGGTTGGCTGGGCTGTGGGTTAACTGGGCTGTGGGTTGGCTGGGCTGTGGGTTGGCTGGGCTGTGGGTTAACTGGGCTGTGGGTTAGCTGGGCTGTGGGTTAACTGGGCTGTGGGTTAGCTGGGCTGTGGGTTAACTGGGCTGTGAGCTACACGGGCTGGAGATTAGCTGGGCTGTGGGTTAACTGAGCTGTGGGTTAACTGGGCTGTGGGTTAGCTGGGCTGTGGGTTAACTGGGCTGTGGGTTAGCTGGGCTGTGGGTTAACTGGGCTGTGGGTTAGCTGGGCTGTGGGTTAACTGAGCTGTGGGTTAACTGGGCTGTGGGTTAGCTGGGCTGTGGGTTAACTGAGCTGTGGGTTAACTGGGGTGTGGGTTAACTGGGGTGTGGGTTAACTGGGCTGTGGGTTAGCTGGGCTGTGGGTTAGCTGGGCTGTGGGTTAACTGGGCTGTGGGTTAGCTGGGCTGTGGGTTAACTGGGCTGTGGGTTAACTGGGCTGTGAGCTGCCCGGGCTGCAGGTTAACGGGGCTGGGGGTTAGCGAGGCTCTGGGTTAGTTGGGCTGGGGGTTAATGGGGTCAATGGGGCCGGCTGGAGGGGGCTGCGGTTACCGGTGCTGGTGCCGTGGATGGCTTCTCCGATGGCTACCGAGGGCTGAGCCGCGCCGGCGCCGGCCGCCCCTGGGGAGCGGGGTGGCCGTGGGGACGCCCCGCTGCCAGCCCCGCTGCCAGCCCCACTGCCAGCCCCCAGCCCCCCTTATCCGCCCCATCGGCGGCACCGGCGCCGCGGGGGTCCCGCGGGAGCCCCACGCCCGTGGACCCGCTGGACGCGCTGTGGGGGCAGCTCGAAAAAGGGCCAAACCAGGCTTTTTTCACCCCAGTCTGTGGCCTCCGCTGATGGCTGACGAGGCTTGAGTAGCACTGGGGGGAAAAAATCAAAATCATCATTTTGGGGGTCCCCGCGGTGCTGCGGGGGAGGATGGGGGTCCCCATCGCCGCCGTGGCTGGGGTGGGGAGGGGGCCCCGGCTCCTGGCCCCCCACGGCGTTTCCCGGGTGTGGGCGGCAGCGTGAAGGGCGCGGGGACGTTCCTTCCCCGGGGGGGCCCCGTCACCAGCCCCAAATTTGGGCTCAAACTGGTCCGGCCTCAATAGGGGGGGTGCAGGGGAGGATGGGGGGGTCCGCAGGACGAGGAGGAGGTGGCCGGGGGACCCAGGCGTCCGCTGGCGCAGCGGGGTGGGTGGCGGGGGGCCGCAGGGCCCTCCGGGACCCCCGCTGGGGGCCGTGCTGGCGGCGGGGCGCGCGGGGCCCTGCATGCTAACGAAGGGCTTCGTCAAAGCGCCTTTGTGCCCCGCCAGCTCCATTGAGGCCTCTCCTCCGGGGCGCACAATGGCCCCACTGTCCCCGTCCCCGTCCCCCCCCCCCGCCAGCCCCGCGCGGCCGCCCCACACCCCCAGCCCCGCGGGACCTGCAGCCCCCGCTGCCCCAACCCCGCCGTGGGGTTGGGGTCCCCTCTCCCCCATTCCCAGTTGCCGCCAGTACGGTGGAGCCCAGTGCCCCAGTTTCGGGATGGGGGGGATGCCGCTGGCGGGGAGCCCGGCCATGGCTGGCACCACGCGGGCATGGGAACGGTGCCCGGGCCGATGGTGCCAGCGGGACGCGGCAAGGGGGGACGTGTCCCCGTGTCCCCCCCAGCCCACAGCGGACCCCCCAGGTGGGGCTGGACCCCTGGGTTCACTCCCAGCGCTGAGCATCCCCGGGGGGAAACCGAGGCACGGGGGCGAGGGGGGTTAATGGGTAACCGGCCCGGCCGTGGCGGCAGCGGCTCTGCCCGCGGGCACCGTCCCCGTGCTGGGAACAAGCTCCAGCTTGTCACAACCCGTGTCCAGGCGCGGGAGCCTGGCCGGGGGGCACGGGGGCACGCGGCCCCTGACGGGGGCTTTATGGGATGCAGTGACCCCAGAAATGGGGGAGGAGCGGGCAGAGACCCCAAAAAGGGGTGTGAGGACCCCCCCAGAAGGGGTGCAGGGGACCCTGGGGTGTGCAGAGACCCCCCCAAACCACCCCCCAGAAGGGGTGTGGGGGACCCTGGAAGGTGAAGAGACCCCGAAAGAGGGGTGCAGGGGCCCTGCAGGGGTGGGAAACCCCCAAAGAGGGGTGCTTGGGCCCCAAACAGGGTGCAGGGACCCCAAAGAGGAGGCCAAAGGGACCCCAGAGGAGCCGAAGGTCTTTGGGGGGGTGCAGGGACCCTGAGGGGCTGCAGGGACGCTGTGTCCCCGTGGGGACGTGGCTGGGGATGGGCCGGTGCCTGTCACTGCCCGGCGTGGGCAGGGAGCGCTGGGGATGCGGTGGCTTTGGGGACACGCGGTGGCTCTGGGGACGTGGTGGCTCTGGGAACATGGTGGCTTTGGGGATGTGTGGTGCCTCTGGGGACACGCGGTGGCTCTGGGGACATGGTGGCTCTGGGGACATGGTGGCTCTGGGGATGTGTGGTGGCTCTGGGGACATGGTGGCTCTGGGGACATGGTGGCTCCGGGGATGCGTGGTGCCTCTGGGGACACGCAGTGGCTCTGGGGACATGGTGGCTCTGGGGACATGGTGGCTTTGGGGATGTGTGGTGCCTCTGGGGACACACAGTGGCTCTGGGGACCCCCAGCAGCTCAGCTGGGATGGCGCAGGTCTGTGTCCCCGGTGCCACCGTCCCCTCCGCGGGGCCTTTTGCCAGGAGGGGATGTGGCGCAGCCGGGACGGTGCGCGGGGTGAGTGCAGGGACACCGGGCTCCAAGGAGACCCCCCATGGTGCCACCTCGTCCCCGGTGTCCCCGGTGTCCCCGGCACGCTGCCCTGCTGCATCCATGGCGGAAACCGCGGCGGGGCCAAACGCTGGCGTGGGCTGAAAGGCCCTTTCTGTGCCGGCGACGGCGGCCGGGGCTGGCAGGGGACGGGGACAGGGACGGGGACGGAAATGTGCCTGGCGCTGCCACCAGCCGTTTGTCCCTGTCACCTCCCATTCATCCTCCTTCCTCTTCCTCCCGCCCAGCCAGGACGCCTGGGTCCCCTCCCCAGGACGAGGGGGGCACGGGGGGAGCTGGCAGGGGACAGAGGGGACAGGGGTGAGTTGGAGAGGGACAGACACACAGACGGACAGGTGGGTGGGTGAGTGCGTAAATGGATGGACGGACGGACAGACAGGTGAGAGCTCACCTGGATGGAAGGATGGACAGAGGGATGGCTGGACAAACGGACGCATACGGGGATGGACAGACAGGTGCATGGATCCATGCATACATGGACGGATGATGGATGGATACAGGGGTCGACGGACAGACAGACAGACGACTGGCTGGGGAGGAGGGATGGAGGGGCAGGTGGATCGAGTCTGGAGGGACAGACGGACGGACAGCGGGTGGACGAGCAGAGGAATGGAGAGGCGATGGATGCGCGGTGAGACAGGAGGACAGACGGACGGGTGGGTGGGTGGATTGGTTGATAGGGAGAGGGACAGACAGCCGGACGGCTGGGTGAAGGCTGGATGGACAGATGGACGGAGGCTGCAGGAGGGGTGGGAGTGAGAGCAGCCCCCGTCGCTGAGGTGCCACGAGTCCGTCGGGTCTCCGCGGCCGGGCCAGGTCCCCTGCGTGTCCCCGCGCTGCCTGGGGACAGCGTGGGGGGGCTCTGACGTCAGACGAATCCTCCCGGCCTCAGCCCCCGCCCGCCACCACGGTGGGAGGGCGCGGCCAGGGGGACGCTGAGGAGGGGCGGAGGGGGGCGAGTCCCCCTCGTAGCTCCCACCCACCCACGCCCCAGCGCACCCCCACATCTGTCCGTGTCCCCCACATCTGTCCGTGTCCTCCACATCCTTCCTCCCCACCCCCCCCCTCGGCTCCCTCCCATCCGCTCAATGAGCGCCGAACTCCGTTCTCACCCCCCGTCCATCCTCTCTGTCCCTCTGTCCATCCCCCAGCTCCAGCCATTGCTTTGCTCATCCATCCATCCTCTTACCACCCCCATACATCCACCTATCCAGCCAGCCTCTGCCTCCTCCAGCCAGCCATCATCCCTCTTCTTCATCCATCCTCTCCATCCTTCATCCCTCCCTCCCTCCATCTTCTCCATCCATCCTCTCCATCTTCTCCATCCTTCATCCATCCATCCTCTCCATCCTTCATCCATCCCTCCTTCCCTCTTCTCCATCCCTCCCTCTTCTTCATCCATCTTCCCACCTATCCCTCCTCTACATCTATCCCTCTTCTCCATCCTCTCCATCTTCTCCATCCTTCATCCCTCCCTCCCTCCCTCCATCTTCTCCATCCATCCTCTCCAACTTCTCCATCCTGCCATCATCCCTCTTCTTCATCCATCCTCTCCATCCTTCATCCCTCCCTCCCTCTTCTCCATCCATCCTCCCACCTGTCCCTCCTCTACATCTATCCCTCTTCTTCATCCTCTCCATCCTCTCCCTCCTTCATCCATCCCTCCCTCTTCTTCATCCATCCTCTCCCTCCTTCATCCATCCCTCCCTCTTCTCCATCCCTCCCTCTTCATCCATCTTCCCACCTGTCCCTCCTCTACATCTATCCCTCGTCTTCATCCTCTCCATCCTCTCCATCCTTCATCCCTCCCTCCCTCTTCTCCATCCATCCTCTCCATCCTCTCCCTCCTTCATCCCTCTTCTCCCTCCATCTTCCCACCTATCCCTCCCTCCCTCCCTCCATCCTCTCCCTCCCTCTTCTCCACCCACCAACTCAACCCCCCCACCCCATCCCCAGCTCCCCCCCCCCACCCCTCCAGGACCCCCCTCTCCCAGGTGGCCCCTCCTCACCCCCCTTCCCCATCTCCACCTCTTCCAGATGACGTCGGCCACCAAGGTGTACTACAGCCAGACCACGCAGACCGACAGCCGCCCGCTCATCGGCTCGGGGCTGCGCCGCCGGCGGGTGATGACCAAGGATGGCCGCAGCAACGTGCGGATGGAGCACATCGCCGACAAGCGCTTCCTGTACCTCAAGGACCTGTGGACCACCTTCATCGACATGCAATGGCGGTACAAGCTGGTCCTCTTCTCCGCCACCTTCGCCGGCACCTGGTTCGCCTTCGGCGTCATCTGGTACCTGGTGGCCGTGGTCCACGGGGACCTGCTGGAGTTCGACCCGCCGGCCAACCACACGCCGTGCGTCATGCAGGTGCACACCCTCACCGGTGCCTTCCTCTTCTCCCTGGAGTCCCAGACCACCATCGGCTACGGCTTCCGCTACATCAGCGAGGAGTGTCCCCTCGCCATCGTCCTGCTCATCACCCAGCTGGTCCTCACCACCATCATGGAGATCTTCATCACCGGCACCTTCCTGGCCAAGATCGCCCGGCCCAAGAAACGCGCCGAGACCATCAAGTTCAGCCAAAACGCGGTGGTGGCCCAACACAACGGCAAGACCTGCCTGATGATCCGCGTGGCCAACATGCGCAAGAGCCTCCTCATCGGCTGCCAGGTGACGGGCAAGCTCCTCCAGACCCACCTCACCAAGGAGGGCGAGAGCGTCCGCCTCAACCAGGTCAACGTGGACTTCCAGGTGGACACCTCCTCCGACAGCCCCTTCCTCATCCTGCCCCTCACCTTCTACCACGTGGTGGACGACGCCAGCCCCTTCCGGGACGTGGCCCTACGGACGGGCGAAGGCGACTTCGAGCTGGTGGTCATCCTCAGCGGCACCGTGGAGTCCACCAGCGCCACGTGCCAGGTGCGCACCTCCTACCTGCCCGAGGAGATCCTCTGGGGCTACGAGTTCACCCCGGCCATCTCCCTCTCGGCCAGCGGCAAGTACGTGGCCGACTTCAGCCTCTTCGACCAGGTGGTGAAGGTGACGACGCCCTGTTGCCTCCACGAGACCGTCCGGTTCGGGGACCCCGAGAAGGTCAAGCTGGAGGAGTCCCTGCGGGAGGCGGCGGAGCGGGAGCGGGAGGGAGCACCCCTGAGCGTCCGCATCAGCAACGTCTGAGCGCCCACCGGGACGCTGCCGCCGCCGCCGGAGGTGCCACCAGCCCCCGGAGGTGCCACCGGTCCTGGAGGTGCCACCGGCCCCCGGAGGTGCCACCGGCTCTTCCCCTCGTCCCGTCCTCCTGGGCCGTTTTCCTTGCGGCACAGGGCAGCTCCCTCAGGGACCCCTGTGGGTGCTCGCCCGCCCGCCAGTGGGGCTGTCCCCCCGTCCCAGCCCACCTGGGGACAGGGCCGTCCTTGTCCCCCCTCACCTAACGCTCTGCTAACACCAGCCAGAGACCCCCGGCCCCGCCGCCGGACTCAATCCTGCTGGGAGATGCAGTCCTGGGGTGGGGGGCACGGCCACCTCCAGCCCCCGGGGACACCGCTTCTTGCCGGCTGGGAGCCAGCGCTGCCCGATCCGGCCCCGCTGAGCTGGGGCTGAGCCCCGAGCCGCTCGCTGCACGTGTGGGCAGAGGAGCGGGAGGCTCCGACCTCGTGGGGCCTCTCCCCTTGCCCACGGGACCCCCGATCCCTGGGAAGGCTCAGGCTGGGGGGCGCAGACCCCCTCCCCAGCCCATCTCCCCCCCGCGCCCTCCCCACGGCCCCCAGCCCCACAGCACCCAAACCACCGGCGGCCACGGGGGCACCCCCGCGTCCGGGACCATCGCGCACTCGACAGGGGAAACTGAGGCAGGAGACGCCCCCCTGTCCTCCCCCACCCCCACCCCCAGAGCTGGGCCCTCCTCCCTGCACTGACCCCCCCCCCCCGCTCCGGGCTGCGGGGAAGGGGGTCACACCAGGGCGTCACCGATAATCGGACACGGCTGCGGCGCCGCGTCCCCCCGGGCCGGGCGTCCCCCCGGCCCCGCTCGAGCCCGTCGCTGCTGCTAACGTAGAGCTCTGCTATTAACGCGCGGCCCCGGCTGCCCCCTCTCGCTGCACTGAGGCCAGGTGATACCTATACGTACATATATATATATATATAGTGCGACTAATCTATATATATATAACGGGGAAGGGAGGTTCGGCCCCGGAAGGACTGGCTCGCTGAAGCCCCGCTGCCGCCGGGGCACCCCGAGGTCTCGCTCTCCGTTTCGGGGGAGAAAAGGCGAAGCAGTTACTAAATAAAGGCGATATTGATGGTGGGGAAGGGCTCTGCTGCCTGCGCCGGGGGGGGCTGGGTGTCACCCTCGGGTCCCAACGTCCCCAGGGTCCCCCTCAGCCCCCGAAAGCAGGTGGCGGGGGGGCAGAGCCATCCCCAACCCGTCCCCCCCAGGAAAGGGGACCAGGCGCTCGGTACAAGGACACAGGTTTATTTCTTTCCAGCAGCGGCCACCCGCGGGCTCAGTCCAGCCTCCCCCAGTACAGGGGGGCAACTGGGACCAGCGGGTGGCTGGGACCGGTGCCAGGGGAGGCGCGCTCCCACCCCCCAGGACAGCGGGGGGGACGCGGGGTTACACCAGCCCCCGCCGCAGACCCGGCCCCTCCGAGGGCACGGCCGAGAAACCCCCGGGGACACGGCGCGTCCCCCTGCGCGGGGGCACGGCCAGGACCCGGCTCAAGGGGGGGGGGACAGGAGACCGACCCCCCAGAAGCCATCCGACGGGACGGCAAAGGCAGCAGGTGATACTTAAAAAAATAATAGTTAAAATCACGGCGTAGCTACAGTAATTCGGAAACATTTACAAGAGTTGGTGGCACCGGAGGAGCTTCACACCAGGAAGGAGGACGTCTGCTTGAACTCTCCCTGCGGGGACAAGGGGGACGTTAACGGCGGCGGGTGACGGGGAACGGGGTGGGAGGAGGGCGGCGGGTGGCTGGTTCGCCGCCGTCCCCAGGGAGAGCAGGTCGCGGTGCCCGAGGAGCCCGGCTTGCTCCAAGCAGGGCAGGGACAAGGGGCGCTGGGGACAGGGATGGCACCTGCGAGCCCAGGGGGGCACCGGGGACCGGCCCGCGCCTTCGGGTGCCCCCGGGGAAGGCGCCCGCCTTCGCGCACCCGCCGGGAGGTGACGCAGCCGCGCGGCACCGTCACCGCCCGCCCGGCCCGTACTCACCTCGCTGCGGTGCGAGGGCTGGCTGTAAATCACCTTCTTGCCGGCGGTGCTGCAGAAAGCAAGGGCGTTAGGAGACGTCGCACGGCCCAGAGTCCCCCTCGTCCCCACCCTGAGCACCCGGTGGCACCCGCGGCACCTTCCCAGCCCACGGGCAGGGGCTGGGGGAGGAAGAGACCACCCGTCCCCACTGGTGGAGGAAGAGGAGGCAGGTGGGAGAGGCAGCAGCGTTACGGCTTCACTTACTCTTTTCTCTCTGAAATAAAAGAAACAGAACAGGGGTTTTAGGGGGGGACGGGGGGGGACACGGGGCGAGCGCGTCCCGGGGCGGCCGGCGCGGTACTCACTGCTGAAGAAGCCCCGGCTGTAGGCAAACCAGATGCCGAAGCCCACGAGCGCCAGCACCATCAGCAGCACCACGACCGCGGCCACGATGCCGCCCACGTTGACTTCACCTGGATAGAGAGGGACCGGGACGTCAGAGCGCGGCGGGATCGCGGCACGGAAACCCTCAGCTCGGCACCCGCGGGATCCGGCGGAAATCCCCGTGTGAGAGAGGCCGGAGGGGGCCCCCCGTCCAAACCCAGCTCCGAGAGGGGCTGGCATCGCAGCGGGAGCCAGTTCAGAGGTGGATCGGGCTGCCCGGTCGAGTTTTACGCATCCCCAAGGGCAGCTTTTCCCCCGTCCCCCTCCCCGGCATCGCACCAAGGGCTTATTCCAGCCCGGGCTGTTGGAGGCCATACAGCAAGGTCATTAACGTCACAGCTAATTAACGTCTTTGAACCCGCAAGGGCGAAGGGGCGACGGCATCGCCCCGCACCGTGCACGCCCCAAAACATGACCTGTGCCGGACGCGGCCCAGGCAGAGCCGGGAAAAGCCCCACGCCGGGGAGGGGGGGATGCACGGCACCGGCCTCCGCTGCCGTTCCTTACTGGCTTCCATGTGGATAACGTCCGATTTCTGGGGGGGAGCCCACGTTGTTCATCGCCTCGCAGTGGTAGTCGCCGGTGTCGAAGCCGCTCAGGGGCTCGAAGATCTAAACGGGAGCGGAGAGGTGAGAGCGGGGCAGGGGAAGGCTGGGGGTCGCCAGGTTTGGAGCGCCCCGCACTCACCAGCTCGCCCGTGGCAGGGTCCAGGGTGTAGGAGGAGTTTCTGAAGGTCAGGCTGGTTTTGGGGTCGGGGGGCATCAGCATGCCGTTCCTGTACCAGCGGAAGGTGGGGGGCGGCGAGCCGTCCGTCTCGGTGCATCGCAGCACGGCCTTGCTGCCGATGGTGGCCGAGGTGGGGACGTGGGCCACCGGCTTGGAGGGGGGCACTGCGAGAGAGCGCGGCGTCGGGGCTGGCTCGGCACGGCTCGCGCCGGGGGGCTCGAAGGGCATGGGAGGGCGGGGACGGCGTCCTTCCCCACGCGACGGCGGGGACGAGCTCAGCCAGGGGGACGAGAAGCGGGTGCCGGGACAGCGAAGCCGCGCGAGGGAGGAGCGGGGAGGGGGGCTGGGGGGCGGCCGCACCTTGGACGATGAGGTTCACCTCCGACTTGGCGATCTGGCTGCCGTCCCCCACCACCTCACAGATGTACTTCCCCGTGTCCTCCCGCGTCACCACGCTGAAGTGGATGGTGGTGGGCGAGAACCGGACCCGGTTCTTGTACGGCTCTGCCCAGAGAGAGGAGACGGGGCTGAGAACCGGCTCCGACGGACGGACGGACGGGAGGGACGCCCCGAGCCGGGGTTCCCCGGGGACCTACCTGTCAGCTCTCCCCCGTAGTAGAAGAGGACCAGCGAGGAGCCCTTCTGGAACTTCCACTCGATGCGGGGGTTGTTCCAGCCGGACCGATACGCCGAGCAGGGGATGTCGGCGGCTGCCAGGGGAGAGCGACGCTGCAAGCGCGCGCCACCGCACCAGAGCGGCGCCGTGCTCGCGTCCCGCGGTGGGCGGCAACCCAAACCAGGAGCCCCCGAACCCTCCCCGGTCCAGCCCCACCATCCACCCTCGGCCCCGCGTCCTCTGGGGGTCCGGGGACCTCGGGGTGAACCCCAGGGACCTCGGGGCGAACCCCGTTTGCAGCACTGGAGGTGCTGGGGGATGTTGCTCGGCTGTGCCCCCCCGGGATAACGGGGTGGGGGGCACCGCCGGTGAGCTGGGGGGTGCTGGGGCCGGAGCCGGGCACTCACGCTGGTGTTCAGGCACTTCTTTGGTCTCGGAGGTGACCTGGGCTCCCACCAGGGACGCTGCAGGGGGAAAAAACACGGCTGAGAAACGCAGGGAGGCCCCGGCGATGGGATACGGGGAGCAGGGGAGGCTGCAGCCGGGTCAGGGAGGTCACCGGGAGCCCCGAGGCAGCGGTGACGGTCCCCAGGGCAGGGGTGACGGCATGTTGTGCCGCGCTGCGCGGCGTGTCGCAGCCCCGGGAGCCGGAAAATCCCGTCCTGCCGGCTCTGGGCGCTGCCCGCGTTGTCACGTCGCCTCCCGCCCTGCCCGGTTTCTGCCTGGTTTCGCAGGAAACTGGCCGGGGCGTTTCGCAACTCCCTGCCCTCTGTGCACACACACAGCCACCCCCGCGTCCCCACACACGTGCGCACACGCCTCGTCATAGCCCGCGCACGCGTGTCTCCTGCCCGTCCCCGCGGCCATTGCCGCTGCCAGGCCACGGCGGTGGCAGCGCGGGCTGGTGCTGTCGGTCCGGAGGGTTGGTCCCGGCTGCCGGCCGTGTCCCTTGTCCTGGAGGCCGCTCGAAGCCGGTGTCTCCCAGCACGGCCGCCCCGGCTCCCGGTTTTGGGCCCGGGGAAGGCGGCGATGCCGGCCGGGGAGTCACACCGCGGGGGAAGGTGGTCGCAAACTGGCACGGCCTCGTCCCCAACCCACCTGCACCTTTGCATCCTGAACCGCCGCCAAGCGAAACCAGGCGGCTGGCGGCAGAAATTGGCGATTTTGGGGTGAAACGGAGGGGAAACGGGGCATCTGGTGACCCCAAGCACGGGGCCTGGCACCGCTCCCAAGAGCCAGCGCGGTGGCACGGTGCTGGCTGGGAAGGCCACCGGACCCCCATCGTGGCCGTGTCTTGAACCGTCCCACGGCTCAGGGAGGAGGGGAAAAGGATTTGGGGTTTGTTTGGGTGGATTTGGGGCAGAAACAGCAGAAAGGTGACACCCCGCGGGCCCCGAGGGATCCCTGCGGGGGGAGCCGGAGCAGGGCGGGTCCCCAGGGCGGGCGTCCCGGCCAGGACGTGGGCGCTGCCGGCTCCAGGTCCAAATCGGCTGGGATCGGGTTAATCCCAACCCGCTCCAGGATTGTTCCAGCACAATGGAGGGGACGTCACGGCGGGGACAGGAAGGCCACCGCCGGCCCAGCCCGCTCCCCGCTGACAAACCCCGTAACTTTGGCCTTTGGAAGCGCCGGTGGCGCGGCACCGGCTACTGATTAACCTGGGGCGCAGGGGCACGTCTCGATGCCTGCCGCGGTGGGAGCGGGACAGGGACGCTCCCGTCACCGCGGCGGGGACCCCGCCGGAGCCCGCGGCACGAGGAAACCGTCCGCCCTCGGCCGGGGTGTTTTGCCACGGCGGGTTTCCGGCCCCGGGAAGTGCGGCCAGACCCGCTGCCGGCCCCGCCGAGCCCCCCGCTGCCCTCAGCCCCCCCCCAAATTACCGGGTGTCGGTGAGAAGGTGACGACGGGCCCCGTGGGAGCGGAGCTGCCGGGACGGGGTCAGCGGCGCCGGCACAGCCCTCGCCCCGGTGTCCGGCCGGGAGCGGGGCTCAGCCGGGCGTCACGGCCCAGCGCCACGGGCACCCGTGGGGGTCCCGGGCCCGGTGGCCCCTCCCCGGTGGGGTGGCCCGGCTGGCAAAGGTCTTGTGCACCCACTAACCCAACCATCGACCGCAAATAACGGGGCGGCGGCGGCGGGAGGTCCCGCGGGAGGCGGGCGGACACCGCCGGGTTATTAATAGCCCGTTATCGCGGTCTGTGGCGGCACCGGGGCTCGCCCGTGGGCTCCCCCCACCCCCGTACAAACGGGGCTCCCGTGAGCGGGGACGGCGGACGGCACCGGGGGACCCGCCGCCCGGTACCGGGCCCCCTCCCGGGCAACCCAGCGCCGTCCCCGGGCCCCAGCCGGCAACACCGCGACACCCCCGATACCGGTACCGGCACCGCCCGGGCCACCGGGTCACCGACCGCTACCGGCGCCGCCCCGGGGGACCCCCCCGCTCCCTCTCCGCTACCGGCACTGCCCCGGCACCCCCCGAGCGACCGCTGCCACCCGGTACCGGCCCCCTCCGGGCGACCCACCGCCCCCCCGCTCCCCGGGTACCGGCTGCCCCATTGTCCGGGAACCTCGTGGCCGCCCGCCGGGCACTCACCGGCCGCTGCACCCAGCAGCAGCAGCAGGGGCCGGGGCCCGGGGCCGCCCCGCCGCGCCGCTCCCGCCATGGCCGCCGCCGCCGCCCTGCGCGCCCCCTTCCGCACCAGGTGCGGCCCGGCCCCGCCCCGCCCCGCCCAGGTGGGCCCCGCCCACCGGCACCGCCCACCGGGGGGCCGGGCCAACCCGGCTACGCCCCTCCGCCAGGTGCCGGGGAGCCCCGCCCCTGCCGCGACCCCATTGGCCGCGCCGCCTGTCTCCTCAAGCCGATTGGCTGGCTCGGTCCCGCAGCGTCGGCTTGATTGGCTGAGGTGAAGGGGCGGCGCGCGCGACAGGTGTGAAGAGGGCGAGGCCTACCGGCCAATCAGAGAGAGCGCTTTAACTTCTGGCCAATAGGAGCGCTTTGCGTCCCTCGTGGCGGCCCTCAGGCGGGGACCCGGGCGTTGCCATAGCGACGGGGCCTGCGGCCTCATCGGGCCCTGGAGGGCTCCCAGTACCTTCCAGTGCGTCCCAGTCCCTCCCAGTGTGCCCCCAGTCCCTCCCAGTCCGCCCTCAACACCTTTCAGTGCCTCCCAGCGCCGCCCAGTGCCCTCGCAGCACCTCCCAGTGTGCCCCCAGTACCTCCTAGTGCCTCCAGTCCCTCCCAGTGTGCCCCCAGTACCTTCCAGTGCCCTCCCAGCACCTTCTAGTGCCCTCCCACTGTTCCCAGTATATTCCAGTGCCTCCTGGTGCCATCCCAGTACCTTCCAGTGCTCTCCCAATGTTCCCAGTATGTTCCAATCCCATCCCAGTACCTTCCACTGCCCTCCCAATGTTCCCAGTACAGTCCAGGGCCCTCCCAGTACCTTCCAGTCCCCTCCCAATGTTCCCAGTACCTTCCAGTCCCCTCCCAATGTTCCCAGTATGTTCCAGTCCCCTCCCAGTACCTTTCACTGTCTTCCCAGTGCTCTCCCAATGTTCCCAGTACCTTCCAGGGCCCTCCCAGTGCTCTCCCAATGTTCCCAGTATGTTCCAGTCCCCTCCCAGTACCTTCCACTGCCTTCCCAATGTTCCCAGTACAGTCCAGGGCCCTCCCAGTACCTTCTAGTCCCCTTCCAGGGCCCTCCCAGTGCTCTCCCAATGTTCCCAGTATGTTCCAGTCCCCTCCCACTACCTTCCACTGCCTTCCCAATGTTCCCAGTACAGTCCAGGGCCCTCCCAGTACCTTCTAGTCCCCTTCCAGTGCCCTCCCAGTGCTCTCCCGATGTTCCCAGTATGTTCCAGTCCCCTCCCACTACCTTCCACTGCCTTCCCAATGTTCCCAGTACAGTCCAGGGCCCTCCCAGTACCTTCCAGTCCCCTTCCAGTCCCCTCCCAGTGCTCTCCCAATGTTCCCAGTATGTTCCAGTCCCCTCCCACTACCTTCCACTGCCTTCCCAATGTTCCCAGTACAGTCCAGGGCCCTCCCAGTACCTTCCAGTCCCCTTCCAGTCCCCTCCCAGTGCTCTCCCAATGTTCCCAGTATGTTCCAGTCCCCTCCCACTACCTTCCACTGCCTTCCCAATGTTCCCAGTACAGTCCAGGGCCCTCCCAGTACCTTCCAGCACCCTCCCAGTGTACACCCCATACTCCCAGCGCTCCCCTCTGCTCCTGCTACCCCCAATCCTCCCACGGAGCCACCGTGGCACAGCGATGCCAGGCCCTGACGTCACAGCCCGGTGACATCATGGCCCGGTGACACCGCAGCGACACCGAGCCCCAGCACAGGGGAGGCGGGGGGGCCCTGGGTGCCCCCACCGCCAGGCCCGAGGGTCCCCGCGGGTGCTGAGAGGAGGGGAATAACCTGTAGGACCTGGAAAAACAAATCACTATTTTTATTTATTTTTCGCTTTTTAAATTCAGAGAGTTTTTAAAAAAAAGTCTGGCCCCGCCGGGCCGGGCCAGCCGCAGCGGGCAGGGAGGGGGGGCGGCGGCAGCCCGGGACCCCCGCGTCCCCCGCGTCCCCCCGGGAGGGGACGGGTCTCCCCGCGGGGCCGGGGGCCGAGGCAGTGCTGGGGGGACAGCGGGGCCGGCGCCCGCCTGGCCGAGAGCGTGTGCACGAAGCGCTGGGGACGGGGACGTGAGGGGGGGGACGCGCGGGGCGCCCCGGGGAGACGGCGAGGGGGGGCACGGGGTCGGGGAGGGGGGACACAAACCAAACGGGAGGGTCCTCATGTCACGCCGGGGAGGTGCTCGCTGCCGGGGGTGGGGGTCAGGCGCAAGGCGGGGGCGACCCCCGGCCCCCCCCGCCGGTCCCCGTCCCCGCCGTCCCCGTCAGTGGCTGTCGTTCTTGATGACGATCTCCACGCCGTGCTGGCGGAGCTGCGCCCGCAGGATCAGGTTCTTGTTCTTCAGATCCTCCACCTGGCAGCGGGGAGGAGGAGAGGGTGAGGGCGGGCGCGGACCCCCGCCTCCGCGCCCCGGCGGGACCCCCGGCCGCCTCACCTGCTGCCGCAAGACCTCGTTGTCCATCTGGAGCTGGTCGAGGCCCTGCAGCTCCTCGGAGAGGCGGTGGTTGCTCTGCCGCAGCTCCTGGATGTAGTCGCAGGCTTTGGAGAGGATCCCGCCCTTGCTCTGGGTGAGGGGACGGGGTGAGGGGGTGAGCGGGGGGCTGGGGCACCCCAGCGAGCCT
Organism: Theristicus caerulescens; assembly: GCA_020745775.1. Classification (NCBI taxonomy): domain Eukaryota; kingdom Metazoa; phylum Chordata; class Aves; order Pelecaniformes; family Threskiornithidae; genus Theristicus; species Theristicus caerulescens. The sequence goes on from CM036581.1 coordinate 1,036,224, forward strand.
CGCCCTCGCCCCGCAGCCCCCCGGGGAGACGGCGGGGGGTCCCTACCTGCCCCGACTTGGTGTTCTCCATGGAGCAGTCGGGGATGATCTTGGAGAGCTGCACGATCCAGTTGTTGATCTTGTCCCTGCGCCGGCGCTCCACTGCAAAAAGGGGAGGGCGGGGGGGGCGTCAGCACCGTCCCGAGACCCCCGGCGGGCACCGAGCCTCGCGCCGCGTCCCCGGAGCCCCCGCGCGACCCTCGGTGGGGTGTCCCCCCCCAAAGCTGGGGCTGGGGGTCGCTATCCCTAACTGCACTGAGCCCGGCACCCCCGGGAGAGGGGCAGGAGGGCCGGATCCTGCCCAGCTCCCCGGGCACCCAGCGCCCTGGGCGGCTGGGAAAGCGGAGGTGAAGCACCCAAACGGCCCGAGCTCTGCCCGCGCCGGACCCAGGCCCCTCGGGGTGCTCCTGGGAGGGGGCGAGGACGGGCAGAGTCGATTTTTGGGTCAAACCAGCCCAACGCCCGGGTTTCGGCGGTTTTGAGAAGCCGTTTTCGAAGGCAAAGGCAGGAGGATCCCGGCGGGCGCTTCCACCCGGCCGGGCGGGCACTCGCCCCCGCCGCCGTCTCCTCCTGGCTGGGGGCCGGGCAGGGCCGGGGGCCGCCTGGGTGCCTTACCTGGGCGTGCTCGGGCTTCCCAAGGTTTGAGCTTAATCTTCCGAGCTCTGGCTTCCCCTGCTGCTGCTAATTACAGCTCTCCCAAAAGAGGTTTTACCCTTAACTGACCAGAGCTTTATGTCCCGAGAGCTTTTCCATCTAGGAGGTGGGAATAGACAGCGTTAACCCAGGGACGGCTCCGCTCCCCACGCTGCTGCACGCCACGGTCCCCACCACCGGCCCTCGCCGGTCCCCAGCGCCCCTCGCCGAGGGCGGGATGACCCCCCTCGCCCTGCTGCCGGTACCTTCGTTGTGCTGCGCCCGGCGTTTCTCGTCCCGGGTGGCCCGCGGTGCCTCCGACTTCCTGGGGGGAGAGCGGCGGCGTTGGGCCCTGCGATGCCGGAGGGGATCCGGCCGCATCCCAGCCTCCCCGCACCGGCACGGCGGACGCCTCGCTCCGGCTCCCGGTGCGGACGGGGGAGACCCAGCCCGCTCCCGAAAGCGCCGGACCACCGGAGCGTTCCCCCCGCTTTGCTTGGGCCGGTCTCTGCGTCGGCGCGGCTGAGGGCGGCTGCGACCCCCCCGGGGGGGAGCCGGGGCGGGGTCCGGTACTCACGGGGAGTAGGGGTGGGCGCGGGGGGTGATGGTCCTCTGCGCTCCGCCCTGCAGCACCTCCTGGGGCGACATCATCACGAAGAACTGCCCTGAACGGCCCAAAATGAGAGAGGGGATCAGGCGGGGAGCACCCCGAAACGCCCCGCGGAGGGGACGGCGGCCGCCTGGGGGGTGCCGAGGGACAGGGACGCGAGATCCCCCCGCGCCGGCCGTACCCGTGGGGGTGGGCTGCCCCAGGAGGGCCTCTGAGTTCTGCGTGGTGACGACGGCGGTGGCCGTGGTCCCCGCGCCGGCGGAGGTGCTGGTGTCGGCCACGGCCGTGGTGGGGAAATAGGTGTAGTGAGTCTCGGTGGCCGTGGCCTCTGTCTCCACCGCATCCTCGCTGGTGAAGGCGCCCTGGATGACGGCCTGGAGGAGAGGGACGACGGCGGGTGCCACGGTGGGACGGGGCGCCGAGGCCGGCCCCGCTCCCACGTGGCACCAGCAGCCGGCACCGGCACCCACCTGTGTCATGGACTGGGCGGCGGGGTAGCCGCTGATGGCGCTGGTGCCCTCCGTCTGTCCGTCCAGCTGTCCGTCGGCCACTTGGATCACCCTGTACATCACCTGCCGGGAGAGCCGCGGCTGTGGGGACGGGCGGCGAGGCAGCGGCTCAGCCCGCCCACGGCCAACCCCGGCCTCCAGACCGGCCCGGCGCAGGACCAGGCCACGGCGCTCCCCTCCCGGCTGCGAGCGAGCCAGTGGGCGCTCCGCACCGGCCGAGCCCCGCTCCGACCCCCAAACGCCCCAGCCCGAGGGTCTGCGTACCTGCGTCCCGCCGTTCTCTGTGCGAAAGACATACTTGATGTTGGGGTCGGGGAAGGTGGCCGCGGACTGGATGCTGGCAATGGCGACGCTGGTGGGATCCTCACCTGTGGCCACTGCACCTTAAGGCAAGAAGCGGGGAGGGAAAGAAAGCCCATGACGGGGAAGGGGCCGGGGCTCCCGTGGCACGGAGGGGAGCTCAGAGCCGTCCCCTCCCTCCCAGGGGCAAGGACGCGGTCTGGCATTAGCCCAGCATGTGCCTCTAGCCACACGGTGCCTGATGCTGGGGCTAAACCGGGCACGGCTGGGGCTTGGGGCCTCCTTGCGCGGCCCCCAGGGCATCCTGAGCCCCAAGACCCCCACGCTGCAGGGGGTCCCCGCTCACCTTCCTGGATTTGCACCGTTCCCTCTTCCGTCTCGGCTGCTTTCTGCTGCCTGCAAGGGCGAGGGGAGGCGGGTGAGGCTGGGGACCCCCGCCATCCCGGCGCCGGGACCGCCCGCACGTCACCCGCTCCCCTCGACAGCCGCAGCCCGCTGTCGGCCTGACCGGCCTCCTCACCGGCCCCCGTTATCCGCAGAAAACTCGTGTGCCAGAGCGGACCCCGGCGCGGCCGCCGTCCCCCCACCCGGCGCCGGCGGGGCCCCGGCACTCACCCCTTCATCGCTCCGCTCCGTCAGGCATCAGCGGGGCAGTCGCGGATGAGCCTCCCGGCCTTCACAGCCCTGCGGGGAGCACAGGCGGCGGCTCAGGGACGGGCCCCAGCCTTCCTCCTCCTCCTCCTCCTCCCCGGCTCTGCGCCGGAGCGGGCCCGACGCCAGCCCCGGGAGGGGCATCTCCCCGGTGGTGGCAGGTCCCCGCTGTCACCGGCAGCCGGGGGACAGCGCCGGGGCCCCAGGACGGGGGGCGAAGCCGCTGCGGTGACACTGCAGCTGGGTCCCGGCTGCGCCGGCAGCGCGGCCAGACACCGGCCACCGTGGCCAGACGCCGGCCACCATGGCCAGACCCCGGCCACCGCGGCCCTGCACCGGCCACGGCCTCGGGCGCCCTTTACGGGTGTCCCCCGTTTCACTTTCGCATCCCCGGTGACGCGGCTGTCCCCAAAGCCACCAGCTCCCCGGCGTTTCGGAGCAGCGGGTGCGGGTTTGGGGTCCGGCTCGTGCCGGAGACCCCCGGTGACCCCGGGGCGGCCGTGCGGCGGTGACGCCGCTCCCTCCGCTTCTTTGTCACCGAGCCGGGGGGCCGCCCCGAGGGGGGGGCACCCACCCCGGGCCCTGCTCGGCGGCACCGCGGCCCCCGCCGCGGGCGGGGCCGCCCCGGGGGGCCTTAGCCCCGTGTCACCCCCCCACCACGGCCCTGGTCCCCCTGCTCCAGCGGGTCCGCCCCTCCCCGGCCCCGGGCCCCCCCGGACGGGCAGGGAAACGGGGGCGTCAGGGCCGGGGGGGGGCCGCGGGGGGACCCCCGGTGAGGGGGCGGCGGCAGAGGGGTGACAGGGCCGGGGGGCGGAGGTGACAGGGCCGGGGGGGGGGCCCAGCCGCGGCCCGGAGGGAGGTGACAGGCCCGGGGGGGCCGCGCCCGGGGGGAGGGCGGCGGGGGGCGACGGATCCCGGGGCCCGGGGAAGGGGAGGGGGGGGGCCCGCGCCCCGCCGGGGGGCCGGCGGCGGATGGGCCCGGGGGCCGCGGCCGGGCCCGCACCCACCGGCGGCCGCGCCGGGCCCAGCCCCGCGTCCCGCAGGCCGGGGAAAGGGGGGGGGGCATTGGCGGCGCGGCCCGGCCCGGTCCCGCCGCGACCCCCGGCCCGGCCCCGCCGCCGCCGCCCGCCCCCGCCGTTACCTCGCCGCGCCGGGCCGCCCTGCGCGCGCTCGGCCCCTTGTCTCGCCATGGAAGCCCGCACATGCGCACGGCGCCGCCGCGCCGCCATGACGGGTGCGGGCGGAAGCGAGCCCCGCATCCGCCCCCCCCTCCCCACCGCCGCCATCTTGGGCAGGGGCGCCGCGTAGCGCTGCGCGCCGCCGCCGCCGCCGCCATCTTGGAGCCGGGCACGGCCTCCCCGCCCCTCCCCGCCGGCGCCATCTCAGTGCGTGCCGGCCCCGCCGGGCGCCATCTTAGACGGCGAAGCGCGGCGCTTCCGCCCGGCGCCATCTTGGGTGAGGGCGGCGCCATCTTGGAGGCGGGCATCGCCCCCTCCGCGCCTCACGCCCCACTCGCGAAAACCGGCCCGGTCCCGCCGCGGGGCGAGGGATCCCCCCCGGCCCGGAGCCGCCACGTTGTGCGGAAGGAGGCCACAGCGGTAGACAAAACTCAGTGTGTTTATTGATCCGGTCGCCGCCCACGCAGGAGCGCCAATGTCCGCCGGCGCTCAGCGCTCGCCCGTCGCCCCCTCGGTGTCCACCGGCCGCCGCGGCGGGGCCAGCGCCGCCCCTTCGGCCTGCGCCGCCGGCCGGGCCGGGCTCAGCCAGCTCCTGGCCGTCGCCTCGCCCTCGGGGGCCGCCGCGCAGCTGAGAGGCCGCAGCAGCCGCGGCCGGAGCGGGGCCCGCTGGAAGGGCAGGGCCTTGGGGGCGGCGGGCGCCGGCTCCCCGCCGCCGTAGGTCTGGATCCTCCTCACCGGCGCCTGGGCCGGCTGCTGCTCAGCGGCCGTGGCCACCGCCGCGTCGAAGGACGCGCTGCCGCCCTCCCGCCAGCCTGCTCGCCTCGCCGCCCCGCCGCCGTCCCCGCGTTGCTGGGGGGGCCCCTCCGGCGCCGCGGGGCTGGGGAGCCGCCGGGGCGGCGCGGCGGGGTCCCCCTCGGTGGCCGGGGACGCGCCCTCGGCCGCGGGCATCCAGGGCTGCAGGGCCGGGGGGATCTTGGCGAACTGGGGCTTTGGGGGCACGACGGGGACCGAGCGGGCCTGCTGCACCCTGACGGTGCGGGCGGCCAGGCGCACCGGGGCGCTGCCGTCGCGGCGCAGCACGGCCACGGGCTCGGGGCGACCCGGCTCCCCGGGGGGCTCGGCCCGGCTCGGCTCCGGGGCTTCGGGGAGGGCGCTGCGCAGCTCCGGGGCCGAGGCGGAGAGCGAGGGAGATCTGGGGCTGCTCCCGGGGGTGGCACCGGTCCCCTCCGCGCTGGCCGCAGAGGGCAGGAGCGGCTCGGGGAGCCCCTCAGGGACCCCCTCGGGCATTGCCTGCGGGACCGGGGGCTCCGCTGCCTCCCGGGGGGCTTCTGCTGGTGAGGCGGCTGGAGGGGACCCCAGCGCGGGCTGGGGCTCGCCCTCCCCGGGCTCCTCCGGGGCGGGGGGACCGGAGCCAGCTCCATGCTCTTCGGCTTTCCCATCCGATGCATCGGGGTCGAGAACCGGCCCTGCTCCCGTGGGGCCCCCCGGCTCCTCCGCCCTCGTCCCCCAGGCCGGCTTCGGTGCTGGAGTCAGTTCTGCTGGGGCCGGGTCCGCCGTCCGTGGCCCCTTCCCCTCCACCGCCCTCCCCCGGGGGCTGGCCGGTGCCCGCTGCCCCTGCCTCTGCCGGCACCCCGCTGGGGTCCCCCGGGTGCTCCCCCTCGCCCGGAGCATCCTCCTCCGTGGGGCACGGCCCTGCCGGCCCCGGCGTCGGAGACCTGTCCTGCGGCACGGCGGTGCTGTCGGTGCCGGGTTGGGCCGGTGCCGGGGTCTCCGGGGCCGTACCCTCACCCGGCGGCTGGTCGAGGGGCTCCAGCGATGCCACCAGCGGGCTGAGGTCGTCGTGGGCGCTGAGGAACATGTCGTCCGAGTCGGTGTCCCCGGCGCGGTCCTCGACGTCGGAGCCGCTGGGAGCCATGAAGAACATCTCCTCGTCCATGCACTCCTCGATGGAGAGGTAGCTGGCGGGCTGCTCCACGGGGGGGCTCCCCCGGCTGGGGACGGGGACGGGCGGGAGGGTGATGGCCACGCCGGAGACCCCCAGCCCCAGCCGGCACGGAGCGCTGCACCGCCCCGAGGCCCAGCACCGGGGCCAGAGGGGTCAATGCCACCCTGTCCCCTCCATCCCCGTCCCTGTCCCCTCCATCCCCATCCTTGCCCTTTCCATCCCCACTCTGTCCCCTCCATCCCCACCCTGTCCCCTCCATCCCCATCCCTGCCCTTTCCATCCCCGTCCCTGTCCCCTCCATCCCCGTCCCTGTCCCCTCCATCCCCATCCCTCCCCTCTCCATCCCCACCCCGTCCCCTCCATCCCCGTCCCTCCCCTCTCCATCCCCGTCCCTGTCCCCTCCATCTCCACCCTGTCCCCTCCATCCCCATCCCTGTCCCCTCCATCCCCACCCTGTCCCCTCCATCCCCATCCCTGCCCTTTCCATCCCCACCCTGTCCCCTCCATCCCTGTCCCTGTCCCCTCCATCCCCACCCTGTCCCCTCCATCCCCGTCCCTGTCCCCTCCATCCCCATCCCCGTCCCCTCCATCCCCACCCTGTCCCCTCTCCATCCCCACCCTGTCCCCTCCATCCCCATCCCTCCCCTCTCCATCCCCACCCCGTCCCCTCCATCCCCACCCTGTCCCCTCTCCATCCCCACCCCGTCCCCTCCATCCCCGTCCCTCCCCTCTCCATCCCCACCCTGACCAGGGACAGCGGCGGTGACCCTCTGCCTCCAGCCCTGCCACCCCAGACCCAAAGCACGGAGAACGGCGATGTGCGCTTACGTTCATGAACCCGCTGTCCATCCCCTCCTCCAAGGCCGGGAACCCCTCGCCGTCCCCAGGGCCGGTGTCCAGCAGCAGGGACCGCGCCACCGGCTCCCACTCCCCGCTGCCCTCCAGCCACGTCTCCTGGCTGTCCAGGAAGGCGAAGGAGTCCCGCAGCTCCAGGGAGAGCCGGGTCTCCTCCGCGTCCACCTTCCCCTCCCCTGCGGTGGGAGATGGGGGGGACTGAGCCTGGTGCGTCCCCCGGCACCCCGGGGGTCCCGCGCCGGCCGGTCCCGGCGGCCGCCTCTCACCGGTGCGGTGCTCGGGCGCCTCGGGGTCCCCGGCGGAGCGGCGGGCGGGCGGCGGGGGGCTGGCGGGCGGCTCTCTGCCCACAGCCGCCTGGGCCAGCGCCGGGCACGGCAGCCCCCGCGTCAGGCGGGAGAGGTTGGAGGTGATGTGGAAGGGGACGGTGACGGAGAAGGGGCCGGAGATGTGGACCCCCGCGCACTTCTCGGCACGGCTGCGGGCGGCCTTGGGCGAGCGGCCGGGGGCCACCAGCGAGGCCCGGCCGGCTTTGGGGGTGGTGGGCTCCGACTGGGTGCTGCTTTCGCCCTCCGACTCGGGGCTCCGCAGCTCCTCCTTCCCCTTCAGCTTCTCCTCCAGGCTCTCATCCAGCTCGGGGCAGCTCTCCGGCAGCGAGGGGCAGGTGTCGAAGCTCTCCCGGCGCTGCGGCGGCTGCTTCACCGACCGCTTCTTGCTCAGCCGAGGGTTGTCTGCGCCCGGCGGGGGGAAGAGTCAGGGCCCCGAGGTGGCCACCGTCCCCGGACCTCCCCGCGCCTGGGGACCCGGCTGGCCGCACCACGGGAGCTGCCGAGCTGGAGGACCGGGGCGATGCCCGGCGGCTTGTCCATCCCCACGCTGTGCTCTCCATCCCTACGCCATCTTCTCCATCCCTGTCCCTGCCCTCTCCATCCCACCCCGTCCCGATGATCCCGCCTCGGGGATGGGGACGGTTCCCACGGGAGTGGCACGGTGCCCCCCCTCTTACCGTCGCTGGCGAAGGGGACGGAGCTGAGCGAGTCCATGCTCTTGGCTGGCCGCAAGCTTATTTTATCGCACTTGTCATCTGAGGGAGGGAAGGAGAGGGGGAATGAGGACGCGCGGGGCGGCAGCGGGGCTGGGTTTGGGGACAGGTTGTCGCCTGAGTGATGGGGTCCCTCCCTCCGGACCCCGGCAGGGGGAACCGGGGCTCCCCACCTTTCTCCTCCGCCTTCACCAGTTTGCGCTTGGCCTCGTGGTTGGAGCGACCCAGGTTGAAGATGGACCTCCACTTCTTGGCCTTGAGGGAGCCCTTCCTCCTGCGGGACCCTGGGCGTCAGGGGCGGCGGGCACCCTGGGCACCCTGCACACCCCCGGGCACCCCTGGGCACGCTCGCGTGCGGCCTGAGCACACGCGGTGCCTTTGGACGCGTGCAAGAGCTCGTGTGTGCGTGCAGGAGAGCACGTGCCCGTGCTTGTGCATGTAAGAACACGTGTGCGTGGGATTACGTGTGCGTGGGGTTACGTGTGCGTGGGGTTACGTGTGCGTGGGGTTACGTGTGCGTGGCGCGCGCGTGCTGGCGGCGCTGCCCAGGCCGGGGGGGTCCCCGGGGAGGGGAGGGGGTGGCAGCAGGTCCTACCTGTGGTCGCTGAGCTCGATGATGGTGTGGTAGGGCCGGATCGGAGGGGGGCCGTCGCCCTGGCTGAGCGTGGCCGGCACGTGGTACGGCGGGGGCTGCCCGTCCCCTGTCCCCCCCCCCGCCCAGCAGCAGGGACCGCCGGGGGCACTCGCCGCCTGCGGGCCGCCAAGACGGGGCGTCAGGGTCCCGCCGGGGACCCCCTCGCCGTCCGCGTTCCCCCGCCTCCCCGGCCGGGCCGTACCGCGGAGAGGAGCGTCCCCGAAGAGCTGCTCGACGTGGGTGAGGATGAACTCCACCACGATGGACTGGACGCGCACCTCCATGAACGCCGCCGTGCCGTTGAACCCCGTCGCCTCGATGTCCTTCGACCTGCCGCGGGGACGCCGGGAGCGGCTCTTAGGCTCCCCTGGGGAAGGGGGACGCTCGTCGCCCCGAGTCCCCTCGCCCCCGGCCCTGGCGCTCACCGCAGCAGGTTGGGCGCCCAGACGATGGCCAGGTTCCTGGCGTGCATGTTGGTCTGGCTGCTGTAGGACGCCATGTGCAGGAGGTGCCTCATCAGGAACTCCAGGGTCCTGCGGGCGCCGGGGCGCGTTAGGAACAGCGATGCCCGGGGGGGGACGCCGGGTTTGGGGTCCCCCCGTGCCCCCCTACCTATAGTGGGGCACCGGCAGCTCCTTCAGCACCTCCTTGATCTTCACCAGACGAGCCTCTTCCATCTGGATGGCCACCGCGTCCTGCCGGGGGACAGGGATGGGGTGACAAGTGCCACCTCCCGGGGTTGGGGACGGGTGGCAGCGCCAAGGAGGGGGGACACTCACGGCAAATTTGTCGTAGAGCTGGTAGGTGAGGAGGGGGTTGGGGAGCTCGCGGAAATAGGCCTTGCAGAGGGAGCTGACGCAGTGGATGTCCTGCAGGTAGACGTCCTTCTGCAGGTCGGGGCAGCGGTCGCTGTCGAACTCCTGCCTGCGAGCGAGGTGGCCGGCTCGGCGGCGGGGATGGGGACAGGGACGGCGCGGTCCCCCTCCTCAGCCCCGCTTGGCTGCCGTGCCGCGGAGGGCGTTTGCTGGGGTGGGTTGGGATGTGTCCCCAGCGCGTCCCCGTGCCCGTGGAGGTGGGGAGGGTGTCTGGGCTGGTCCCTGCCAGCGGGGCTCGGGGACGCACAGGGACCATGGCGGGATGCTGGGGACAGGGGGATGGTGGGGACGGGATGGTGGGGACAGGGGGATGGCGGGGACAGGGGGATGCTGGGGACAGGGGGGATGGCAGGGACATGGGGGATGCTGGGGACAGGGAGGATGGCAGGAATGTGGGGATGCTGGGGACATGGGGGATGCTGGGGACGGGGAGGATGGCAGGGATGTGGGGATGCTGGGGACAGGGGGATGCGGGGGACGGGATGGTGGGGATGGGGGGATGGCGGGGACAGGGGGATGGCAGGGACAGGGGGATACGGGGGACGGGATGGTGGGGACGGGGGGGATGGTGGGGACAGGGGGGATGGCAGGGACAGGGGGGTGCTGTGGGTGCCAGTGATACAGGGACACAGAGGGTGTGGGAACATGGGAGCACAGGGGGATGCTGGGGACATGGGGATGCTGGGGACAGGGGGATGGTGGGCACAGGGGGCTGCTGGGGCTGCTGGGGAACGCTGGGGATATGAGGGTGTTGGGGACACTGGGGTGTTGGGGACATTGCAGACACAGGGGATGCTGGCAGTGCTGGGGTTCTTGGAGACACAGAAAAAAGGGGAGGAAAGAAACGCTCGAGGAAAGAACCGAAAGAGAAAAAGAGTGAAAAGCCAGACCAAATATGGGAAGAATGAAAAAGAAAGAAAGAATAAAAAAGAAAATAGAAGAAAAAAAGGAAGAACGGGAGCAAGGGAAAGAAGGGCCGAGGCAGCGCCGAGCAGGACGGGGCCGAGAGCGGCGGGAGGGCAGGAAGGGGCCGTGGGGCACACGAGGGGCGGCGGGGCCGGATCCGGCCAACTCAGCACCGGGGTCGGCTCCTGCGCCGGCTGCATCCGTCCCGGCCGCGGCCCCATCTCCCTCCGCCTGGTCCCATCCCCGTCCTCTCCCACCTCTCTCCCGCCGGCTCCTGTCCCGTCCCACCCGGCTCTGTCCCCCCTCCGTCCCATCCGGTCTCGTGTCCAGCCCGTCCCTGTCCCCACCTGGTCCTGCCTCAGCCCGTCCCCATCTCTGTCCTCCCTGGTCCCATCTCCCTCCTGTCCCCTTCCCACCTCCATCCCGCCAGGTCCCATCTCCGTCCCTCCCCACCGCCCTCCCTTCCGGTCCCAGCCCTGGCTTCCTCCCTTCTCCACCTCCATCCTCTCTGCTCCCATCTCCACCCCAGCCCCACCTCCCACCCCTCTCCCTCCTGTTTTCCTCCCATTTGATCCCATCTGGTCTCCAGCTCCATCCCAGCTCCATCCCAGCTCCCTCTGCCTCCGATCTCCATCCCACCTGCTCCTATTCCCATCTCCATCATCTCCATCTCCATCCCATCTGTTCCTCCATCTCCATCCCATCTCCATCCCAACTGCTCCTGCCTCCATCTCCATCTCCATCCCATTTGTTCCTGCCTCCATCTCCATCCCGTCTCCATCCCACCTGCTCCTGTCCCCATCTCCATCATCTTCATCTCCATCCCAACTGCTCCTGCCTCCATCTCTATCCCACCCGTTCCTCCATCTCCATCCCGTCTCCATCCCAACTGTTCCTGCCTCCATCTCCATCCCATCTGCTCCGTCTCCATTCCACCTCCATCCCCTCCATCCCCATCCCGTCTCCCTCCCTCCCGCCCGGCCCCGCTCACCGCAGCCGCTGGATGTTGGAGGAGACGCCCGAGAGGCGGTAGATGCCGTCCACCACCCCGTGCTGCTCCACGAATTCGGTGCAGCTCCTCAGCACCTGGGGCACTGTGGGACGGGCACCCCGGCCCCGCCATCACCCACCTCCCCCCGGCCCCAGGGGTGGCAGGGGCGACCGGGGCCACCCACCCCCCGGGTACAGAGTGACGGTGTCCCCACGGGGCAGCCAGTGCCTGCGCCGGCCATGCCCGGGGCCTGGGGACACCAGAGCCCCCGGCAGACTGGGGCCACCGAGCCCCCAGAGACGGGGCCCCCCCATCCCCATCCCCTCGTGGCCACAGCGGGGCACCGAGATTGGAGCCGTGCCGAGGCACCGGGACCCCCCAAATCTCAGAGGGACCTCGCCGGGAGGTGCCCCGGCTGCGACGCTTGCTCAACCACCGGTGATGCAACCGTGTGGCGTGAGTCACCCCCGTCCCCTCCCCGCGGCACCCTCCCGGCTTCCGGCATCCGCGGGGGCGACCCCCGCGCGGGGGCTCAGTGGGACCCTGCGGGTGGGGGACGCGGGCGGTGGCGGCGCTCGCCGGCGGGTGCTTACCCTCCTGCCCCGACTGCTGGAGATGCTCCAGGAGGTCGCAGCCGAAAACCCGCTCCTTGGTGCCGCCCTTGCGCCTCGCCTTCTGCCGGGCCTTCAGCGCCAGCGACATGGAGGCGGCGCGGACCCCCCCGGCGGCGGGGTCAGATCCTGCCCATGGCGCGAGCGGGGCGCGGGCGCCCCAGAGCCCCGGCGCGGTGGCGGCGGCGGCCGGGGGAGGCGGGTGGCGAGCGGAAGCGGCCCCCGGGGAGGAAGTGCAGCAGCCCCGGGGCCCTGACGCAGCCTCGAGGGCCCGGGGCGTCCCGCTGGCGGCGGCAGGAAGGCAGCGGCCGCCTTCGAGGCCGCTTCCTGCTCCTCGGCGCGTCGAAACCACAGGGCAGGGCGCGGGCGGCACGCTTGCGCACGCTCGTGCACGCTCGCGCGCGTTTGGGCGCGCTCGCGCACGCTTGCGCGTGCCCGAGCTCGGCCATTCTTGCGTGCCGTCGTGCACGCTTGCACGAGGTCGCGCACGCTTCGGCATGCTCGTGCACGCTTCCGCGCGCTTGCACGCGGCTCGGCGCACGGGTGGAGCGCCCGGCCGCCGCCGTCGTCGCACACGCGTGCACGAGCAGCGGCCCGTGAGCGCCAGCCCCGCCCCGCGTCCCCGCGTCCCCCCCGGCTGAGACCAGAAGCACTCGACACGGGGTCCCAGGGTCCCGCGCGGGGTTTATTTACAAGCGCGGCCGGGCAGCAGCGGGGGGCTGGGGGCCCCCGTCCTATACAGGTATGTACACGCGGGGCGCGCTGTCCCCGGGGACCCCTGCCACCAGCCCCACGCCCGGGGGGGGCCCGGCCCCGGGGGGGTCCCCTCGGCAGTTTGGGGGGGGGGACGAGGACACGACAGGGGTTTGGGGGGTTTTGGGGGGCCGTGGGGGAGAGGGGACATAAGCGTCCCAAGTGCCACCGGCAAACCGCATCCCGAGCGGGGACGGCCGCGTGTCCCCAGCGCCGCGCGGGAAGGAGCTGACCCAGAGTCCGAAGGGATATTTGCGGGGGCTCCTGCCCCGTCCTGTCCTTGGGGTGTCCCCGCGCCCGGGGGTCCTGGATGCTGCTGTCACCTCCTCTCTGGCCGGCCACCGGTGAATGTCCCCAGCCTTGTGCCAGCAGCAAGGTGACGCTTGGGGACCGGAGCCCATCCCAGGGCACGGTGCGTGTCCCTGACCCCGTGCCAGCGGCACGGTGACGCTCGGGGACCGGAGCCCATCTTGGGGCACAGTGCGTGTCCCTGACCCCGTGCCAGCGGCACGGTGACGCTTGGGGACCGGAGCCAGCCCGGTGGGCGGGCAGAGCCGGGGGAGCCGCAGGGGGGACGGGGGTCCCTCGGGCGTCCCCCCCGGCCCCGCAGGGCTCACACCAGGTGCCCGCGGCCGTTGATGTAGATGCCGTTGGTGGTGGGCTTGGCCTGCAGCATCCCGTTCTCCTGCACGAAGTGGGTCATGGCCTGCTTGATGGGGTCGTCCCCCCTGCCGCCACCATCCTCTTCCTCCTCCTTCGGCTCCTTCCCTGCCGGGGTTGGCAGCAGCGGCACAGCCGGCACCTCCGTCTGCGTCTCGATCTCCCGCACCGTCGAGAGCGTCGAGTAGCTGCGACCTTCGGGCTCTTCGCTCTGCGGGGACGAGGGTTGGGGTCACCGCTGATGAACGAACACCCCCGGGGACCCCCGTGGGGCTGGGGTGCTGCCGCAGGGCACAGCCAGGGACACGGGTGCAAGGAGGTGCACAAGGGCTCGGTGCACGGGCGTGCAAAGGTGTGTGCAGGTGGGAGGGCTTTGCACACCCAGAAGGGGGATGCACGCATGGAGGGGGGGGATTGCACGTGTGCAAGGGGGGGTTGCACGTGCAAAGTGGGGTTTGCACATGTGCAAGAGGGGATTGCATGTGTGCAAGAGGGGATTGCACGTGCGGAAGGGGTGTGAACACCCCAAGGGGAGTATGCACCCGTGAAAGGGGGTTGCAGACGTGGGAAGGGGGTTGCACACCCACAGTCGGGGGGTTGCGCCCGCACAGGAGCGTGCAGAGGACAGGCTCCGACAGCCGCAGCCCCGGGCCGGGTGCAGGTGTGGGGCTGCACCGGGCCCCCCACCCCACTGCGCCCCCCGCGCCCCCCCGCAGCTCTCACCATGGCGGAGCAGATGCTGGTGCCGCGCAGGCTGTCCCCGCGCAGGCTGTCCCCGCGCAGGCTGCCCTGCCGGCTCTCCGCACGCAGCTGCAGCGTCTCCTCCAGCTGAAGCAGCCCCGTGAGACCCCGCACCCCACGGCCCAGCCCCATGGGCACCCCACTGCCCAGCCCCTGGGCACCCTGCTCCCCGGTCCTCCCTCAACACCCCCATACCCGGCACTGGGGTACCTCGATACCCTCCCCCGGAGCACCCCACCCCCCGGGCACCCCACCACCCATCACCTTGAGTACCCCACTTCCTTAGGTACCCAACACCCATGGCATCCCAGCACCCAGGGTACCCCAAGCCCTCCTGTCTTGTGCAGCCCAACACCCCTCACCCCAGGCACCCCAATCACCCTGGGTACCCCAACACCCCTCACCCCAGGCACCCCAACATCCAATCACCCCAGGTACCCCAACACCCCTCACCCCAGGCACCCCAATCACCCCAGGTACCCCAACACCCCTCACCCCAGGCACCCCAATCACCCTGGGTACCCCAACACCCCTCACCCCAGGCACCCCAACACCCACCACCCTGAGTACCCCAGGACCCATCTCCTTGGGCTTCCCGCCACCCGTTCCCAGGCACCCCAAGACCCATCACCCCTGGGTGCCCCATCACCCAGGCACCCCGATACCCACCCCCCCGGGCACCCCAAGACCCCCTCCCCGGGCACCCCCCACCTGGGTGCGCGTGTCGGTGCTGTGGCTGGAGTGCAGGCGGCGGATGGAGTTCTCCCGGGTGAGCGTCAGCTCCTCCTCGCTGCGGGCACGGGGGGGACGCGCTCAGCACGGGGCCCCCGCGGCCGCCGCCCCCCACCCCTCTCCCCGTCTCTTACTACTTCTCGGAGATGCGCTTGGTCTTGCGCTTGTGGTAGAGGGTCATGACGACGACGACGACGACGAGGACGCAGAGCAGGACGGCGGCGATGACGCCCACCACCACCACCGAGGCCGAGACCAGGTCCACCTTGCGCACCTCGTTGTCTGCGGGGACACCCGCGGGGCGGGCGGGCGCGGTGAGGGGGGCGAGAAGACGGGGGGTGGATGGATCGACAGACGAGTACATCCACGGACAGACGGACGGACGCACCCACGGATGGATGGACGGACAAGTCCAGGGATGGGTGGGTGGGTGGATGAACAACGGGTGGAGAGATGGATGGACAGAGAGGTGGCAGGATGACGGAAGGACAGACGGACAGAGCGAGGTGGCAGGGGGATGGATGACGGAAGGACGGATGGACAGAGCGAGGTGGCAGGGGGACGGAAGGACGGACGGACAGAGCGAGGTGGCAGGGGGATGGATGACGGAAGGACGGACGGACAGAGCGAGGTGGCAGGGGGATGGATGACGGAAGGACGGACGGACAGAGCGAGGTGGCAGGGGGATGGATGACGGAAGGACGGATGGACAGAGCGAGGTGGCAGGGGGACGGATGACGGAAGGACGGACGGACAGAGCAAGGTGGCAGGGGGACGGATGACGGAAGGACGGACGGACAGAGCGAGGTGGCAGGGGGACGGATGGACGGATGGACAGAGCGAGGTGGCAGGGGGACGGATGACGGAAGGACGGATGGACAGAGCGAGGTGGCAGGGGGACGGATGACGGAAGGACGGATGGACAGAGCGAGGTGGCAGGGGGACGGATGACGGAAGGACGGATGGACAGAGCGAGGTGGCAGGATGACGGAAGGACGGACGGACAGATGGACAATAGGGAGGTGAAGAGGTAGATGGATGGACGAGTGGACGGACGGGTGGGTGAGCAGGGAGCTGAGTAGATGGGTGGGCGGATGAGTAAATGGGTGAGCGGACAGACGGGTGGACGAAGGGACGGATGAGTGTACGGCCGGGCACACGGATGGACGGACAGATGGACAAATGGGTGGATGGATGAAGAGATGGAGGGAGAGGTGGATGGGTACGGTGAAGCGGTGGGGGTGGACGGAAGGGACATGGATGGGTGGACGGACAGACAAATGGAAGGACAGACAAGAGGACAGATAGAAAGATGGATGGGCAGACAGACGGACAAACGGATGAAGAGACAGAAAGGAGCACCTGGAGAAGGAGAGGGGAATGGATGGATGTGGGAAGAGTCTGGGGGGGACGACACACGGACAGACAGACAGGTGGAGGCACGGGTGCCTGGGAAGGGCGGGCAGACGGAGAAGAGCCCGGGGAGGGACAGATGGACAGATACAAGCAGCACAGAACGGCGCTGCCCCCCCCCAGCCAGGCTCCCACCGCCAGCGACCACCCGGGACCCCCACCCCAACGCCAGGGCACCCTGGGGGGGGGACACACGGGTGCCCGGCCCCCGCGGCGCCCACCTGCCACCCTGCCCTTGATGCTGACGTTGGCCCGCGCCTCCTTGGCGGCCACGCGGTTGGAGACGCGGCAGACGTAGTCCCCGGCGTCGGCGGCGGCGAGGGGCCGCTGGAAGACGAGGGTGTCCCCCTTCACCCGCACGCCGGCGGGCAGCGGGGCGTTCAGCCTGCGGCGCGGCGGCACCGTCAGCCCCCGGCGTGCCCGGGCGGGCGGCGGCGGCGCCGCCATCAAAGCTGGGGCTGCCGGTTCCCACGGCTGACGCCCTGCCCCGGCCCCGGCGAGGCTTGCCCGGGCACGGCACCGCCTGCCACGCTCGACGCCGCCGAGGCCCTCGGCACGGGCACGCCTGGGCAGGGACACGGCGGGGACGGGCACGGGCGGGGACGCGGTGGGGGGGCACGGCAGGGACATGGGCACGGGTGGGGGGACGTGGGTACGGGTGGGGGGGACGTGGGCAGGGGACACGGGCAGGGGACACGGCTGGGACGTGGATGGGACAGGAGCACAGGCAGGGAACACAGCAGGGACGTGGGTACGGGCGGGGGGACACGGTACAGGTGGGGGGACATGGGCAGGGGACATGGCTGGGACATGGCAGGGACACGAGCATGGGCAGGGGACACGGCTGGGACATGGGCACGGGCGGGGGGACACGGGAAGGGGACACGGCTGGGACATGGCTGGGACAGGAGCGCAGGCAGGGAACACAGCAGGGACATGGGCACGGGTGGGGGGACACAGGCAGGGGACACGGCTGGGACATGGCAGGGACATGGCAGGGACATGAGCACAGGCAGGGAACACAGCAGGGACGTGGGTATGGGTGGGGGGACACAGGCAGGGGACACAGCAGGGACGTGGGTACGGGCGGGGGGACACGGTACAGGTGGGGGGACATGGGCAGGGGACATGGCTGGGACATGGCAGGGACACGAGCACGGGCAGGGGACACGGCTGGGACATGGGCACGGGTGGGGGGACACGGGCAGGGGACATGACTGGGACATGGCAGGGACATGAGCACGGGCAGGGGACACGGCTGGGACATGGGCACGGGTGGGGGGACACGGGAAGGGGACACGGCTGGGACATGGCTGGGACAGGAGCGCAGGCAGGGAACACAGCAGGGACATGGGCACGGGTGGGGGGACACAGGCAGGGGACACGGCTGGGACATGGCAGGGACATGGCAGGGACATGAGCGCAGGCAGGGAACACAGCAGGGACGTGGGTACGGGCAGGGGGGACACAGCAGGGACAGGGGACATGGCCAGGCCGTGGGCACAGGAAGGGGGGACACGGCGGGGGACACCGGCATGGGCAGGGAGGATGCAGCAGGGGACACGGCAGGGACACGGGCACAGGCAGGGGACAGAGCAGGGAGATGAAGGTGCACAGGGACGCAGCAAGGACACGGACACAGGCAAGGGGACAGCACGGCAGGGCCACCGACGGGCGCGGGGGGGACAGCGAGGCTGGGGCCAGGCGCAGGGGACGGGGACAGTGTCCTCACCGTGTCCAGTTGTAGGTGGGGGGCGGGTTGCCGTCCCCCAGGCAGGTCAGCGTGGCCCCCTCCATCCCCTCCTGCCACTCCTCCGTGTGCCCCAGCACCGAGGCGTCCGACAGGTCTGGGGACAAGGGGACAGTGAGGGGACGAGCAGGGACGGTCCCCACGTCCCCGTGCTCCTGCTGTGCCCCCCATGTCCCCACTGTGCCCTTTCGTCTCCGCACATCCCCAGCGTCCTGTGTCCCCTCCATTCCCAATGCCCCCCTCCTCCACGTCCCCAAAGCCCTCCATGCCAACGTCCCCGATGCCCTCCATGTCCCCCTGCCACCTATGTCCCCCACGTGCCCCCGTCCCCGTGTCCTTTGTGTCCCCAACATCCTCCACCTCCCCAATGTCCCCCATGTCCCTCAACGCCCCCCATGCTCTCCATGTCCCCAACACCTCCCATGTCCCCAATGCTCCCCATGTCCCCTATGTCCCCAGTGCCCCCCATGCTCTCCATGTCCCCAATGCTCCCCATGTCCCCCATGTCCCCAACATCCCCAGTGCCCCCCCATGCTCTCCATGTCCCCAATGCCCCCCATGCCCCCAATGTCCCCAGTGCCCCCCATGCTCTCCATGTCCCCAACGCCTCCCATGCCCCCAACCTCCTCCACGTCCCTCAATGCCCCCCACGTCCCCAACGTCCCCAGTGCCCCCCATGCCCCGGTGCCGCACAGGCGACGCTGAGGAGGTGGGTGATCCTCTTCTCGTGGCGCAGGCCGGGGTGGGCCACCACGCAGGTCAGGCTCTTGCCGTTCATGCTGCGCCCGGGCACCAGGAAGAATTCGCTGGTGACGGAGGCGGAGCGGCTGTGCACCGAGCGGCGCGTGGCGTTGGTGCCCCGCACCTCCGTCTCCCAGCGCACCGAGGGCACCGGGTTGCCCTCCGCCGTGCACGAGGCCGCCAGCGTCCGGCCCTGCCCCTCCTCCAGCGGCGGCCCCGGGTTCAGGATGGGCAGCGGCGGCACTGCGGGCGGCACCGGCGTCAGACCCGCACCGACGCTGGCACCCGTGGGTGCCGCCCCCGCTGCCGGGCTCTGCCGCACCGGTGACCCCAGGCCCGCCTGCCGCAGTTGTGTCCCCAGTGCAGCTTACTGGGTGCCCAGTACCAGTTCCCCTGTGCCCGCTCCCACGGCCCTTCGCATTGCCCCGTGCCCATTGCCACGTGCCCACCATCCCGTTGCCCCATGCCCATCACCCACCACCCCATCCTCATCACCCCATGCCCACCACCCTATGCCCATCGCCCTGTGCCCATCGCCCCATCCTCATCACCCATCGCCCTGTGCCCACCGCCCCGTGCCCACCACCCCGTGCCCACCATTCCATGGCCACTGCCCCCTCCCCAACACCCTACGCCCATTGCCCCATGCCCACCACCCCATGCCCATTGCCCGCCACCCCATGCCACCGCCCCATCCTCATCACCCTATGCCCACCGCCCCGTGCCCACCACCCCATCCTCATCACCCTGTGCCCACCACCCACTGCCCTGTGCCCACCACCCCATCCTCATCACCCATCACCCTATGCCCACCACCCCGTGCCCACCACCCACTGCTCTGTGCCCACCACCCCATCCTCATCACCCACCACCCTATGCCCACCACCCCGTGCCCACCGCCCCATCCTCATCGCCCCGTGCCCACCACCCCCCGCCCCGTGCCCACCGCCCGGGCACTCACCCAGCACCTTGAGGGTGAGGCGCCCCTCGAAGCTGCCCATGGGGAAGGTGATGAGGTGACACTCGTAGTCGCCCTCGTCCCCCTGCACGGCGTTCTTCAGGATGATGGCGCCGTCCTCCAGCGCCCCGTCCGCCCGCCACAGCACCCGCCCGACGTAGGGCTCCTGCACGTGCTCCCCGTGCTGCTGGTTGAGCACGGCCACCTCGGCGCTGCGCCCGGCCGGGCCCCGCTTCAGCCAGGTCACCTGCACCACCTGCTCCTGCTCCTGCGCCCGGTACCGGCACGGCAGCACCACGTCCTGGCCCAGCACCGCCGTCACGCTGCGCTCCACCTCCACCACGCCCGAGCGGCAGCCTGTGGGCACCCAGGCTGGCACCGGCGCGCTCGCTCGGCGCGCTTGTGCTGCCGCGCGGTCCTTCCGCCACACTCGTGCTTGCGCACACTCGCGCTGGCACTCGCGTCCGTGCAAGAACGCTTGGGCACGCTTGTGCTCGCACACACCCAGGTGCACTCGCATACACGCGGGCACGCTTGCGCACACGCGGGCACACTTGTGCTTGCGCATGCACGCGCGTGCTGGGTGCACTCGTACGCGTGCAGGCACGCTTGGGCGTGCTTGTGCACACCCTGGCACGCTTGGGAATGCTTGTGCCTGCACGCGTCCGTGCATTTCTTCAGGCACACTCGCATGCACTCGGCGCATTTGGGCACGCTTGCGCACGCTTATGCACGTCTGGGTGTACTCACATACGTGCAGGCACGCTTGTGCACACTCCAGCACGCTTGTGCACGCTTGTGCTTGCACACGTCCATGCATTTCTTTGGGTGCACTCACATACACTCAGGCATGCTTGGGCACGCTTGTGCACGCTCGTGCTTGCACACTCATGCATACTTAGGTGCGCTCACATACGCGCAGGAACACTTGGGCACACTTGCACACGCTCAGGTGCGCTTGTGCACGCTCAGGCATACTTGTGCTCACAAACGCTCACACGTCCTTGGGCGCGTCCACAAGCCCTCGGGTGCACTTGTGCACACTCTTGCACACTTGTGCAGGCTGGGGCACGGCTGGACACGCTCGTGCGTTCCTCGGTGCGCTCAAGCACAGCTGCACGCTCAGGCGTGCTTGGACACACTCATCGGTGCACTCACGCTCGTGCACACTTGGGCACGCGTGCACACGTTCACGAGCACTCAGACAAGCTTCCACACGCTCACGCGTGCTTGGATGTGCTCACACACGTGCACACACGCTCCGGCGCATTCACGCACGCTCGTGCCGGTTTGGACGCACCCGGGCATGGCTGGGCACACTCGTGCGCGCTGGGACGTGCTCCTGCTTGCACACACTCAGCCACGCTTGGGCACACTCACGCATGCTCATGCGTGTTTGAGCACGCTTGCACACGCACAGGCATGCTCGTGCACACTTGGGCACGCTCCAGCATGCTCGAGCACGCTTGTACATGCTTATACATGCTTGTGCACCCCGGACACATTCATGCGCGCTTGAACGTGCTCACACACACTCGTGCACACTCATGCATGTTTGGAGGTGCTTGTGCACGCTTGGGTTTGCTCATCACGTCTGGGCACGCTTGCACATCCTTGGGCATAGTCGTGCACACTCGGGCGTGCTTCTGCACGCTTGCACGCGCTCACGTGCGTTTGGGCGTCCTTATGCTGGCATAGACACACTCGCGCGCTTGGGCACGCTCACGCGTACACAGGCACGTCCGCCCGTGCTCACATCTGCTCGGGCACGCTCGCGCATGCTCGGGCACGCTCGCGCACGCCCGCACGCACCCAGGCCCGCTTGCACGCTTGCGCTCGCTCCGATACGCCCCTACGCTCCCTCGCGCGCTCCCGTCTCCCCGCCGCCTGGCAGCCGCACGCTCGTGTGCGAGGCCGGCGGGTGTCGGGGCGGGGCGCGGGGCCCGCCCAGCCGCTCGGCGACGCCGGGGGAAGCGGCCAGGCCGGCACGGCCAGCCCAACCGGCCGGCACGCATGCCGGGCTCTGCCGTGGCTTGCGGAGGGCTCCCGCCCCCGCCGGCCCCCGGGGCCTCCCCGCCGAGCCCCCCGCCGCGCCGCTCGCCGTGCCCGGCCTAATTACCCCCCGATTAGTCGCCGGATTAATTAAATAATTGCGGCGCTGCCCGGGCCGTGAGTCACGGCTGTGCTGCACCCATAGGCCCTGGCCCTGCCTCAGTTTCCCCGCATGCGGCGATGGGGTCCCGGGGGGGTCCCGGCGGGGTCGGGGTGCCGATGCCGGGGTGGGTGCCGGGTGCCGTCGGGGCTGGCGGGCGGCCTCCGCCGCGGGGCGTCCCCACCCAGCGGGGCCGAGCGCGTGGGAACGGAGCCGGGAACCGGCTCAACCGGATCCCACGGCCCCCACGCCCCAGCCGGGCTCGCGCCCGCGGGATGCGGGACCGGGGAGACGGGGGTCCCGGGGAGACGGGGGTCCCGGGGGGCGAGCCCCGGCGGGAGCACACGCGTGTGCACGCGCAGCCTCGCCTTCGCACCGACGTGTGAGTGCAGACCGGCGTCGCCCCTTGGCGTGTGCGCAGGGGCCGTGTGCCCGCACACGCGTGTGCGCTCGTGCCCCTCGGCCACAGGCGTACGGGGACCCCTCTCCGGAGCACGCACACGCGTGTGCGATCACACAGGCGCGCTCGCCCCGCGCACGCACGCATCCCCCCACCCGTGGGTGGCGCGGCAGCACCCACCCGGGCGGGGGGTGCAGGCCTGATGCCCGGTGATGGGCTCGGTGCGGCTCTGTGCCCCCGCTGGGCCACCCCCACTCATGGTCCGAAGCCCCCGACGCCCCCGCTGCGAGTCACGGGTGGGGGGGTGGGGGGGTGTCACCCCCCCGCGGCACCCAGCCCGTTCCCACGGGTCCTCCGCCAGCGGGGAAACTGAGGCACGGTGCGGGGGCAGGGCACTGAACCCCCCCGCAGCACCCTTGGGTGCAGCACCCACCGTGGCACAGCTCGGGGGGGGCCCCCCAAGCGTGGGGGAGACAACGGGGAGGGGGCGGGGACCCCCCCGCAGCCCGGCCCCCCCCCCCCGCCGGGTGTCCCCGGGGTCGCGCTCCGTCCCCACGGTGCGTGTCCCCCCCGTGTCCCCGCACACGGACACGCGCGGCCCGACCCTGCCTGCCTGGCGCACGGACACACGGACACGCACACACGGACACACGCGGCCACAGGTGCGCGGAGCCACAGGTGCACACGCGAGCGCGCACACGTACACACACACACACACGCGTGTGCACACACACGCACCCCCCCCCGTGCGCACCCCCCGCCCCCCCGTGTGCACACGCGTGTGCACCCCCCCGTGTGCACCCCCCGCCCCCCCGTGTGCACACGCGTGTGCACCCCCCCGTGTGCACCCCCCGCCCCCCCGTGTGCACACGCGTGTGCACCCCGCTCCCCGCGGGCCCTGCCCGGGCGCCCGCCCCCGGGGCTCGGCCCCCCGCCCCGGTCCCCCCGCTGCCCCCCGCTCCCGGTGCCCCCGTGCCCCCCGCCCCGAGGGAGCCGGTCCCCCCGCCCCGGTCCCCTCTCCCAGCCCGGAGCGGCCGGTGCTGCCGGTGCCGGTTCCCCGCTCCGGGGTCCCGCTCCCACCCCGTGTCCCCGTCCCCCTCCCGGTGCCGGTCGTGCCTTACCGGTGGCGGCGAGGAGGAGGAGGAGGAGGAGGAGGAGGAAGGGCGTCCCGGGCCGCATCCCGCGGGGGGCCATGCGGACACCTGCGGGCTCACGGCGCTGCTCGGCCCCCGGCCAGCACCATCCGGGCCGCACCGGGCTGCACCGGGCCGAACCGGGCGGAACCGAGCCGCACCGGGCTGCACCGGGACGGACGGCGGGGGCACCGGGGCGAACCGGGCTGCACCGGCACCCACCGGGCTAAGCCTCCCCGGGCTGAACCGGGCCGGACCGGGCCGAACCGGGCGGCTCCGGGCCGAGCGCGGCGGAGGGGCCGGTGCTGCGCCGCTCCGAGCCGGGACGGGACCGGGGGCGGGGCCGGGGGCGGGGCCTGCGGGGGCGGGGCCGGCAGGGTGGGGCCGGGCGGGGCGGACCGGTCCGTCGGGTCGGGGAGGGGCGGGGCCGAGGGCGCGGCCTTAAAGGGGCGACGGCCGCGGGGGGGGGGGGAGTGGTGGGGCCCACCCGGGAGCTGCCTCCCCGCCTCGGACGGCGGCTCCGGGGGGTCCCGGCGACCCCCCCCCTCGTGTCCCCGGTGTCCCCGTCATCTCCCCCCCCCCCCGGTGTCCCCGGCGGCCACCCCGTAACCACTCCCGGGTCGCCCACACCCCCCGTGCCCTCCCATTGCCCCCCAGTGACTCCCATGCCCCCCAGTGACACCCCCGTGCCCCTCCCAGTGCCCCTCACGTCCCTCCCAGTCCATTCCCCCTCCCTCACGGTCTCCCATTAACCCCCAGGGCTCTCCCAGTGCCTCCCAGTTCCCCCCCTCAGACCCCCCCCACGCTGAGACCCCACAAACATCCCTGTCTCTGCCCAAACCCTGGGGCAGAGGAAGGGGGGAGGGCTGTGGGCTGGCACCGACACCACCCCCCCCCCAATAAAAAATTTGGGGTCCCCAAATGCTACCGGACACCGCAGTGCAGCCCGCGGGGGGGCACGGCAGTTTATTGGCACAGCAAGAGTGGGGAGAGGGGAAAGGGGGGGAAAAACAGGGGTGGGAGCGAGGGGGTGGGAGAACAGGGGGAGCTCAGCCCTGCAGAGACCAGGCACAACTCAGCACCGCAGTGACTGGACACAACTCAGCACTGCAGTGACTGGGCACAACTCAGCACCGCAGTGACTGGATGCAACTCAGCACCGCAGTGACTGGGCACAACTCAGCACCGCAGTGACTGGATGCAACTCAGCACCGCAGTGACTGGATGCAACTCAGCACAGCAGTGACTGGGCACAACTCAGCACAGCAGTGACTGGATGCAACTCAGCACAGCAGTGACCCACACCCCAGGGTGCCCCCACCCAGCTCCTGTGGGCAGGAGGGTGGGGGCGAGGGTGGGAGCGGGGGCCTCCCGAGGCGCCCGGGGCCCTCAGGCACCCACCACTTCGGAGCTCTCCGGAGACGGGTCCTTGGCGGCAGCACAGAGGTGGAAAAGCCCTGGGGGGACAGAGGAGGCCACGGGGCGTGGGGCAGCTCGGTGTGGCCATGGGGGCCCTCGCTGCCACCCCCCACCCATGGGTGCCCTGGGCACGGGGCCGGGTGCAGCTCAGCCCTGCAGAGGCCGGGCACAGCTCAGCACAGCCATGACCAGGCCCCGTGGGCGCCGCTACCTGCCGAGCTGGTGAGGACGACGGCGACCCAGCCCAGGATGTAGGACCAGGAGAAGCGCCAGGCGGTGCGGGCCGGCCCCAGGAGGCTCAGCGTGCCGGCCGTGTACACCGCCAGCCCCAGCAGCGCCAGCAGACCTGCGGGCAGAGGGGACGGGTCAGCGGCACGGGGCCAGCCCAGCCTGCGAACCCCGAGCCGGGCAGGCAGAGACCGGGCACAGCTCAGCACAGCAGTGACTGGCACAGCTCAGCCCTGCAGAGACCGGGCACAGCTCAGCGCAGCAGTGACTCCCCTGGGGACAGTCCCCGAGGCCCGTGTGCCCCAGCTCGTCCCCACGTACCAGCCAGGAGCAGGATGATGCCGGCCACGCGGGCACGCGCCCGCCAGGCAGCGCTGGCCACGACGGAGAGTCCCAGGGCGAGGCCAGCGGCGGCGGAGAGCACCGAGAGCAGCATCAGCACCCGCGTGGCCTCCCAAAAGGCTGGGGGAGGGAGGGCAGGCGTTGGGGACACCGCGGGGACACGGGACCCCGAGCGGCCGCATGCCCAGGACAGTGCCCCCATGCCCTGCCCACAGAGACCGGGCACAGCTCAGCGCAGCAGTGACCCCCCCATCCCCACCCGCAGAGACCAGGCACAGCTCAGCGCAGCAGTGACCCCCATCCCCACCCGCAGAGACCGGGCACAGCTCAGCACAGCAGTGACCCCCCCATGCCCTGCCCACAGAGACCGGGCACAGCTCAGCGCAGCAGTGACCCCCATCCCCACCCGCAGAGACCGGGCACAGCTCAGCGCAGCAGTGACCCCCCCATCCCCACCCGCAGAGACCAGGCACAGCTCAGCGCAGCAGTGACCCCATCCCCACCCGCAGAGACCGGGCACAGCTCAGCGCAGCAGTGACCCCCCCATCCCCACCCGCAGAGACCGGGCACAGCTCAGCACAGCAGTGACCCCCCCCATCCCCACCCGCAGAGACCGGGCACAGCTCAGCGCAGCAGTGACCCCCCATCCCCACCCGCAGAGACCGGGCACAGCTCAGCGCAGCAGTGACCCCCCCATCCCCACCCGCAGAGGCCGTGCACAGCTCAGCGCAGCAGTGACCCCCCCATCCCCACCCGCAGAGACCGGGCACAGCTCAGCGCAGCAGTGACCCCCCCCATCCCCACCCGCAGAGACTGGGCACAGCTCAGCGCAGCAGTGACCCCCCCATCCCCACCCGCAGAGACCGGGCACAGCTCAGCACAGCAGTGACCCCATCCCCACCCGCAGAGGCCGGGCACAGCTCAGCACAGCAGTGACCCCCCCATCCCCACCCGCAGAGACCGGGCACAGCTCAGCACAGCAGTGACCCCATCCCCACCCGCAGAGGCCGGGCACAGCTCAGCGCAGCAGTGACCCCCCCATCCCCACCCGCAGAGACCGGGCACAGCTCAGCGCAGCAGTGACCCCCCCATCCCCACCCGCAGAGGCCGGGCACAGCTCAGCGCAGCAGTGACCCCCCCATCCCCACCCGCAGAGGCCGGGCACAGCTCAGCACAGCAGTGACCCCCCATCCCCACCCGCAGAGACCGGGCACAGCTCAGCGCAGCAGTGACCCCATCCCCACCCGCAGAGACCGGGCACAGCTCAGCGCAGCAGTGACCCCATCCCCACCCGCAGAGACCGGGCACAGCTCAGCGCAGCAGTGACCCCCCCATCCCCACCCGCAGAGACCGGGCACAGCTCAGCGCAGCAGTGACCCCCCCATCCCCACCCGCAGAGACCGGGCACAGCTCAGCGCAGCAGTGACCCCCCCATCCCCACCCGCAGAGGCCGGGCACAGCTCAGCGCAGCAGTGACCCCCCCATCCCCACCCGCAGAGGCCGGGCACAGCTCAGCACAGCAGTGACCCCCCCATCCCCACCCGCAGAGACCAGGCACAGCTCAGCGCAGCAGTGACCCCATCCCCACCCGCAGAGACTGGGCACAGCTCAGCGCAGCAGTGACCCCCCCATCCCCACCCGCAGAGACCGGGCACAGCTCAGCGCAGCAGTGACCCCCCCATCCCCACCCGCAGAGACCGGGCACAGCTCAGCGCAGCAGTGACCCCCCCATCCCCACCCGCAGAGACCGGGCACAGCTCAGCGCAGCAGTGACCCCCCCATCCCCACCCGCAGAGACCGGGCACAGCTCAGCGCAGCAGTGACCCCCCCATCCCCACCCGCAGAGGCCGGGCACAGCTCAGCGCAGCAGTGACCCCCCCATCCCCACCCGCAGAGACTGGGCACAGCTCAGCACAGCAGTGACCCCATCCCCACCCGCAGAGGCCGGGCACAGCTCATCTCACCGGTGCCTACCCGGGGTGCCGGGGTGGGGGCGGCAGTGCCCCCCGAGGCAGGCGCGCCACAGCCCGAGGCTGGCGGTGCCACCGGGCGCCCGGCGCTGCAGCCAGAAGTGGGTGGCGGTGGCGGCCAGGAGCAGGGCCAGGCCGCTGGCCCCGCACAGCAGCCCCCCGCCCGCCGGCATCCCCCTGCGCCGGGGAGGGGCTGTGGGGGCTGCTGCCACCTCCGGGGGGACCCGGGGGTGACAGCGCCGGGGGACACAGGGGACATCAGGGGACACGGGGGTACCCGAGTGTGGCATCTCCAGGGGACACAGGGGACATCTCCGGGGGACACGGGGGTACCCGGGGGTGGCATCTCCAGGGGACACAGGGGACATCTCCGGGGGACACGGGGGTACCCGGGGGTGGCATCTCCAGGGGACACAGGGGACATCTCCGGGGGACACGGGGGTACCCAGGGTGGCATCTCCAGGGGACACAGGGGACATCTCCGGGGGACACAGGGGTACCCGGGGTGGCATCTCCAGGGGACACAGGGGACATCTCCGGGGGACACAGGGGTACCCAGGGTGGCATCTCCAGGGGACACAGGGGACATCTCCGGGGGACATGGGGGTACCCGGGGGGTGGCACCTCTGGGGACACTGGGGGTACTCAGGGTGGCATCTAAGGGGGCTCTGGAGTAACGGGGGGTGGCACTGCCGGGGACATTGGGGCAGCCGGGGGGTGGCACCTCAGGGGACACCAGGGGCATCGCCAGGGGACACCGTGGGGGACCCGGGGGTGGCACCTCTGGGAGGCGGCTGGGGACAGTGGGGACAGACCCCCCCCGGGCACCCACCCCCGGCCCCTCACTCACCTTCAGCACCCGCCAGCCGGGTGCCCCATGGCCATCTGTCCCTCTGTCCCTCTGTCCCTTCGGGAAGGGGACAGGGGCCCCGGGGGTCAAGGCCACGCACGTGGCACTGCCATTGTCGGGGACACAATGTGGGGAAGGCTCTGGGTGCTGACACGGCGAAGGCTTGTCCCTGCCAGCGTCCCCCCGGGGTGACACCGGGGGGGCAGGGGACACAGCCAGCGTCCCCCCCGGGTCCCCTGTCAGGGCGCCAGCACCCCGGGGACAGCGGGTGCCATCACCACGGGCAGGATCAGTCCCGGGGACAGGGACTGGGGACAGGACACTGGGGACACTGGGGCATCAGGGATGGGGACACTGGGGATGGGGACGTGGGGGACACTGGGGACATCAGGGACGGGGACACTGGGGATGGGGACATGGGGGACACTGGGGACATCAGGGACGGGGACACCAGGGACATGAGGGACACTGGGCTGAGGGAGGATGGGGGTACTGGGGATGGGGACGTGGGGGACACGGGGGACACCAGGGACGGGGACACTGGGGATGGGGACACGGGGGACACTGGGGACATCAGGGATGGGGATACTGGGGATGGGGACATGGGGGACACTGGGGACATCAGGGACGGGGACACTGGGGATGGGGACATGGGGGACACTGGGGACATCAGGGATGGGGATACTGGGGATGGGGACGTGGGGGACACTGGGGACATCAGGGACGGGGACACTGGGGATGGGGACATGGGGGACACTGGGGACATCAGGGATGGGGATACTGGGGATGGGGACGTGGGGGACACTGGGGACATCAGGGATGGGGATACTGGGGATGGGGACAATGGGGACATGGGGGACACTGGGGACACCAGGGACAGGGACACCAGGGACATGAGGGACACTGGGCTGAGGGAGGACGGGGATACTGGGAATGGGGACACTGGGGACACTGGGGGTGTGAGTCCCGGGGGTGGCCGAGGGGGCGCCGGCCGGGGCTGTCCCTGGTGCCACCGCCGGGGCGGCAGACGCAGGGGGGACACGTGCCGCACACGCGTGTGCCCTGGCAGGCGGGCACGCACAGCCCCTGCGCGCACGGCGTCGCACGGGACCAGGCACGCGCGTGCACGCCCCTGAGCACACGCACCCCCACGTGTGCACCCCCTGTGCCCCCCCCACGCACACGCGCAGGCGTGCGCCCGCATGCAGCCTTGCACACGCGTGCACACACGCACTCACACACGCTCACGCCAACACGCACGCTCACGCACACGCGTGCCCATGCACACACGTGCGCACGCGTGCCCAGGCACACTCACACGCAC
This sequence comes from Theristicus caerulescens, assembly GCA_020745775.1. Classification (NCBI taxonomy): domain Eukaryota; kingdom Metazoa; phylum Chordata; class Aves; order Pelecaniformes; family Threskiornithidae; genus Theristicus; species Theristicus caerulescens. The sequence continues at coordinate 1,065,566 of CM036581.1, forward strand.
GCTCACACGCACACTCACACGCACACTCACACGCACGCTCACACACACCCGTGCACGCTCGCGCACACGCGTGCCCAGGCACACGCGCTCCGGGCTCACAGGCCGCGGGCCGGCGGCAGCAGCAGGAGGAGGAGGAGGCCGAGGCCGAAGCCGCCGCGAGGGGGGGCCCTGGAGCAGGGGGGGGCTGCAGGGGGCACCTGGGGGGGGGGGGAACCAGCTCAGGGGCTGCCCACGTCCCCGCAGCCCCGATGCCAGGGTGAGGGGCTCCCACCCCCACCACCCCCATAGCACCCACAGCCCCAACACCAGGCTGAGGGGCTCCCACCCCCACCACCCCCATAGCACCCACAGCCCCGACGCCAGGGTGAGGGGCTCCCACCGCCCGCCATCCCCATAGCACCCACAGGCCTGGTGCCAGGCTGAGGGGCTCCCACCATCCCCGCAGCCCCGACGCCAGGCTGAGGGGCTCCCACCCCCATAGCACCCACAGCCCCGACGCCAGGGTGAGGGGCTCCCACCGCCCACCACCCCCATAGCACCCACAGCCCCGACGCCAGGGTGAGGGGCTCCCACCCCCACCACCCCCATAGCACCCACAGCCCCAACGCCAGGCTGAGGGGCTCCCATCCCCACCACCCCCATAGCACCCACAGCCCCGACGCCAGGCTGAGGGGCTCCCATCCCCACCACCCCCATAGCACCCACAGGCCTGGTGCCAGGCTGAGGGGCTCCCGCCGTCCCCGCAGCCCCGAGGCCGGGGTGAGGGGCTCCCACCGCCCGCCATCCCCATAGCACCCACAGGCCTGGTGCCAGGCTGAGGGGCTCCCACCATCCCCGCAGCCCCGACGCCAGGGTGAGGGGCTCCCACCGCCCACCACCCCCATAGCACCCACAGCCCCGACGCCAGGGTGAGGGGCTCCCACCCCCACCACCCCCATAGCACCCACAGCCCCAACGCCAGGCTGAGGGGCTCCCATCCCCACCACCCCCATAGCACCCACAGCCCCGACGCCAGGCTGAGGGGCTCCCATCCCCACCACCCCCATAGCACCCACAGGCCTGGTGCCAGGCTGAGGGGCTCCCGCCGTCCCCGCAGCCCCGAGGCCGGGGTGAGGGGCTCCCCGCCACCGCTCACCGCCGCCGAGGAGCAGCGTCACCTCCCCGCAGGCGCAGTCGTCCTCGCCCAGCAGCAGGCAGGTGTAGGTGCCGGCGTCCTCGTCCCGCAGGCGCCGCAGGACCAGCACCCCCGGGGTGCCGCTGGGTGCCCGCAGCGTGGCGCGGTCGCGGTAGAGCGGGCCGCAGCAGAGGCGGTCGCGGCGCTGGCTGCAGACGGTGGCCCCGGCACCCGCGGGGCCACCCCAGAAGCGCCAGTGCACGGCCAGCAGCCCGCCCAGGGGGACGCCGGCCGCGGGGCACCCCAGGGTGACGCTGGCACCCAGCGTGCCGTTGGCCTGCGCCTGGCCCCGGTGGGGGCTGTGGCACACCCGGCAGCCCTCCGACGGGTCACCGTGGCCCGGGGCTGGCTCGGCTGGGCCGCAGGAGGGGGACAACGCCGAGGGGCCTGGGGACAACGGGGACTGTCACCGGCATCGGCACCCACCCAGTGTGGATACCCACCGGTGCGGGACCCTGGGGACTGTCACTGTCCTGCGGCCGTGGGGGACACTGCTGGGGGCCCTGGGGACTGTCACCGTCCCGTGGCCACGGTGGGGGACACTGCTGGGGACCCTGGGGACTGTCATCGTCCTGCGGCCACGGTGGGGGACACTGCTGGGGACCCTGGGGACTGTCACCGTCCCACGGCCACGGTGGGGGACACTGCTGGGGACCTTGGGGACTGTCACTGTCCTGCGGCCACGGTGGGGGACACTGCTGGGGACCCTGGGGACTGTCACCATCCCGCGGCCACGGGGGACACTGCTGGGGGCCCTGGGGACTGTCACCGTCCCGTGGCCACGGTGGGGGACACTGCTGGGGACCCTGGGGACTGTCACCGTCCTGCGGCCACGGTGGGGGACACTGCTGGGGGCCCTTGGGACTGTCACCGTCCCATGGCCACGGTGGGGGACACTGCTGGGGACCCTGGGGACTGTCACCATCCCGCGGCCATGGGGGACACTGCTGGGGGCCCTTGGGACTGTCACCGTCCCACAGACATGGGGACACTGCTGGGGACCCTGGGGACTGTCACTGTCCCGCGGCCGTGGGGGACACTGCTGGGGACCCTGGGGACTGTCACCGTCCCATGGCCACGGTGGGGGACACTGCTGGGGACCCTGGGGACTGTCACCATCCCGCGGCCATGGGGGACACTGCTGGGGGCCCTTGGGACTGTCACCGTCCCACAGACATGGGGACACTGCTGGGGACCCTGGGGACTGTCACTGTCCCGCGGCCGTGGGGGACACTGCTGGGGACCCTGGGGACTGTCACCGTCCCGTGGCCATGGGGGACACTGCTGGGGACCCTGGGGACTGTCACCGTCCCGTGGCCACGGTGGGGGACACTGCTGGGGACCCTGGGGACTGTCACCATCCTGCGGCCACGGTGGGGGACACTGCTGGGGACCTTGGGGACTGTCACTGTCCTGCGGCCACGGTGGGGGACACTGATGGGGGCCCTGGGGACTGTCACCATCCCGTGGCCACGGTGGGGGACACTGATGGGGGCCCTGGGGACTGTCACCGACCCACAGCCACGGTGGGGGACACTGCTGGGGGCCCTGGGGACTGTCACCGTCCCGTGGCCACGGTGGGGGACACTGATGGGGGCCCTGGGGACTGTCACCGACCCACAGCCACGGTGGGGGACACTGCTGGGGACCCTGGGGACCGTCACCGTCCCACGGCCACGGTGGGGGACACTGCTGGGGACCCTGGGGACTGTCACCGACCCGCGGCCGTGGCCGTGGCAGGGACTCACCACTGTGGGACACTCAGGGACCGTCACCACCGCCGGTCCGGTCCGGGACCGGGACCAGGATGAGGACGTGGACAGGGACACGGGGGCAGGGACAGGGGCGTGGGAAGGGACGGGGACGGGGACAGGGACGGTGACATCTCCCCCAGCCCCGAGCCCCGCTGCCTCCCGCAGCCCCCCAGTGCCCCTCGGTGCTCCCGGTGCCCCGGCACCCCCCTGCACCCCCCGGTCCCCAGCACCCTCTGCACCCCAGGACCCCTTGCACCCCCTCCAACCCCCCCTCTGCACCCCCCTGCACCCCCAGCACCCTCTGCACCCCCCTGCACCCCCAGCACCCCCTCCAACCCCGCAGCCCCCCTGCACCCCCCGGTCCCCTGCACCCTCTGCAGCCCCCTGCACCCCCTCCAACCCCCCCTCCAGAGCCCCCTGGACCCCCCAGCACCCTCTACACCCCCCTGCACCCCCAGCACCCTCTACAGCCCCCTGGACCCCCCAGCACCCTCTGCAACCCCCCTGCACCCTCTGCACCCCCCTGCACCCTCTGCAGCCCCCTGCACCCCCAGCACCCCCTCCAACCCCGCACCCCACAGCCCCCCAGCACCCCCCGGTCCCCCAGCACCCTCTGCATCCCAGGACCCCTTGCACCCCCAGCAACCCCCTCCAGAGCCCCCTGGACCCCCCAGCACCCTCTGCACCCCCCTGCACCCCTTGGCACCCTCTGCAACCCCCCTGCACCCCCTGCACCCTCTGCAGCCCCCTGCACCCTCAGCACCCTCTGCAACCCCCCTGCACCCTCTGCAACCCCCCTGCACCCCTTGCACCCTCTGCAGCCCCCAGCACCCCCAGCACCCCCTCCAACCCCTCACCCCGCACCCCCCCAGCACCCCCCCCCCCCCGAAGCGGCACCCACCGGGGGGCAGCAGGGCCGAGCCCAGCCCCAGGGGCAGCAGCAGCAGCAGCAGCACCCACATCTCCGGGCGGTGGCTCCGGCGGGGCGGGACGGGGCGGGGGACAGGGCGGCCAGGGGCGGGACATGGCACAGGACCCCCCCCAAAAGCTGGCGGGGTCTCCCCGGGGACGCCCCACGCCCCCCACGCCGGGGTCCCCCCGGCGTGGGGGGCGTGGGGCGTCCCCGGGGAGACCCCGCCAGCCCGGGGGTGGGGGACAAATAGGGACCCCCCCAAAGGGCCCGATCCAGCCATGTGGCGGGCGGCTCCTTCCCGGTATCGGCCTTGGTGGCCCCAGATGCACCCGCAGCACCCGGCTCTGTGTGCTGTGTCCCCCCATCCCCGAGGCCTGGTGTTGTCACCTCCCTTGTCACCCCCGTGTCCCACCACTGGAGGATGCTCGGGGATGGTCCTGGGGGTCACCGTCCTCCCCTGTGTCCCACCCAGGGGGTCCCCGTCATCCCCATGGCCCACCCAGGGGGTCACTGTCACCTCCATGTCCCACCCAGGGGGTCCCCGTCATCCCCATGTCCCACCCAGGGGGTCACTGTCACCCGTGTGCCACCCAGAGGGTCCCTGTCATCCCCATGTCCCACCCAGGGGGTCACTGTCACCCATGTCCCACCCAGAGGGTCCCTGTCATCCCCATGGCCCACCCAGGGGGTCACTGTCACCCCCATGTCCCACCCAGGGGGTCCCCGTCATCCCCATGGCCCACCCAGGGGGTCACTGTCACCCGTGTCCCACCCAGAGGGTCCCTGTCATCCCCATGGCCCACCCAGGGGGTCACTGTCACCCCCATGTCCCACCCAGGGGGTCCCCGTCATCCCCATGGCCCACCCAGGGGGTCACTGTCACCCGTGTGCCACCCAGGGGGTCACTGTCACCCGTGTCCCACCCAGGGTGTCCCCATCATCCCCATGTCCCACCCAGGGGTTCACTGTCCCCACTGTGTCCCATCACTGTCCCTACTGCCAGAGGATGCTTGGGGTGGTCCAGGGGGTCACTGTCACCCCCATGTCCCACCCAGGGGGTCACTGTCACCCGTGTCCCACCCAGGGGGTCCCCATCATCCCCATGTCCCACCCCTGGGGTCACAGTCGCCCCCGTGTCCCACCCCAGGGGTCACTGTCACCCGTGTGCCACCCAGGGGGTCACAGTCGCCCCCATGTCCCACCCCGGGGGTCACTGTCACCCGTGTGCCACCCAGGGGCTCACAGTCACCCCCATGTCCCACCCTGGGGGTCACTGTCACCCGTGTGCCACCCAGGGGGTCACAGTCGCCCCCGTGTCCCACCCCGGGGGTCACTGTCACCCGTGTGCCACCCAGGGGGTCACAGTCGCCCCCGTGTCCCACCCCGGGGGTCACTGTCACCCGTGTGCCACCCAGGGGGTCACAGTCCCCCCCGTGTCCCACCCCGGGGGTCACTGTCACCCGTGTGCCACCCAGGGGGTCACAGTCACCCCCATGTCCCACCCAGGGGGTCACAGTCACCCCCGTGTCCCACCCAGGGGGTCACAGTCCCCCCCATGTCCCACCGCTGCCCCACTGCAGGCAGCTCGTCCCTGCTGCCGCTCCCCGCTGGGGTCCCCCACACGTGCACCGAATCCACCGGGGCTCAGCGCGGAGAAGGGGGGCTTCTCGCCGGGGCGGGGGGCAGCTCAGCCCCCAAACCACCACATCGACCCCCCCAAATCCTCCCAGGCCCCCAGGGCGCTGCCCCCCCCCCCCCCCCCCCCCCCAGCTTTCCTCCCCTCTCCTTTCCCAGCTGGAGCAGGAAAGGGACCCCCCCGCCCCCCCGGCGAGGGTCCGGTGCCAGCGCCCGCGGGGACGGAACCGGACGCTCCCACCCGCCGCAGGAAAACCACACCTGGAGGCCAAGTGCCGCCTCGGGCCCTTTATTGGGCCGGGGACTCCGGGGGGGATCCCTCCATCCCGTGCCCCCCTTTTCCTGCCCCCGCTCAGTCCTCCAGGTTGCGGAAAGCCGCCTGCATCTCCTCGTTGAGCTGGGCAAAGGCCGCCATGATGTTGGCTTCGCCGTCCTTCACCGGGTCCTGGGGACACACGGGACACGGTGGCGTCACCCCCCGCACCCCCCACTGGGGGTCACGGCCCCCCAGTGCCCACCTTGAACTTCATGGCGCTCAGCTTGTAGAGGATGTCCCCCAGGTTCTCGCGGATGGTGGCCCAGGTGACGCGGCGCTCGCCCAGCCCGGTGGCCTCCACGGCGTGCCGCGCCAGCTCGTAGAAGGTGACCATGTTGTGGAGCATCCCCACCGTCTTGTAGAAGGGGCAGAACCTGGGGGGCGGGGGGGGTCAGGGCGGGGGCCGGGGGGCCGGGGGGCGCGGGGGGCCGGGGGGTACCTGTCGTAGGAGGAGTAGCCGTTCTGCTGGAGGAAGTCGTCCTTGAGGAGCTTCGCCACCTCCAGCGTCACCTTGTCAGCCTCGGCGAGGGACGCCTGCGGGGGGACGGGTCTGGGGTGCCTATCCCCTGTCCCCATCCCATATCCTATGTCCCCACCCTATCGTGTCCCCATCCCCGTCCCATATCGCCATCCTCAATCCCAGCCCAATCCCATCCCATCTCCCCCATTCCATCCTCATCTCCATCCCCTCCTATCCCCATCCCGTCTCCCCCGTTCCCATCCCCAATCATCCCATATCCCCATCCACTTTCCCATCCCATCTCCCCCATTCCCATCCCCATCCCCATCCACTTTCCCATCCCATCTCCCCCATTCCCATCCCCATCCATTTTCCCATCCCATCTCCCCCATTCCCATCCCCATTCCCATCCCATCTCCCCATCCCCACCCCAATTCCATCCCATATCCCCCATTCCATCCTCATCTCCATCCCCTCCTATCCCCATCCCATCTCCCCCATTTCCATCCCCATTCCCATCCCATGTCCCCCATTCCCATTCCCATCCCCATCCCATCTCCCCATCCCCATCCCAATTCCATCCCATATCCCACTTCCCCATCCCATCTCCCCCATTCCATCCTCATCTCCATCTCCTCCTATCCCCCCAATCTTCCCCATTCCCATCCCCATTCCCATCCCATCTCCCCATCCCATCTCCCCCATTCCCATCCCCATCCCCATCCCATCTCCCTCATTTCCATCCCCATTCCCATCCCATCTCCCCCATTCCCATCCCCATCCCATCCCATCTCCCTCATTTCCATCCCCATTCCCATCCCATCTCCCCCATTCCCATCCCCATCCCATCCCATCTCCCCATCCCCGCCCCGATTCCATCCCATCTCCCCCATTTCCATCCCCATTCCCATCCCATCTCCCCCATTCCCATCCCCATCCCCATCCCATCTCCCCCATTCCCATCCCCATTCCCATCCCCATCCCATCCCATCTCCCCATCCCTGCCCCGATTCCATCCCATCTCCCCCATTTCCATCCCCATTCCCATCCCATCTCCCCCATCCCATCCCATCCCATCCCCATTCCCATCCCATCTCCCCCATTCCCATCCCCATCCCATCTCCCCCATTCCCATCCCCATTCCCATCCCCATCCCATCCCATCTCCCCATCCCCGCCCCGATGCCATCCCACCCCCACGTCCCACCCCACCTTCCCGACCAGCTGGACGATCTCGGCCAGCTCCTCCTCCTCCTGCAGGATCTCCCTGGCCCGGCTGCGCAGGGCGGGGAACTCGGGGTGCAGCCCCTCGTAGTGGGGCTCCAGCGCCCGCAGGTACCGGCTGTAGCTGATCAGCCAGTTGACCGAGGGGAAGTGCTTGCGCTGCGCCAGCTTCTTGTCCAGCCCCCAGAAAACCTGGGGGGGACACGGACACAGGAGGGGGTCGGGGGGGGCCGCGCCGCGATGGGGGTCCCCCGCGCGCCCCGCTCACCTGCACGATGCCCAGCGTGGCCGAGGTGACGGGGTCCGAGAAGTCCCCTCCCGGCGGGGACACGCTGCGGGGGACAGCAGGCGGGGGGCTCGGCGGGGTGGCCAGGGCGGGGGTCCCCCACGCCACCCCGCGGCCCCCCGCACTCACGCGCCGACGATGCTGACGCTGCCCTCGCGGGCAGGGGAGCCCAGGCAGCGCGCTCGCCCCGCGCGCTCGTAGAAGGAGGCCAGGCGGGCGCCCAGGTACGCCGGGTAACCGCTGTCTGCGGGGGGGAGCGCGGCGTCACCGGGGCGGCCGGAGCCCCTCACCGCGGCCTCGGGGCTGGCGGAGGAGCGAGGGTTCTCCCCTGCCCTCCCGGGGACCAACGCTCACCCGCCGGCATCTCGGCCAAGCGCCCCGAGATCTCGCGCAGCGCCTCGGCCCAGCGGGAGGTGGAGTCGGCCATCATGCTGGCGTGGTAGCCCATGTCGCGGAAGTACTCGGAGAGCGTGATGCCTGCGCCGGCGGCACGCGGCTCGCACGCTTGACGCGCCCTTCCCGCGCTCGCGGCGCGCTCCAGCGAGCTCGCGGCCGCCCGTCTGCGCACCCACCCGTGCGCGCGGCCTCGTGGCACGTGCGCACACGTGCGCGCTCACGCGTGCCCGTGCGCGCTCACACGAGCCGTACGTACGCGCCCCGCCCCGCTGCAGCAGCCCCCGACCCACCGGTGTAGATGGAGGCCTCGCGGGCGGCCACCGGCATGTTGGAGGTGTTGGCCACCAGCGTCGTGCGCTTCATGATGGTCTCCGTCCTCCCGTCCACCTCCATGGTGAGCTGGGGACGGCGTCACCGTCACCGCCCGGCCACCGGCCCTGCGGCGCCCAGTTGGCCGTCACCCCGCCGCCGTGCCACCCGTCCCCACCTCGGGGAAGTCCCGCAGGACCTCGGACATCTCGTTGCCGCGCTCGCCGCAGCCCACGTAGACGATGACGTCGCTGTTGGAGTACTTGGACAGGGACTGGGAGATGACGGTTTTGCCGCAGCCGAAGGCGCCCGGGATGGCCGTGGTGCCGCCCTGCACGCACCTGGGGACGGGGACGCGTGGGGACGGCGGAGAGCGGCGGCTGCAGCCCCCCGACACCGCCCCGCTATGTCCCCACGGAGGCAGGGGGGACCCCTGTCCCCATCCCTGTCCCTCCTGGGGACTGTCCGGCGTGAGCGTGACCCCCCCAGTGACACCCCCCAGCCCCCAGCCCCTTTTCCCCCAGCAGCACTGTCCCCACCCCTGTCCCCATTCGCAGCCCCAACACCGTCCCTGTCCCCCTTCCTTCTTCCCATCCCTGTCCCTTATTCCCATCTCCAGCCCTGTCCCCCAATGCCATCCCCTGTCCCCATCCCTGTCCCCAGTCCCCATCTCCAGCTCTATCGCTCTCCCCATCCTTGTCCCCCATCCCCATCCCTGTCCCCGGTCTCCATCTCCAACTCTATCACTGTCCCCATCTCTGTACCTCATTCCCATCTTCATCCCTGTCCCCCAACTCCATCCCCTCTCCCTGTCCCCAGCTCTATCGCTGTCCCCATCCCTGTCCCCGTCCCCATCCCCTCTCCCTGTCCCTGTCCCCAGCTCTATCGCTGTCCCCATCCCTGTCCCCGTCCCCCATCCTTGCCCCCACCCCTGTACCTCATTCCCATCTCCATCCCTGTCCCCCATCTCCATCCCCTGTCCCCATCCCTGTCCCCAGTCCCCAGCTCCAGCTCTATCTCTGTCCCCCCCTCCCACCCTTGTCCCCCACCCCGCTCCCCGTCCCTACGGGAAGAGGGCGTCCAGCACCCGCTGGCCCGTCAGCAGCGGGTGATTCGCCGGCAGCTTCTCGGCCACGGGCCGGGTCTGCCTCACCGGCCAGACCTGCAGCATGCTCAGCTTCTCCGCGCTGCCCTGGAAGTCCAGCTCCAGCACCACGTCCTGCGGGGACGGGAGGGACGGGCAGGGCAGCGGGGACAGGGGACCCCGCCACCCATCACCCCGCCGCCCGCCGCCCCTCGTCCCCCCGTACCGAGACGCTGTAGTGCCCGGGGGGCGCGACGTAGGTGACGGTGCCCCGGCTGCGGGGGGGCACCATGATCCTGTGCTGGATGAGCGAGTTCTCCATCACCGTCCCGTAGATGTCACCGCCGGTGAGGTGGCTCCCCACCTGGCGGGGGGTGGCCGTGAGGACGCGGGACCCCAAGGGGGACGGGCTGCGTCCCCTCCGGGGGCGCTGGGAGAAGGGGGGTCCCCACGTCCCCGTCGCGGGGTCCCACTCACCCGGACGTTCTTGCTGGGGACGAAGTCCCAGGTGAGGTGCCGGGGCAGCGCGGGGACGTTGGTGCCCCGCGGGATGTAGATGCTGCGGGTGAGCTGGGCGATGTCTCGCAGCGGGCGCTGGATCCCGTCGAAGATGGAGCCCAGGATGCCGGGCCCCAGCTCCACCGAGAGCGGCTTCCCCGTGCGCAGCACCGGGTCCCCCACCCGCACCCCCGCTGTCCCCGCGCTCAGGAAAGGCCACCGATGAGATGGGGACAGGGACGGGGGGAGCAAAGGGGCAGGAAAAGATGGGGGGGACAGGGCAGGATGGGGGGGACAGGGAAGGGACAGGATGGGGGGGGACAGGGGACAAGGGAAATAGGACAGGACGGGGGACAGGGAGGACAGGAGAAGGGGACAGCACAGGATGGCGGGGACAGGATGAGGCAGGACAGGGAAGGGGGACCGGAGGGGGGACGGGGGCAGGCAGGGAGGGGGACAGGGAGGAAGGGAAGGGCAGGACGGGGAGCTGGGGGGACGGGAGGGGACGGGTTGGCGGGGAGGGGACGCGGGGACGGGCGGTGCCGGCAGGATACAGGTCTCCTCGTAGACCTGGAGGGTGGCCATGTCCCCCTCCAGCCGGATGATCTCCCCCACCAGCTCGGCGTGCCCCACGCGCACCAGCTCGTACATGGCCGCCCCCGCCATGCGGGTGGCCGTCACCACTGCGGGGACAGGCCGCCGTCACCGCGGTCACCAGCCGCCCCGCAGCCCCAACCCCGTCCCCCCTCCTGGCCCTATTTTGGGGCCAAAAAGGCCACTGGGGGCCCCGTGTCCCCGCCAGCGGTACCGGGCCCCGAGACGCCGTGGACGGAGCCCAGCAGGCTCTCCCGCTCGGCCTCCGCCAGCCGCGGTGCCCCGGCTCCCTCCATGCTGTCCCCCGCCGGCCTCGGCGTCACCGGCGTTATATGGGGCCGGCGGCCGCGGGGAACCGGCCGGGCCCGGTGGTGGCGGGTGACGCCACGGGCGAGGGCTGTGTACAGTCAACAACGGCCACGTCCCCTCCCGTCCCCCCCCGCCGCAGCCTGGGGTGCCACGGGCCGGCACGCGCCGACCTCCGCCTCGCTCAGGGCGGCGGTGACGCCCTCCCTCCCCGGTGCCACCGCCGGGTCCCCGGCCCCTCCTGGCTGCGTCCCCCGTCCTTTTGGGGCGCGCACGCGTGTCCACAGCCCCAGCAGCACACGCGTGTGCTGCTGGGGCTGTGGACACGCGTGCGCGCCCCGCCGCGGCTTTCCCCCACCCCGGGTCTGGGGTCCCCGCCAGGGCAGCGGCTCCAGCGCTGGCCACCGCCCCAGGGCCAGCGGTGCCAGGCGGCCGGTGGCCACCCGGGAACGCGACCCACGGCCAGAACAAGAAAACAACGGCCAAGGCCGGCCTGGAGCCGCCACCTCCCCTCCCCGGTGCCCCCCGGGTGTCGGTGGCACGGGGCCACCCCGCGGGCAGCCACGCTGCGGGGGTCTGGCCTCCCCCGGGGCTGCACCCCCCCTCCTCCGCCCCGCAGCCTGGCAAGCGGCAGCCACCCTCAGCGCCCACGCTGGGCCCCTGACCAAAGAAAAAAAAAAAGACATTTATTTAACAAAAGCACAACACGAGCAGCACTAAAGAAGCAGGGGGAGGGCGGGGGAGCTAGGAGACCAGGACGCCGGCCGAGCCGCCCTTGGCCCCGGCCCCCTCGGCCCCCTCCTTGGGGGGGCTGCTTGGGGTCGTCCTCCCCCACCAGCCGAATGTTGTGCTTCTCCCGAAACTCGTTCAGCTCCCGGCCCTTCGCCTGCAGCTGCTGGTTCAGCGTCTCGATGATTTTGCTGATCTGGGAAAAACGGGACGGGAAGAGAAAGCGGGGGTCGGAGGGGGGGCAGGCGGGAGGGCCTGGGGTTCCTGGGGGTCCCGAGGGGGCAGGCGGGAGGGCCTGGGGGTTCTGGGGGTCCCGGGGGGGGGGGGGCAGGTGGGAGGGCCTGGGGTTCCTGGGGGTCCCGGGGGGGCAGGCGGGAGGGCCTGGGGGTTCTGGGGGTCCCGGGGGGGGGGCAGGTGGGAGGGCCTGGGGTTCCTGGGGGTCCCGGGGGGGCAGGCGGGAGGGCCTGGGGGTTCTGGGGGTCCCGGGGGGGGGGCAGGTGGGAGGGCCTGGGGTTCCTGGGGGTCCCGGGGGGGCAGGCGGGAGGGCCTGGGGGTTCTGGGGGTCCCGGGGGGGCAGGCGGGAGGGCCCGGGGTTCCTGGGGGGGTCCCGGGGGTTCCTGGGGGTCCCGAGGGGGGCAGGCGGGAGGGCCTGGGGTTCCTGGGGGTCCCGGGGGGGGCAGGCGGGAGGGCCCGGGGGTTCCTGGGGGTCCCGGGGGGGCAGGCGGGAGGGCCCGGGGGTTCTGGGGGTCAGGGGGAGCAGGTGGGAGGGCCCGGGGCGGGGTCGGGGGTGGGGGGGAGCAGGGGGGAGGGCCCAGGGGGTCCTGGGGGGCTCGGGGATCCCGGGGGTCGGGGGGGGGGAGGCAGGGGGGAGGTCCCGGGGGTCCCGGTGGAGCAGGCGGGAGGGCCGGGGGGTTCCGGGGGCCGGGGGTCGGGGCAGGCGGGAGGGCCCGGGGGTCCCGGGGGTCGGGGGGGGGCAGGCGGGAGGGCCCGGAAGTCCCGGGGGTCCCGGAGGGGGGCAGGGGCGAGGACCCGGGGGTCCCGGGGGGGTCCCGGGGGTCCCTCACCTGCTCCCTGTTGTTCTCCAGGGCCGGCAGCACCTCCTTCACCGTGCGCTCCACTAGGATGCCGCCCACCATGCGGTAGCACTTGCGGGTGGGGTCCACCTCCCGCAGGGTCTCGATGACCAGGCTGGGAGGAGAGGAGGAGGAGGAGGAGGAGGCGGCGGCTGAGGCGGCGAAGGCCCCGCGGCCCGGCCCCCCGGCCCCGGCCCCCCCATCCCACCTGTGCTCGTTCAGCTCCAGCTCCAGCTCGGCCGCCTTCGAGGCCAGGCCCCGCTGCTCCTGCCGCAGCCGGTTGAACCGGGCCACCACCTGCGGGGACAGCGGCGGTGACGGGACCCCCCCTGCCCGCGGCCTCCCCCGGGGCCAGGGGCCCGCCCGGGACCCCCCCCCGGTGCCCGGGACGCCCCCCCCCCCCCGGTTCCAGGTCCCCCCCGGTTCCAGGGACCCCCCCCGCCCCGGTGCCAGGGCCCCCCGCCGCTCCCCGGCCCGGACCTGCTCCGCCGTCAGCGCCTTCCCAGCCGGCGCCGCCGCCGGCCGCCCCTTCGCGCTGTCCGCCATCTTCCCCCACCTCCCGCGGCGCGGCCCCGCCCCTTCCGGGCCAGACCGGAAACGGGGTGTGGCCCGGCCGGGCGCCATCTTGGTAGAGGGCAGCGGCGCTGCCCGCTGAGGCGGTGCCGGCGCCATCTTTGCTGCGGGCGCGGCTGACGGGGGGGACTTTGTCCCCGTCCCCTCGGTGCCGCCGGCGGGGCATGTACGGGTCCGGGGGTCCAGGGGGGATTGGGGGCAAATTGGGCGATTGGGGGGGCTGGTGGGGCCTGGGGGGCTGAGGTGGGGCAGAGCTGGGGGGGCTGGGGGCACCTGGAGGGTGCTGGGGCAGAGCTGGGGCAGTTTGGGGGGTGCTGGGGGCAGTTTTGGGGGTGCCGGGGCAGTTTGTGGGGTGCTGGGGCAGTTTGGGCCTGAGCTGGGGCAGAGCTGGGGGCAGTTTGTGGGGTTCTGGGGGCAGTTTGGGGGTTCTGGGGGCGGTTTGGGGGGTGCCGGGGGCAGTTTGGGGGTTCTGGGGGCAGTCTGGGGGTTCTGGGGGCAGTTTGGGGGGTGCTGGGGGCAGTCTGGGGGTTCTGGGGGCAGTTTGGGGGTTCTGGGGGCAGTTTGGGGGGTGCTGGGGGCAGTTTGGGGGTGCCGGGGGCAGTTTAGGAGGTGCTGGGGGCAGTTTGGGGGTTCTGGGGGCACTTTGGGGGGTTCTGGGGGCAGTCTGGGGGGTGCTGGGGGCAGTTTGGGGGGTTCTGGGGGCCGTTTGGGGGGTTCTGGGGCCGTTTGGGGGGTGCCGGGGGCAGTCTGGGGGATGCTGGGGGCAGTCTGGGGGGGTGCTGGGGGCAGTTTGGGGGGTGCTGGGGGCAGTTTGGGGGGTGCTGGGGCGGTTTGGGGGGTGCTGGGGGCAGTTTGGGGGGTGCTGGGGGCAGTTTGGGGGGTGCCGGGGCAGTTGGGGCCCGAGCCGGGCGCTGCAGGCGGGCTGGGGGCAGCGGGGCCGCAGGAGGGGGCCGGCCGGTGCCAGCCCCCCCAGGCCCCTGCCGGGGGGCCGGTGCCGTCCCCTTGGCCGTGGGTCCCCCGGGGCCGCGTCCCCCCCAGCGCAGGGACAAGGCAGCGGCCGTGGCCCCCGTCCCCACCCCGGGTCCCCCCTGCCCCAGGCTGAGAGCGGTGCCCCGGACCCCGCTGCGCCGCCTGCTCCCGGCTCCCCCGTGCGCCCCGAGACGCCCGCGCGGCTCCGGTAGCCCGGGCAGGTACCCCGGGCACGCGGGGGGCGACCCGTGCCGGCCCCGGGGCTGCCGCTGGTCCCCGTGGGGCGGCCCGCGTCCCCGCGGCCGACATCCACGCTCTGCCGCAGCTCCCCGCGCCCGCCCCGCGCCATGGCGTCTCCCCCGGCGCTGAAGCCGCTGGTGGCCGTGGGCCAGGTCACCTCCACGCCCGACAAGGAGCTGAACTTTGCCGCCTGCGCCGGGCTGGTGCGGGAGGCGGCTCGTCGCGGCGCCTGCCTCGTCTTCCTCCCCGAGGGCTTCGACTACATCGGCGCGGACCCGGCGCAGACGCTCAGCCTGGCCGAGGGGCTGGACGGGGACCTCATGGGACGCTACGCCGAGCTGGCCAGGTACCGCCGGGGACCCCCGCGCTCGTCCCGCAGACCGCGGTGGCGGAGATGGGGCCGCGGGTGCCGGCTGCGGGGTCCCCGTCCCCGGCGGAGCCGCGGTGACCCCGTGTCCCTCTCCGCAGGGACTGCGGCCTGTGGCTGTCCCTGGGCGGCTTCCACGAGCGCGGCCAGGACTGGCCGACCACGCGGCGCATCTACAACTGCCACGTGCTGCTGGACCCCGCAGGTGAGAGCCGCCGGCGCTGCCCCGCCGACCGGGGGTCCCCGGCCCCGGGGGTGTCCCCCTCCTCGCGCCCTCTCGTCCCCAGGTCGCCTGGCGGCCGCCTACAGGAAGACCCACCTGTGTGACGTGGAGCTGGAGGGCCGCGTCACCATGAAGGAGAGCAGCTTCACCAACCCCGGCGCCGAGATCGTGGCGCCGGTCAGCACGCCGGCGGGGAAGGTGCGGGGCGGGCGGGACCCTGGGGGTCCCCGCGGGGCGAGGGGCTCCCCTGGCGCCAGTCCCCTCACCTCGGCCCGGGGGCCGCGTCCTCGCTGAGGTCCCCTCCTCGTCCCCGCCAGCTCGGCCTCTGCGTCTGCTACGACCTGCGCTTCCCCGAGATCTCGCTGGCGCTGCGGCGCGCCGGCGCCGAGATCCTCACCTACCCCTCGGCCTTCACCGTCCCCACCGGCTCGGCGCACTGGGAGGTGAGCTCCCGCTGCCCTCGCCCCCGTCCTCTCCAGCAGCGAGCGGGGACAAATCCCGCAGCCAAGAGGGGCCAATTTAAGACAAAAAGCCTCTTTTTTGGGTGTTTAAGGGGCAGGTGGCACCGCCATCCCCCCAAACCCCGCTCTCCGCCGCGCGGCCCCCCCAGGGGCTGCGGTCCGGCACCACCGGCAGCGCCGCGTCCCCCGGCAGGTGCTGCTGCGGGCCCGGGCCATCGAGAGCCAGTGCTACGTGGTGGCGGCCGCCCAGACCGGGAAGAACCACGAGCGCCGGACCTCCTACGGCCACGCGCTGGTGGTGGACCCCTGGGGCGCCGTGGTGGCCCAGTGCCGCGAGGGACCCGGGCTCTGCTACGCCGAGATCGACCTCGACTACCTGCACCGCATCCGCCGGGAGATCCCGGTGCACAGCCACCGCCGGCCCGACCTCTACGGCACCGTGGCGGCCGCGGGGCCGGCGCCGTGAGCCCCTCTCTGGTACGGTAAAATCCAGAGCAGGGCCACACGCGCGCTGTTTCAGACTGTTCCTCCCCAAAACGCGGCAGCAAGAGGCGCTCGGGGCTCCCTGCGCCGCAGCCAGGACTGCGTCCCCCTCGTTTGTGGCGTCCCCCGCGGTGCTGGGGGGTCCGGGCCCCCCGGCGCGGGCAGGGGCGGAAGGAAGGAGCCAGGCGCTGCAGTAGATGTTTATTTCAAGAAACCCGAAAGCTACAGAGGGAATATGACCGTTATATTGAAGTTTAAAAAATACAGAAGTCACAGAAATTACACCAAGTTGTGCCGGAATCGTCCGTAAGCGGAGGGGGGCTGCGTGCCCCCGGGGGCCACAAGCACCACGAGTCCCGGGGGGCCGCCCCCCACCCTGGAGGGGATCCGCACCCCCGGCGGCCGAGCAGAGACGGGGAGAAAAACCACAAAACCAGGATGGAGCTGGGGAAAAAACCAAAAAAAATCCCCCCTGGGGACCCGCAGGCAGCGGCTGGGGGGGGGAAGGGCCGTTTCGGGGGCTCTGGGGACGGGCGGCCGCGGGCAGGGACCGCGCGCTGCCCGCCGCCCTCCGCGGGCAGAGAGCAGGCAGAGGCTCGGCTGCCTGCTGCCAGCAACAGGCAGATCGCGCCGCCCCAACCTGCCTCTTGTCCCAGTTTGTCCCAGTTGCCAGCTGGAGAGGGGAAGGACAGAGCCAGGCAGCCGCGGAGGGGAGGGGAGAGGCGAGAGCTTTCGGGGCGTCCCTCGGCGCTGGTCCTCCCCCCGGCCCCCGCAGGGGAGGGGGACACGAAGGCACATGGTCCAGGGGACGCCGCGGGACGGTTTTACTCCTGAGAACCCCCCGAGGCGGCGGGGGGGGGGGGTTGGGGGATAAACAGGGGGGGGGACGCTGCCCGCGGGGCACCCCCGGCACAGGGACAAAGCCACCCCGGTACAAACCTCCGCCAAGCCCCCCCGGCCTCACCACTGACGCGCCCCAGGCGGGATTTTTGCCTTTTTGTCGTTGTTTTTAATGGATACAAAATAAAAGAGAAAAAAAAAGGAAAACAAAGCGAGAGAGGAGGTGACAGGACAGGAGAGGGGTGAGGAAACACGTAAGCCTCCGGCGCTCCCCGCGGCTCCAAACCCAGAGTTGCACAGTGCCGGGCAGGGGTTTCGATTTTTCCTTTTCTTTTAGAAAACAAACAAAAAAAAAGAAAACAAAAGAGAAGGAAAAAGCTTGGATCGCACCGAGCAGCCGTCAGGGAGCCGTCTGCAGCATCAAGTTCCTCAGGAGTTTCTGGCGCCCGACCTCGTAATCCTCCTCGTCCACATTGACCAGCAGTTTGATGGCTTCGTGGCCCACGGCTTGCTTGAGCGAGTCCGTGATGAAGACGCCCTTGAGGGCTTCCAGCAAAGAGCCGTTGATGTAATCGCGCCAGAACGCGTCGAGGTAGGTGAGCTCTGAGAATTTTATGTCACAGATGATGGAGCCCAGGTCCCGGGACTTGAGGATGGTGTTGGCCTGGTTGAAGCGTTCGAACTGACGCTCCAAGGGGTCCTGCTTGTTGGAGAAGACGTTGCCTTGCAGCGCCGTCTCGTGCTGGCAGTACTCGGCTCGGACTCGCAGGCGGATGTCTGAGGGAAGCGGGGAGGGCGGTGAGGGCTCCGGCGTGGGGCCGGGCCCCCCAGACCCCCCCGAGCCCCCCGAGGCTCTTACCACAGGTCTGCTTCTCCTTAGGGTCCGGCGTCGCCGACTTCCTCCTCTTGCGCTGGCTGCTGAGGAGGGTCCTGCCGCGGCCGGGCCGCTTGGTACAGATCTGGGGTCCCGCGGAGGAGCAGCAGACCACGGGGTGGTGGGGAGGCACTGCGCGGGGAGAGGACGGGGCCGCTGAGCCCCCCCGCGCTGGCTGGGGACACCCCCAGGAGCCGCTCCCCCGCCCAGGCCCTGCCGCAGCTCTCGGGGCCGCTCGCGCTCCAAACCTGCGTTCGAGCGCTTCTGCTCCATCCCGACGCCGAGCGCCGGCCCTCCCCTCCTTTCCACACCGCTGTCACCTCCCGGTTGTCCCCCCTCTCCCGGGATGCTCGTCCCGAGGGGCGTCCGACAGCTCCGGGAGCCCGCGCAAGCCCTGAGAGGGGACCCCCGCATCGCACCCCGAGACCCAGCGGCCTCCCCGCAGCACCGCGGTCCAGGGAAGGGACGTCAAACCCTGCGCTCCATCGTCCCCCAGACCGCGGGGATTGCGGCAGCAGGGTCAGACGTCGCCTCAGCAGCGACGGAACCGTCACCGCCAGCCAGAGGCGAGTCCCCGTGCTCCCAGCGGGAGCAGGCGAGGCGAGAGCAGGACGGGCCCGCTGAATTCCCGCGGACTGAATCCCCCCGGACCGAACCCCGAGGTTCCCACCTGATTTGTGGGGGTGGCCGAGCCCGTGCTCCGCCTCGCTGTGAGCTCGGGGCGTCACGTAGCGAATGGACGTCTCCTCCAGGTACTTGTCCACCAGGTCCGGACACACTGGAAGAGAGAGGGGACGCGGGCCCCTTCAGGAGGGGCAGAGGGGACGCGGGCCCCTTCAGGAGGGGCAGAGGGGACGCGGGCCCCTTCAGGAGGGGCAGAGGGGACGCGGGCCCCTTCAGGAGGGGCAGAGGGGACGCGGGCCCCTTCAGGAGGGGCAGAGGGGACGCGGGCCCCTTCAGGAGGGGCAGAGGGAGGCCTCTCCCGACGCGGCGGGCCAACACGTGCTTAAGCAGCCCGTCGAGCGGCCGTTTCTCCAGCCGCTCCTCTCGGAAGCGCCGGGTTTGGGAGCCAAGCCCCAGCCGAGGCGCAGGAGGGGCCGTTTCCATTTGTTACCGTAGCTACCCCCAACACCCAGACCCGGAGCAGGCCGGCGGCGGCGCACACACGCAATCCCGCGGGAGAAAATCCGGCCAAGGCAGGCGGCGCCTCCAACGCCGCTCCTGCACCGCGGTGGCCGCCGCGGTACCGGGTCGTACGTACCTGGTGGTCCCTCAGCCCAGCCCTGGACTCGTCCCGAGCTCCCGCGGCTCGTGTCGGTCCGAGCAGAGGTCTGGGGGAGCAGCCACCGCTCCTCCTCCTCCTCTGCAGCCCCAGCAGCAGCTCCAGGCTCCCGGGATGGACCCGGCTGCTTGAAATGCTTTAGGATAAACTGGCCTGCGCCCAAAACGTTAAGCCTACGTTATTTACCCAACTTCAGCAGATCAAACTTTGGAAGTAACACACTGGCAGGACACGGGATTCTGAGGAGAGTCAAGCTGCTGAGCAGAAGCAGCTGCTGAGCAAACATTATGGGGTGAAAAAAGTTGTTTTTCAGGGCTGGGAAATTTTCTGCGGGTTGTTTTTGTCCAGGCTGGTGAGCTCAGAGCACTGCCTGTCCCCAGGCAGGATCCCTCCCATCCCCGCCGGACCGAAGCCGGCCAAGGCCGCGGGTCTCCCTGGCCGCCCCCGCCGCTCTCCGCCTTCGCCCAGCCGGCCCTGGCCGCGCCGAGCTCATTCGGGACAGGGTTTTGCTCCTTTGCGGAGCCGTGAATACGAATGAGGCAGGAGGAGAGGAGAGCTCCTGGCTGCTGCGAGGGCTGGAAGGACGCGGGAACCAGAAACGAGAGTCAGCTCATTAGGTCCAGAGGAGACCTCCTTCAACCAATCAACCCCTCCCCTGTAAACGCAGAGCGCGTTATAAACCACATGTAAAGTGCCTTTCTTAATAAAGCTTTTTGAAATGCTATTTTTGCACATTTAATTAAACCCTTTCCACCCAAGCACGGCTGGAGACATCGCAAGGAGATCTCACAGGTACGGAGCGTCGCTCCTCGCACGACGGCAGCGTGCAGGGACGCGAACGCCGACCTCCAGCTCCCGGAGCGCACGCGGGGATCGCACTTTAATATCAATCCGCCCGTCTCACCCCGAAATCACCAAAACCCGACACGGGGAGGGCTCGCCCGGGTTCAGCCGGCTGAGGCACAGCAGCCAAGTGCCCCCTCAGGTCACATTTTTACACCCAACAAGCAAAAAGCTGCTCAAGAGACACAAAAATCATGCTCCAACACCCCCAAACCCTACAGAAACTGGGGGACACAGAGCCGTGGACCCGCCCGCGCGCCCCTGGAATCCTCCCCGAATCCAAGCACCGTGCAGCCGGTCTGCGTAGCGCAGCCGCCCGCTGCTTTCCCTTTTCCCCTAGTTTTTCTTGGCGCGGTGCATAGGAAGAGGGCCGGAGGATCGCGCCGGCGCTGGTAAACAGCCTCTTACGCGGCGCTTGCACCGAGCTGCGGTGCCAGCTGCCCCGCGACGGGGCCTGCGGGCAGCGGAGCTGGCGGCGACAGCAGGGGAACGGGCTGGGATCCACCCCTGGCACAGCCGCGTCCGTGAACCGCGCACGGGGCGGAGAGCGTGCTCCCGGCTCCCAGAAAAGGCCGGATAACGGGAAAATCCTCATGGCGGCTGGCCTGAGCCCGCGTAGGCGGGGCTGTAGGTGCGGGCAGGGTTCCATCCCGCAAGTCCATCAGGGCTGGGAGTTTCTGGGGTTTCGGAGCAGCACAAGGCAGCAGCTGCCACCAAAAGCAGCGTCCCCGCCCTGATGCTGGTTAGGAAGCGACTGAGCAAAAAAAAAAACCCCATTAATTTTCAAGCCGCCCGACCCATTTTCCCCGTGGCAGGATGGAGGCCGCAGGTGACAGCCCCAGCTCAAAGGGGTTGTTCACACCAGCGCTGCCCTCCCTCCTCTCACCCCCTAAAAACGGGGAGTTTTTAATGCCTGCCTCTACTTGCGCTCGCCGCTTTCCCAAGCGCTGGCGGGGAACGGCACCGTTGCCCACGGTGCGAGCAGAAACTGGGGAGACTCAGCAGCCTGGAACTGCCAAGAAAGCCCAATTATCCTAATTTAAAGCAAAAGATGCAAATTTCAGAGGTTGAATCCTGCTGGAGCGGCTGCCTTACGCATCCCCTGCAACAAGTGCGCTCTCCTTCACGACTCCTCCGGTTCTGGTTAATCTGGGTTATGTTCTTTGAACTGTAAATTCAGGTTTTTTGTCAACAAAAGGCGCAGGGCCGAGCCAGCGGAGGGTACGGGATCAGCTCAGCCTGGCAGTGACCAAAACCCCACCAAATTACCCAGATCCAAAGGGCCGGGTCGCTGCTGGGGTCTCTGAGCCAGGAGAGAGCAAGGGGAAAAGGAGAGGCCAAAAGAACGGGTGAAGAAAATAAATCTGAATTTGGACCCGGGTTTCTCACGCCGGCCTCTCTGCGAGCCGCACACGCAGGACCGACAGCGCCAGCTCGGGAGGACATCGGTCGCCTTCCCAAACTCGCCTGGGCCCCGAGAGGACGAGCGGGTTTCCCCCGACGCCAGCGGCACACCGAGCACAGTAGCTGCTAGTTTTGCCTCCTCGCGCCCCAGCACGGCCCCGGGGCTGCCCACGCATCTCGCCGCAGGCCGGACTTCGGGCCGAAAGGAGCGTTTCCCTAAAAACTAGAAGAGCGGCGGGAGCTGGGAGAGCCAGGGGTCGGAGGCACGGAGCTGGGAGTCGCGGAGCCGCACAGCACGCAGCAGGAATCCCAGTCCTCTGCTGCCGAAGAAAGGAGGAGACCGCGGCGCTTGCCAGAAACGAAACGAGGCTTTAACCCCCCCAAGACGGTGCGTGGGCGCTTGCTAAAACCCTACAAAACATCCCTTTGCCTCCTCTGCCTGCATTTCCCCGCTGTCCTGGCAGCCGTTTGTCCCCGGGGTTCTCTAACCACCACGCCTCCAGGGCGTCAGCGAGGAGAAACAGGCGAGGGCTGAATAACGAAGCGAGCTTCGTTAGGGAGCAGGCCAGGCTGCCAGCGGTGTCACTTACCGGCCCGTCGCCTCTTGAGGGTGACGTAGGGCAGCAGGTCGTGGCGAGTGATGATCCGCAGCAACTGCAGCACCTGTCGGAAGTTGGTCTCGTCGCAGCGGCCCTGCCGCTCCAGCGCCAGCAAGAAGTCCCGGCCGCTGCGGATCATCCCCCTCTCGTAATCGTCGATCACGTCCACGAAGAGGAACGAGAGCACCCGCACGTCCCGGTGGGTCAGGTGGGTGCCCACGATGTCAAACATGCGGTGCAAGCTGTAGAGGCCGTGCTCCCGGTCGCCCCGTTCCTCCGGCCAGGCTTGCGCTCGGCTCCGTTTGAAGGCGGCCATCTTGCACCGCTGCCGGCTCGCGCCGAGCCGGGGGCTCCTCTCAGCGCCGCAACCCTAGAAGACGAAGAGGGCCAAGAGGCTTTAATCCCTTCCCTGTCGATACGTGAGGAAAAACCCCACTCTGCATCCCTCCACCACATCGCCACGCTCGGCAGCGACTCGTTCTCTCCTCTGCCGGAGCATCTTACGCCAAAAATCGAGGGCTGGGTACCAGACCGACGGCACCGGGCTCTGCCAGCACCGACAGGTCTCTGCCACGTTAACTTATGAACCCAAACACCGTCTGGCAGAAACACCCACGAGCTACGGCACTCAGTGGCAGGGCTCCAGACCACAACCCAGGCGAGGACCGGTGTCCTCTACCCCAGCAAAGCGAGTCCCCGCGTCCCCCGGCGAAGCCGAGCGGGCGGCTCGACAGCCCCAGCTAAACCCCCTGCCGCCGCACCGGCGGGCGCTAACCGCACGAAGCCATTCGGCGCAGCCACCAGTATTGTGCCGAAACATCAAGGGAGACGCAAATCAGGCGCTCGGCAGGCCCCGACCTGTTCGGCTTCAAAGTCGGAGGAGAGCGAGCCTCGTCAGACTGGCTTCAGCGGCCGACTCGGGGCTCACCCTCCTCATCTCAGCAGGTTTCGCGCCCGGTTACGGCCCCCCCCGGGAAGTTCCTCATCGCCCTGCCGTCACCCGGCTCTTTCAGCGGCACCGGCAGCTTCGTTTCTTCACCGAGAGCTGCAGGGAGTCACGCACCCGGCTGCAAAGAGGAGGGACCCGCAGGAATTGTGGCCCTCGTCTGGCCTCCTTCGGGGATCGAGCGCTGTCGCAGCCAAGCAGGTGACGTTAAGGCGTCCCACAATGGGGACGGCACCGTGCCACTGCACGAAGTCAGCCATGATTCACGCCGGGAACCGGTGACGAGCCATTCGGCAACGCCAGTGGCTCGGGGCATGCGGCGATCGGGTTAGGAGTGAAGCGCGCCGCACGGCTTGCTGGGCACCTGGAGGATGCGCGGAGCCGGGGCACCGGACCCCCAAAGCGCGTTGAGGCGCCTGCAGCAGCTCGGGGCTGGTGGTAGCACCGGTGGCAAAAGGGCACCTGCGTCACGCACGCCCTCGGCGCGCCGGCACGCACGCCGTACGGGGGAGCCACGCCATCGCTGCACCACGGATATACCCTAAAATGATGGCACTCGTGAGTTTAACCGCCTCAGGAGTCCTCCCCTGCGCGACACCGGACCGGCGGCCGCGCAAGAGCGGAGATTGCAGCACCGGGCCACGGCTCCCTCTCCCCTCAGAGAGCTCACCCCAGCCCCGCCGGCGTCACCACGGAGCGGCTTTGCTTGGTTACGGTTCCCAAAACAGTGAGACGGCGGCGTAAACACGGGACACCGGGAGGAATCTCCCGTCTGTTCCCGGCACAGCCGCTGACTCACGCTCTGGCCCCGGGCGGGCGGAGGAACGGGGAGCCCTCGACAGGGCCCGTCTCCGCTCCGGCGGCCACCCATCTAGCAGGGCACCAGCAGGGTTTTAAATTCCTATTGTAAAATGCAAATAGCTTAAATTAAAAATGTGTTGAGTGACTGCTGCTCTGAAATCGGTCTGACACAGCTCTGACTGCTCCGGCTGGGGAGGAGATGGCACTATATACTGCACAGGTTCCCCCCCAAGTGGAAAAGTCGTATAAATGCAGCTTCTACTGAAGATATTTCTTGGTACAAACAGCCTGTAGCCATCTCCATGCAGGAGAGAGGGGAGAAAAACCAGCATAAGGCACCCCAGTTCTTCTCCAGCAGCTCCTCGGCCCCGGGGGCCGAGCCACATCAGCTCCACCGAGGAGTCAGAGCCCTGGGCTGCAGCCGGGAGAGGGAACGGATTTCTCCGGTCTTGTAAACCCTGCGAAGGGAAAGGAGAGGCCTTTACCAGGAGCTCCGGCTGCATCACAACAGAATATCAACGGGCAGCGCACGGTAATGGCGTGAACACAGAATAAAAGTGTAAAAAAAAAACCGAAGACAAACAATCCTTAGTCTTGACGCTCGCTGTCATGAGCGGAAAAACCACCGAGAGCAACCAAAGCGTTTGCCAAAAGCCGCATTTCAAGCTGACGGTAAAGTCCCCGGCGCTCCTCGGCTGCATCCAGACTGGTTTCGGTGCCGCGGCACCGGTGTTGGCCAGTAAATGAACCCACGCACTGCTCGTTTGACGGCCCGGTGGCTCGAGTGGCAGCCGGCCCCGCTCTGCTCCCACCCCGCCGCCGGGCTTTGCAGGCGTTGCACGCACGCTCTGGTCCGGGGTTTTGCAGCGGGAGCTCTAAATATTCCCCCACAAAATAAAATACAAAAGAAACAAGCGCAGGAGGTGCGAGGCGAGGTCTCTGCTTTCTTCCCAGCGTCCTGTGAGCAGCTCGGAGATAAAAAACTGAACGTAAACCACACGCCCAGGCAATTAGCTGATAAGTGGGTTTACACCACAACATCTTCCCCAGGCAGCCCCAGAAACCCGACCTCCGGCCCCAGAGCAGCGCCCGTTCCACCTGCCCCGCGCCGCGAAACCGGGAGGAACCACCCGAACCCGGGCAACGGCAAGCGCCGGGAGCAGCTCTCTGGGAGCCTCTTTTATAGCATTTCATTGAAAACAGCTCATTTTCCTGCAGTCGGGTTTGCCAAGCGCCAAATTGCATAAACCCAAGGCAGAAATTAGGCAGACGCTATCTTTTGATTATTTAGTACCAACCACCCTGGAATTACGTTGCATTTTTTCTTCCAGGGAGGCAAAAAAAAAAAAAGTAATTTGACATTGTGCTGCCTAAACACAACAAGAAGAGATTCCGCAGAAAGAGGCTTTATGTGGGGGGAAGTACTGAGTCCCGGGGGGCAGCTCCTTATAGCTGCACCACCCAAAACCACAGAAAGCTGTTAAGTTTATTGTCAAGCAGGGGATTCCAGCGGCCGCTACTTGGAAGAGATCCCCGCTTCCCCTCGCCTTTGGCTCTCCTCCCGCCTTAAACCCACAGGATGGGAAGGCTGGAGCGCTTCGTTGTGCACGTACATTAAAAAAAACCCTAAAATCCTTTGATTTTCCTCAAGGAATGGCCCCATCGTGAGTGTTCGGAGCAGGAAAGATCTCCCAGCAGGAGACGAGGAGCTGCCCGCGCCCCGGCTAGCCGATCGCGCCGTGGCTCTGCCGTACCGGGGCAGAAGCGACACGGCGCACGCGGCCCCGAATACCCCTGCCTCCCTCGGCACAAACGAGCAGCACATCACACCCGCTCAGGAGGAGACCTCCCGCGGCGCTCCAGGATCATTAAAATAATTTAAGGTGAACAGGAAAAACAAGCTTTCGGTGCCTGCAAAGCTCCGCAGTTAATCAGTCTGAGACTTACTCAAACAGCTGACTTAACCCATGCGGATGCTGGGGATTTGTGCCGCTGAAGTTCAGGTAACTACCACGAAAACGCACCTCCCGACAGCGCATTCCTGCCTGGGTAGGCACGGAAGTCATAAATACCAACTGCGAGTTGAAATTTGGCTTTGAGATGAATTTTCCAGAGCAGCCCCGTCCCAGCCTCCTCCGTCCGG
The DNA here is from genome assembly GCA_020745775.1 of Theristicus caerulescens. Lineage (NCBI taxonomy): Eukaryota > Metazoa > Chordata > Aves > Pelecaniformes > Threskiornithidae > Theristicus > Theristicus caerulescens. The sequence continues at coordinate 1,091,364 of CM036581.1, forward strand.
CGCGCTGCAAACAGATGCGAGGGAGACACCTAGTCGCGCTTTCGCCGCAGACCAGACCCGATCCTGCTCAGCTCGGGCGCGGACCGGCCGTGGCAGAGCCGGATGAACGGCACCGCGGAGCCTCGGCAGACGCGCGAAGCCCGGGGCAGAACCAGAACCCAAACGCCAACTTTCCCAAGGCCCTCGATTACCAAAGAGAAGGAAACGCAAACAAACAGCCAAGCGCTTTGGTTTCGCCGCCCCAGCAGCAGTTAACCGGGAGGTTTCTTCCTCTCCTCCGCAGACACCTTCAACTTGAAACTCCCTTTGCAAAAGGCAATTAGTCTGGAGTCGCTCCGGCTGCCCGGCTCGCCCCAGCTCTCCTCCCGACGGCTCCTGCGGTCGCCATCACGCCGAACCCGCATCTCTTCCCCTCTCCTTCTTCGGGAAAGAGCTCAGCCGCCCCGCAGCTCACCGCACGCGTGGGGCGAGCGGAGGGCACGGATCCCGTCCGTCAGGACGGCAGTCCTGGCCCCGAACCGCTGCCTGCAGCCGGCTCCTCTCCCAGGAGCCCGGGACTGCGCCGGCCAGGCCACGAGCGCGGGAGCTGCTCGCCTGCTGCTTTTTTGTGAGACCAAATACCTGGCCGCACGGTCAGCGAATCTTCCCCGTTCCCAGGCCGGCAGACAGATGGGACTGCGGTGACCCTGGTGCGGCCACCCCGACACTCGTCCCAGCACTCTCATCATCCCGAGGCATCGCACCCGTGGGACAGGTAACCGCAGCCGGCAAACTCGCTATGGGACGAGACAGATTAACGCGAAAAGTGGGAATATCGACGGTTCCTGCTCTGCAGAGGATGAAGCGATCAAAAGGAGCTGAGAAGAAATAAGATTAATCCGTAATTGTCCTCTTTGGAGGATTTTTTTTTTCCCCCGACCTTCCCTCTGTGGCACAGCGTATCTGGGTCAGCGGTGGTGAGGGGACAGCGGGTCTGAGCCAGTACAGTAACACCCACAGGGCAGGAAAAAAATCCTAATCCCACCACGAATTGCAGCAAACCCGCTAGTCCCAGCCCAGCAAAACACACTTGATTTCACCGGCAGGAGATGAGCGCGCACGGCCGTCCCCGACACCCGACGGCAGGGGAGGCCGGAGGAGGAGGGAGCATTCAGCCACGCTGCGTCACCGGACAAAGTACCGGTAACCCCACGAGAACGAGCCAGACGCAGAAATAGTCTGCTAGCTGTTGTTTCAGGGCAGGACTGGGGGTTTTTTTTTTGGTGCATGGGTTTGGGGGGAGGAGGGATTTTTATTTTCAAGTGCAGAAAGTGCTTTTCCCTTCCATTCATCACCCTGTCTAATTCCTGCCACCTCAATTAATCCCCCAATCTAATTTCTGCCACTGAGTGGCAACTACAGCCTCGATTACTAATGCCCACCCCGACCAGCGCCGGCAAAGCGACCCCACAGAAACACCCCTCTCTGGTTACTGCCAGGGTGCCGAGGTGGAGCAGCACCGCCACCACCAGCAGCCGGGAACGGCGCCCGAGCCACCGCACGCCAGCGGGGAGAAGAGGAAAATCCTAACTACAATCCCAGAGCTGGAAACTCCCAGCGGCACCGGAGCTGCTCTCCCAGAGCCTCCCCTACGCCGGCGCGTAACCGCACGCGACGCTCGAGCCATGGAAACGGGAGCGCGGGCAGGGGACGCGCCGCCACCGACGTCAGCCGGGCAGCGCCGCCAGGTCCCCTCCGGAGCCCTGATCGCGCCCAGCAGCTCATCGGGAAGGCAGCGGGCAGCCGGCTTTACCCATCTCGCCCTTTCCATCAGCAAAAAGATGCCTGATCGGGATTCACCTGCAGCCCAGCTTCCCAAACTTCTCCGAGCCAGGACAATTAGGCCAACCGCAGAGTGATGAACGCAGGCAGGCGCCCGTCGGGCCAGAGATATAAATCTCAGCGAGGCCGGGCTCCGTGCGCAGAGGACTGAGCCTCTCCCGATCCGTTCCCGACAGCGCAAGGCTCACGCGAGCCTTGCGGGAGAGGAGGGGTGGGGAAGCCTTAGTATATTAGGAAAAAAAAGAAAACATATAGGAACACCCACCTTAGTGAGGAGCTCTTCTGGTCTTGCTTATATCCACGATTCGAACAGCGGCCAAGCGAGAGTGTTTCTAAGAAGTCTTCTATCCCCTTTTCTCCTTGACTTTTTAAATAAGCTACCCGACAAAACCACGGAAGCTCCTACACAGAGTTTCACGTATGGCTCTTGTAGCAGGGAAGCCAAACTTCCAGAGTCGGGTATCGGCGGTCAGTGTTAAAGCTGGTCGACTTGCCAGAAGCCACCCAATTTTTTTTCCCCCAAAACCTTCTTTTTTTCCTACTTAATAATTTATTGACACAGGGAGGAGGAAAAGGAAAGTCTGGAACTCGCCCTGCGCTCTCTAGGTCATTTCTTTTTTTAAAGACACCATTCCTGAAGAGCTAACTCCCCTGCTCCCTTCTTACCGGCAGGACTTAACGCCGCCCTCACAAACCCAGGCGACGGGCAGGGTGCTCAGAATACCTTAAACCTCGATTTGCTTTCTTAGTATAGCAACTCCTCCAGAAACTGGATCGGGTTAAGTGATAAACCTTAATAAAAAAGCCAAGAGAAGGTCATCTGAACCGGGTTATCCTTTTAAAATTCAGCCCATCCCTCCTCCTTCGCGTTTACTCGCAATTAGAGTGCTCGTCTCCTCCCCGCCAGCTCCTTAAGACCCGCTTATCCCCCAGGAAAGCCCCGGCTGGGACGGCCGGGCCCGGCGCCGGAGGAGCTGCGCTCCGTCCCAACCCCTACAGCCGCGCCGCCCCACCTTCGTGTTAAATACTAAAAAATAAAACCCTCTGACTCTCCCAGAAGCTGAAAGCTCCCGAAACACAGCACTAAACCACCAGAAGAGGGTGATCCGACGGCGGCCGAGGCCTCGCCGCGCCGCTCGGTTCTTCCCTCCCCGTTACCGGCACATGCCGCAGCGGCCCGGCAGCTCCCGCAGCCGGGGAGCACCCGGCTTTTCAAAGCCTCCCGGTCGAAAGCCCAGCACCCGCCGCTCGGGGACGGCCCTGTCCTCCCCGTCAGGCCCCGGCAACGGCGGGGGCGGCGAGGGGCCGCCGGCCCAAGGGGAGGGGGGGCTCCGCGGGCTGCCGAGGGGAGCGGCTCGGCCCCGCGGCCACGGCACTGCGGCCCCCCCTAGGCCCCCATCCCCCGGGCACCCGAGGCCTCTCCTGCGCTGCCCCTGCCCGGCACCGGGCCGCGCTGAGCGGGAAGGGGGGGGGGGCCTGGGCCCGTCCCCTCACCCGCAGGGACCGCCGAGGCCTCCCTTACGCCGCCCCCGCCATGCCCGCCGGCTCGGCCCCCGCTGCGCTGTGCCGGCCCCGCTGGCGCTGCGGGGCCGCCCGGGCTGAGGGCGCCGCGGCCTCCCCCTCAGGGCCGGCCCAGGCTCGGCGCCGCCATGTTGGCTCCGTCCGCTCCGCTCCCCGCTCGCAGGCGGCCGCCGCGGCTCCGGCGTGACGCAATATCCGGCGCCGAGGCCCCGCCCCCTCGCGCGGCGCGGCCCCGCCCACATCCGGGGCCACGCTGACCCCTCTGCCTTCGTTACCATTGGGAGAGCCGGGGAGCGCGGCGCCCTCTTGGGTGAGGGCAGGGGGGCGGGCCCATCCGGGTCACCGGCCGCCGGCTTCAGCGCCCTTCGGAAGCATCGGCGAGCGGCCGCCATGTTGGGTAAGGGCAAGATGGCAAGGCCGCCACGCCCTGAGGGCACGTGGGGGGCGCGGCCGCCATCTTGGGAGAGGGCAGGCGGGGTCCGCCGGGCGCGGCTTCGCGCCTATTGCGGGGCGTGAGGGGGCGCCGCCATCTTGACTGAGGGCAGAGCGACAGCGCCTGGGGGGGCGGGGGCACCGGGGTGTCCCTGGGGTTGGGGGGGTCTTTGGGGTCCTCGGGGGGGGGGCGTGTCCTTGGGGTGGGGGTGGCTGGGGGGGTGCTGAGGATGGGGGGCCTGGGGACAAGGGGGGGCCCTAGAGACAAAGTGGGGGGGGCCCTGGGGGACAAGGGGGGGCCCTGGGGGACAACGGGGGACTCTGGGGACACGGGGGGCCCTGGGGACAAGGGGGGGGGTCCATGGAGACAAGGGGGGGCCTGGAGACAAAGGGGGGGGCTCATAGGGACAAGGGGGGGGGCTCTGGGGACAAAGTGGGGGGGGGGTCTGGGGACAAGGGGGGGCCTGAGGACAAGGGGGGGTCCATGTGGATAAAGGGGGGCCCTGGGGATAAAGGGGGGCCTGGGGACACGGGGGAGCTCTGGGGACAAACGGGGGGCCATGGAGACAAGGGGGGGGACCATGGGGACAAGGGGGGGCTGGGGGGGTCCCCTCTGGAGGGGGGGGTCCTTGGGGGGGCCCTGGGGACACGGGGACCCCCCCTCCCCGTTTTTGGGGCGCCCCGGGCGGGGGGGGGGCGGGGCGCCGCGCGTGGGGCGCTGCCGCGGGGGCCCACGCCTCGCCCAGCCCAATTAGCGGTAATGAACCCGCACGCGCCGGGCGGGCGGCCCCGGGGGGGGGGGAGGCGGGCGCGGTCACCGCGGGTGCTGGGTGCTGGGTGCTGGGGGGGGGAACCGGGAGTCCCGGGGGGGGGTCCGGGGTGCAGCAGGACGGGGGGGTCCCGGGGGCACCGGGGGGGGGGACCGGGGAGCAAGGGGGGGGGGTCCGGGGTGCAGCAGGGCGGGGGGGGCACCGGATGGGGACCGGGGAGCAGGGGGGGGGGCCGGGGTGCAGCAGGGCGGGGGGGGGGCCGGGGGCACCGGGGAGCAGGGGGGGGGGCGGTCCCGGGGTGGGGACCGGGGTGCAGCGGGGCAGGACGGGGGTCCCGGAGGCCCCGGGAGGGCCCCGGGGGCGGGGAGCGGAGCAGGACGGGGGTCCCGGGGGGGGGAACCGGGGGGGCAGCGGGGCGGAGGGAAGGGGTTAACGCGGAGCGGGGCCGGGCGGGAGCGGGTGAGTCAGCGGGGCCGCCCGGCCCCCGGCCCCCCCGGCCCGCCCCCGCCGTGCCTATCCCGGGCGGCGCCGCGCCCCGCCACTGCCCGCTCCGACCGCTCCGCACCGCTCCGCACCGCTCCGACCGTGAGTACGGGACCGGGGCTGCACCCCGCCGGGGGGGGCCCGTCCTGCACCCCACCGGGGGGCCCCGGGGCTGCACCCCGCCGGGGCTCCCATCCCTGCACCCCACCGGGGCTCCCATCCCTGCACCCCGCTTCGGGGGGGCCCCATCCTGCACCGCTCATGACCCCCCCCATGCATGGCCCCCTCCCTGATGGGGATCCCCAGTCCTGTCCCCCCCTCCTGGGGGGACCCCAATGCTGCCCCTCCCGTTAGGGGGGGACCCCATGCTGCCCCACCCCCCCCCCACCGGGGGGACCCCCGGGCATTGCACACACCCCCCCCATTAAAGGGGGACCCAACCCCGCACCCTGCAGGGGGACCCCGAAGGTGGGCACCCCACCCTGACCCCCCCGAGATGCCCCCGCACCCCGGGGGGCCCCATCCTGCCTGGGGGGGGCAGCAAAGCCCAGGTGGGGGGGCCAGGGCGGGGCTGGTCCTGGGGGCCCCCCCCAAGTTTTCGGCGGCAAAGCCGCGGGCTGGGCCAGTTCCTCTTTCGGTGGGAAGCCCTGGGGGGGGACCCCGAGGGCTGGGGGGGGTGGCGGTCCCCTGGGTCACCCCGCATCTCTGCCCGGCCCGGGCGTCCCTTCCCAAAATGATGGGGGGGGTCACCCCTCGGGGGGGGGGCAGCTTTGGGGCTGCCCCCCGTCACCCCTCAGACGCGGGGAAACTGAGGCAGGGCGCACCCCGCCCAGGGGGGAGCCCGGGGGCTTTGCGCAAGGCCCCCCTGACTCACGGGGGTTCCCCAGGGTGCCCCGTAGCCGGGGGGGGACACGGGACACACCCACAGGACATGTGTGTGTCCCCCCCGGCCCCACCCCGCGGCCGCAGCCCGGAGCTGAGTCATTCCCGGCGGCTGGAAAACCGCTCACACGTGTGATGAGCGGCGCCAGCCTCAGCCCCGGGGCCCTGCCAGCGGGGCGGGGCGGGGCGGGGGGGCCGGGGCGTGCGCCCCCCCCCAAGCCCCCCGGCTGAGCCGTGGCCCCGCAGCCCCGCAGCCCGCGGCCATGCCGTCCCAGATGGAGCACGCCATGGAGACCCTCATGTTCACCTTCCACAAGTACGCGGGGGACAAGAACCACCTCAGCAAGGAGGACCTGCGGGCGCTGATGGAGAAGGAGTTCCCCGGCTTCCTGGAGGTGAGGAGGGGGCAGGATCGGGCCCCCCGCGGCGGGGGGGAGCCCCGCGGCGAGGGGCCCTGACCCCCGTCCCTCTGTCCGTCCCCGCAGAACCAGCGGGACCCGATGGCCCTGGACAAGATCATGAAGGACCTGGACCAGTGCCGGGACGGCAAGGTGGGCTTCCAGGGCTTCTTCTCGCTGGTGGCCGGGCTCACCATCGCCTGCAACGACTACTTCGTGGTGCACATGAAGCAGAAGGGCAGGAAGTGAGAGCGGCGCCCGCGGCGCTGCCCCGGCACCCGTGGGTGCTGCCCCGGCACCCGCGGCGCTGCCCACCCGCCCCTGGGCACCACCTTGACCCCCCTGGGTGCCCCCCACCCCAATAAACATGTTTTGTATGACGCTGGAGCTGCCTCGGTTTTTGGGGTCCCCATCCCCCAGAGGTCCCTGTTACCCCCTTGGGGTCCCCGTCCCCTCCCTGGGCTCCCCATCCCCCTGGGGTCCCTGTCACCCCCCCAGAGGTCTCTGTCCCCCCCTGGGGTCCCTGTGCCCCCCCCCCCAGGGTCCCCATCACCCCAGGGTCCCCATCCCCTTGGGTTCCCTGTCACCCCCTTGGGGTCCCCATCCCCTTGGGGTCCCTGTCACCCCCCCCAGAGGTCCCTGTCACCCCCCTGGGGTCCCTGTGCCCCCCCCAGGGTCCCCATCACCCCAGCGTCCCCATCCCTTTGGGTTCCCTGTCACCCCCTTGGGGTCCCCATCCCCTCGGGGGTCCCTGTGCCCCTCCAGGGTCCCCGTCACCCCAGGTTCCCCATCCCTCTGGGGTCCCTGTCCCTCTGGGGTCCCTGTCACCCCCCTGGGCTCCCCATCCCCTTGGGGTCCCTGTGCCCCCCCCCCCCAGGGTCCCCATCACCCCAGGGTCCCCATCCCTTTGGGGTCCCTGTCACCCCAGGGTCCCTGTCACCCCCCTGGGGTCCCTGTCACTCCCTTGGGGTCCCTGTCCCCCTGGGGTCTCTGTCACCCCCCCTGGGGTCCCCATCCCTGTGGGGTCCCTGTCACTCCCTTGGGGTCCCTGTCCCCCTGGGGTCCCTGTGCTCCCCCCCCGGGGGTCCCCATCACCCCAGGTTCCCCATCCCTTTGGGGTCCCTGTCACCCCCCTGGGGTCCCTGTCACTCCCTTGGGGTCCCCGTCCCCCTGTCCCCCCCCCCAGCCCCACCCATGGGGTGCCCCTGGCCGGGGGGGGGGGGGCGGAGCACAGGCCCCCCCCTACGCTGCTGGGTGCCGGTGGGGTGGGGTCCCCCGACAAGGGGCATGTGGGGGCCATAGGGGCAGTATGGGGGGCTGTATAGGGGGCGTGTAGGGCTTCTATAGGGGCTGCACAGGGCTGTACGGGGGGTCTACGGCAGCCACCGAGGGCCATGCGGGGCTGTATGGGGTCTATAGGGGCTATATGGGGTCTATAGGGGCCACACAGGGCTGTACGGGGGGTCTACAGCAGCCACTGAGGGCCGTGCGGGGCTGTATGGGGTCTATAGGGGCTGTACGGGGTCTATAGGGGCCACGCAGGGCTGTACGGGGGGTCTACGGCAGCCACTGAGGGCCGTGCGGGGCTGTACGGGGTCTATAGGGGCTGTAATGGGTCTATAGGGGCTGCACAGGGCTGTATGGGGGGGTCTACGGCAGCCACCGAGGGCCGTGCAGGGCTGTATGGGGTCTATAGGGGCTGCACAGGGCTGTATGGGGGGTCTCTAGGGCCCATACAGGGGTTTACATTGGCATATAGGTGACCTGGAAGCGCTGCGGGGGTTTGTACGGGGCTGTGCAGGCACCTAGAGGGGCCGTACAGGGCGGTTTGGAGCTCTGTAAGGCCTGCAGAGGGCTGTATAGGCACGTATAGATGTCTGTAAGGCCTGCACAGGGCTATATGGGTACATGAGGTGGCTGTAGCGCCACAGAGAGCTGCGTAGGGGTGCGTAAGGGCTGTACGGGGCCGCACAGGGGTGTATAGGGGCTGTATAGGGGTCCACAGGGGCTGTACGGGGCCACACAGGGGTGTATAGGGGCTGTATAGGGGTCCACAGGGGCTGTACGGGGCCGCACAGGGGTGTATAGGGGCTGTATAGGGGTCCACAGGGGCTGTACGGGGCCGCACAGGGGTGTATAGGGGCTGTATAGGGGTCCACAGGGGCTGTACGGGGCCGCACAGGGGTGTATAGGGGCTGTATAGGGGTCCACAGGGGCTGTACGGGGCCACACAGGGGTGTATAGGGGCTGTATAGGGGTCCACAGGGGCTGTACGGGGCCACACAGGGGTGTATAGGGGCTGTATAGGGGTCCACAGGGGCTGTACGGGGCTGTATAGAGGTGTGTGGGTGTCTGGAAGGGCTGTATGCGGTGGTATAGGGGTGCAGAGGGGGCCTGGAGGGGCTGTATGGGTCTGCATAGGGGTCTATAAGGGCTGCATAGGGCTGTATGGGACACTATGGGGTCTATAGGGGTCTATGGGGGCTGCATAGGGCTGTATGGGGAGCTATGGGGTCTATAGGGATCTATATAGGGGTCTATGGGATCTATAGGGGTCTGTGGGGGCTGTACCAGGTCCCTCAGGGAGCACAGGGGTCCATAGGGGTCCATAGGGGGCCGTAGGGGTCCCTAAGGCTCTATAGGGGGACATAGGGGTCCGTAGGGGTCCACAGGGGGACATAGGGGTCCATAGGGCTCTATAGGGGGCCGTAGGGGTCCGTAGGAGACCCCCGGGGCCGGGCGCGGTGCCTACGGAAGCCGAGGAGGCCCCGCCCCCGGTGACGTACGTGGGCGTGGCCCGCCCTGACCGCGCGTCCAGCGGTCGCCGCGTCCGGGGTCTCGCGCGCCGCAGCGGGAGCGGGGGGTGCGCGCGGGGGCGCCGGGGGTCACGGGGCCGGGGGTCACGGGGTCGGGGGGGCAGGGGGCCGGGGGGCAGGGGGCGGGGCGGGGCCGGGGCTGACCCCTGACCTCTGACCTGGCTGTCCTTGGCCCCGCCGGGGTCCTACGGGGGGGGGGGGGGGCACCGGGAGTGACGTCACCGCCCCTGCCCTCGGCTGGGAGTGACATCACTGCTGGGAGTGACATCACTGCTGGCTTCCAGCGTGGCAGCACCGGGTTTCCCTGACAGGGCGTGACATCACCGTCGAGGCTGGTGACGACGTGTGACATCACCGCCCTGCAGCAGCAGTGACTGGGCGTGACATCACCAGTGACCTCACCGACTGGGCGTGACATCACCACTGACCCCACAACCGGGCGTGACATCACCACTGACACCACTGACCAGGTGTGACATCGCCACCGACCCCGGCGACTGGGCGTGACATCACCACCGACCCCATAGCCGGGCGTGACATCACCAGTGACCTCACTGACGAGGTGTGACATCACCACCGACCCCGCAGCCGGGCGTGACGTCACCAGTGACCTCACCGACCAGGCGCGACCTCCCAGCCCGGCGTCATGTGGCCCTGCGGCGGGGCGGCGGCGCGAGCACTGGCCGCCGTCGGCCGTCCCCGCGCCCCCGCCCGCGCCTGCCCGCGCCCGCCGCCCCCCGCCGCGGCGCCGGAGCCGCCCCGCGACCACGCGGTGCCCAACGGGGGCTGGAGCGACGCCATGCGGCGGCAGTACCGGCGCCTCCTCGCCATGGCCGCCGGCGGGGCCTGGGCACGGCTCCCCTCCTACCGCAGCGCCCGCCTGCACCTCTCGGGCGGCTGCGCCCCGGCACCCCCCGACCCGGCTGCCGTCCTCGCCGAGGCGCCGGCGCCGCCGGGGGAGACGCGGCTCTTCCTCCGCGCCATCGGCGGCGACGGTGACGGCTTCGAGTACGCCATGTTCCTCAACGCCGCCGAGCGCCGCCTGATCTGCCTCTTCCAGCCCGGCCCCTACCTGGAGGGACACCCCGGGTAAGCGTCGCCGCCGCCGCGTCCCCGCCGCCGCGTCCCCGCCGCGTCCCCGCCGCGCCGGTGCTCACCGTCTCGTCCCCCGCAGCCTGACCCACGGCGGGGCCATCGCCGCCATCATCGACGGCACGCTGGGGACCTGCGCCTTGGCGGTGGCCGGGAAGGTGATGACGGCCAACCTCAGCATCGACTACCTGGCGTGAGTGGGGGGCGGCCGCGGCGCGCGGCGGGGGGGGGGGCGGGGGCGGCGCGGCGGCGGGGGGTCCTGAGCCGCGCCGTCCCCGCGCAGCCCCGTCCCGCTGGGCGCCGTGCTGCTGGTGGAGGGCCGCGCCGAGCGGCTGGAGGGGCGCAAGGTTTTCCTCTCCGGCCACGTCCGGAGCGCCGACGGGGACACGCTGCACGCCCGCGCCACCGGTGAGGACGGGGACGCCCCTGGGGACCCCGGGGCGGGGGGGGGGACACACACGGGGGCCCACCCAGCGCCTGTCCCCCCTCTCCTCCAGGTCTCTTCATCCGGCTGGACCCCACCAAGCAGCGGGTGCAGGAGGAGGACGGTGGCCGGTAGCCGTCCCCGTGTCCCCCCGTGTCCCCCCGTGTCCCCCTCTGTCCCCCCCCCGGGTCCCCCCCGCCTCGGTTTCCCCGGGCGCGGCGGGGGGGCCCAGCAGCATCAGAGCCGCCGCAGCTCACCCCTCGCGTCCCGGGTGTTTCTGTGGGGATCGGCCGCCTCCCGGGGGGTCACGGGTGGGAGCCCACGGCCGGGAGGGGTCCCCCGGGGGGGCGGCAGGGCCGGGGGGACCGCGGGGCGCGGGTGGGCTCGGCCACGGACCCGCCGCGGGGAGGGCGGGGCCGGGAGGGGGCGTGGTCTGGTGTGGGCGTGGTTTGGTGTGGGCGTGGTCTGGTGGTGGGCGGGGCCGGGCGCCCCCCGAGGGGCCGCTCTGAGTCCCGGCGGCGGCGGGACACGGACACACGGACACACGGACACGGACACGGGCCGGGGGGACCCGCGGGGGCCCCGGTGGCGCTCGCCAAGCCGGGGCCTCAGTTTGCCCCAGGACCCGGCAGCGCCCGGACCCCCGTGGGGGCGCGGGGGTCCCGTGGGTGCACCCCAAAGCCGGGCGCACCCGGGTGCTGTGGGGTCCCGTGGGTGCACCCCGAAACTGGGCATGTTGGGGTGGCCGGGGTCCCATCACTGCGCCCCAAAGCCGGGCACCCCGGGGTGCCCTGGGGTCCCATGGGTGCACCCCAAAGCTGGGCACCCCGGGGTGCTGTGGGGTCCCATCACTGCGCCCCAAAGCCGGGCACATCAGGATGCTGTGGGGTCCCATGGGTGCACCCCGACACTGAGCACCCCCGGGTGCCTTGGGGTCCCAAAAGCCGGGAACATTGGGGTGCTGTGGGGTCCTGTGGGTGCACCCCAGGGCTGCGTGCATTGGGGTCTTGTGGGGTCCCATGGGTGCACCCCAACGCTGAGCACCCCGGGGTGCCCTGGGGTCCCGTGGGTGCACCCCAGAGCTGGGTGCACTGGGGTGCTGTGGGGTCCCGTGGGTGCACCCCAACACTGAGCACCCCGGGGTGCTGTGGGGTCCCGTGGGTGCACGCCAGGGCTGGGTACATCAGGGTGTCGTGGGGTCTGCACCCCAAAGCTGGGCACCCCGGGGTGCCCCGGGGTCCCATCACTGCACCCCAAAGCCGGGCACCCCGGGGTTCCCTGGGGTCCCATGGGTGCACCCCAACACTGAGCACCCCGGGGTTCCCTGGGGTCCCATGGGTGCACCCCGACACTGAGCACCCCGGGGTGCCCTGGGGTCCCAAAAGCCGGGAACATCAGGGTGCTGTGGGGTCCCGTGGGTGCACCCCAACACTGAGCACCCCGGGGTGCTGTGGGGTCCCGTGGGTGCACGCCAGGGCTGGGTACATCAGGGTGTCTTGGGGTCTGCACCCCAAAGCCGGGCACCCCGGGGTGCCCTGGGGTCCCACGGGTGCACCCCGACACCGAGCACCCTGGGGTCCCGTGGGGCCCGGGGGTGTCGGGGCCACCCTGGGGGATTTGGGGCCCGGTGCCGGTGCCCGCCCGGACGCCTGGGTCCCCGCTTCGCTTCGCCCGGGGTCACCGGGGTCACGGGGGTGGGGGGGCACCCCCGGCGCCCGGCTCCCCGCGCCGCCCCTCCGTGCCTCAGTTTCCCCCCGGCCGCCCCGTGGAAAGTCGGAAATTTCCAGTGCGTGGGGCCGGGGGGGGCAGGATGCCGGGGGGGGCAGGATGCCGGGGGGGCCCCGGCGCCCTTATAACGCTCGGCCGCGCCGCCCGCGCCGCCGCCGCCGCCATGCGAGGTAGGGCCTGGCGCGGGGGGCTGCGGGCGGGGGCACACGCGTGTGCGGGGTGCGTGCGAGGCTGGGGGAGCACGGGGACGCGTGCGGCAGGGGGTGTGCGTGTGTGCAAGGGGGGAGCTGGCGGGCGTGGGGCTGGGCACGCGTGTGTGCACGCGTGTGGGAGCGTGCAAGCGTGTGGTTGCGCGTGAGAGCCGCCGTGCGCACCCGGAGGAGGGTGGCGGCGGGTGTGCGTGCGTGTGTGTGTGCAGGCGGGAGCGTGCTGGGGTGTGCACACGCGTGTGCAAGGGTGTGGGAGCATGCAGGGCTGCGAACACGCGTGTGCAAGGGCGTGGGAGCACGCAGGGGTGTGAACGCGCGTGTGCAAGGGCGTGGGAGCACGCGGGTGTGCGGGTGTGCGCGGGCAGTTGGTGGAAGCGTGCGAGAGCGGGCGTACGTGCGTGCAGGCATGGAGGAGCCTGCAGGAGCGTGTGTGCGTGTGCAAGGGGGAGGGAGCGCGTGTATGCGCGTGTGCAAGCACCTGGGAGCAGGCAGGGGCGTGCATGCGTGTGTGCAAGCGTGCGGGAGCGCAGGCGTGCAGGTGGGAGCAGGCAGGAGTGCGTGTGCAAGGGCGTGGGGGTGCACGGGGATCCGTGTGCGTGTGCAAGCAGCGGGGAGCGCGCGCGGCCGGGTGCGGGGGGGGGCAGGCGTGCAAGAGGGTGGGAGCGCGTGTGCACACGCGTGGGCACGGCTGGGTGCTCGTGCAAGTGGGTGGGAGCGTGTTGAACCGTGCGTGTGCAAGCGTGTGTGAGCGTGCGTGCGCAGGCAGGGTGCGGGCAGGCGTGTGCGCGCCCGTGCACGCCTGTGGGAGCACACACGTGTGTGCAGGCACGAGTGTGAGCGTGCACGTGAGCGTGCCCACGCGTGTGTGTGTGTGAGAGCATCAGGAGCTGCCGGGGCATGGGGGGCCACATGTGTCAGCGTGTGTCAGCGTGTGTCAGCGTGTTGCAGCATCACACGCGTTTTACAGCTCACACAGGCGTGTTGGCACACGTTACAGCACGACCATGCGTGTTGTGGCGTGTGCAAGCATGTTTTGGGGCACGCGTGCGAGGAGGGTTGTGTAGCTGCATCTGCACCCACTACAGGGTCTGCGCACGCGTGTTACAGCGTGTTGCTACACGCACACACATGTTGCAGCATGTTGCCGCGTGTGCACGCATGTTACAGTGTGTAGCTGCATGCACACGCATGTTACGGTGCCTGCACCCGTGTTGCAGGGCGGTGCAGCGCGTGCGGGTGTTGTACGCGGCTCCGGGGGTCCGTGCGCAGAGCACGACGTGCACGCGTGTCGCGGGGTGTGCACGCGTGTCGTGGGGCACGCACGCGTGTTATCGCGTGTTGCCGGCGGTGCTGCAGCGCTGGGCAGCCCCGTTTCCCCCCGCAGCTGCGGCTGCGAGCGCCGGAGGCCGGGGCCGCGGGTGCCCCCCAGCACCCATGGGTGCCCCCGCGCACCTGCGGGTCGGGCGCTCGCCCTTAGATGTGGTGGGGGCCGGCAGCTGCGCGGGGCCGACGCAGGTGACACCGACGGGGACACGGACGGGGACGCGCAGGTGGCCCCGCTCCCGCGCCGCCCCCACCCGCAGCCCCCCTGCTTTGGCACTGGGGAAACTGAGGCAGGGGCGCTGGCACCCCTGGGTGCTGGGGCCGGGGTCCCCAGGGGTCCCCTCCGTCCCCTCTGCGTCATGGCGTGTTGGCCTGCGCCGTGACGTGGCTGCCCGTGTCACGGCGTGTTTTGCCGTGATGCCGCGCCGGGGGGGGTCAGGAGCGCCGGGTCGTCCCCCCGCCCTGGGGATGGTGGGTGCTGGTGGGTGCCAGCAGGTCCCCATGGGCGCTGGGGGTGCTGAGGGTGCCGGTGGGTGTCCCCGGGGCTGACGGGTGCTGGCGGGTGCCAGCGGGTCCCTGTGGGGCCGATGGGTGCTCATGGGGCCTGTGGGGCTGACGGGCGCCCGTGGGAGCCCGTGGAGCCGGTGGGGGCCAGTGGGTGCCCTGGGGCCAGCGGGTCCCTGTGGGGCTGACGGGTGCTGGTGGGGCTGATGGGTGCTGGTGGGGCTGACGGGTACCCGTGGGTGCTCACGGTAATGATGGGTGCCGGTGGATGTTGGTGGGTGCCGCTGGGGATGACGGGTGCCGCTGGGTGCTGCCGGGGCTGATGGATGCTGGTGGAGATGATGGGTGTCGGTGGGTGCCCAGTGCTGCTGGGTGCTGCTGGGTGCTGGTGGGGATGACAGGTACCAGTGGGTGCCCATGGGGCTGGTGGGTGCTGCTGGGGCTGACAGGTAGCGGTGGGTGCCCATGGGGCTGGTGGGTGCTGCTGGGGCTGACAGGTAGCAGTGGGTGCTGGTGGGGACGCCGGGTACCGGTGGGTGCCCGTGTTGCTGGCGAGCGCCCGGGGGAACGGGTGCCCGCAGGTGCGGGTGGGTGCCGTGGGAGCGACGGGTGCTGGCGGGGAGGCGTGGGGCTGGGTGAGACCTCGTCGACCTCTCGCCACCGGTTCCCGGCAGGAGCAGCACCCGAAAGCGGCGCTTCCTGGCAGCCGCCGGCGCCGGCACCGTTGACTAATGCGGGTGCCGGGGTGCGGGGCTGACTCAAAGCGCCGAATTCCCAGGGCCCCTCCGGGCCGGCGTCGCCGTGGGGGTCCCCGGTGCCCGGCCGCCAGCGCCGGATGCGAGGGCGGCCGCCGGGCCCCAAAACTGGGGCGGGTGGAAAAAGCCGACGAAGCGGATTCGGCCCCGGGAGGAAGAAGTGCGGGCGTGTGCACGCGTGTGCGCGCGTGAAGGAGCGGCTGCGTGCGTGCACAAGCGTGTGAGAGCGTGCGCGACGGCGCGCGGGTGCGCGGGCGCGTGTGCGAGCATCGGCGGACACGGACCAGCCTGTGCGAGCATCCCCAAGCGCGTGAGAGCGTGCACAAGCACGCAGGAGCGTGCACAAGCGTTTGTGAACACGTGCGAGCGTGCGTGAACGTGTGCAAGCACGGACAAGCGTGCAGCAGCCTGCAGGAGCGTGCACAAGCATTCACAGCTTTGCACAACCCTTTGCAAACGTGCACGAGCACAGGCAAGTGTGCCCAGGCGTGTGTGCATGACTGAGGGTGTGTGCATGTGCCCACGCGTGCCCGAGCGTGCCCGAGCGTGCATCAGCCCCCCCAACATCCCCGTGCTTGAACGACGGCGTGCGGGCGTGCACAAGCGTGCCCATACGTGCATGCGAGTGTGCAAGCGTGTGTGAGCAGGCGGGGGGGCTCAGGCAGGTCCGAGTGTGCACAAGCGTGTGCGAGGTTGCACGGATGCGCACGTACGCGCACAAGCGGGTGCAGGGCGGAGGGTGACGAGCTGGTGGCAGTCGGGGGACGAGAGCCACGGGGACGGGAGGGGGCTCCTGGGGGCTCCGGGGCATGGCCGGGGTTGGGGTCCCCCCAGCTGCGGGGTCCCCCCCGCTGGCCCCCAGCTCCGGCACCTTTGCTCCGGCGGCCCTCTGCTCCCGCGGCCCTCGGCCCTGGCGTCCCCCCGAGCTCAGCCGTTCCCCGGCTCTGGCGGCCCTCCACTTCCCCAGCCCCGGTGTCCCCAGCCCCGGTGTCCCCAGCCCCATGGCTCTGGTGCCCCCAGCCCCGTTTCCGCACCCCGTGGCCCCCTGCCCGCTGGTGCCGCGGCTGTACCAAGCTGTGCCAGGGCCGTGCCGGGCCGTGCCGGGCTGCGCCGGGGCGGCGGGCGCCTTCCTGCGAGGTGGGGCCGTGTCCCAGTTGCGGCTTCGCCGGCGCTCGCTTGCCGCTGCGGTTTCAGCAGCCCCCGGCGTCCGGCAGGGCCCACCCTGTGCCGGGGCCGCGGGGGGACGCCCGGGGCACCCACGGGCTCCTGGGGGGCCCTGAGCCCGCGGGGTGCCATCGGAGCCCGTGGGGTGCCATCGGAGCCCATAGGTGCCACGTGAGCCCATAGGGACCACGCGAGCTCACGGGGGGCACGTGAGCCCATGAGTGACACCTGGGTCCTTAGGGGACACCGATGCCCACAGGGGACACGCGAGCCCTGGTGAGAATGTGGGTGGCAGACGTGGTCCCCGAGAGGACGCGTGGTCCCACAGGGCCCTCAGGAGCCCCTGGGGTGACACGGGAACCTAGGGGGGACACGGGAGCCCACGGGGTGACATGGGTGCCAAGGGGGGATGTGAGCCTATAGGGGCGACGTAAGCCCAGAGCGGCCACGTGAGCCCGCGTGGTGACACGTGAACCCACGAGGGACACGTGAGGCCATAGGGGACACGTGAGGCCATAGGGGACATGTGAGCCCACAGGGGACACCTGGGCCCACAGGGGACCCGGGAGCCCGGGGAGCGCGCGCGAGGACGCGGATGGCGCACGCGGTCCCACGGGTGCCACGGGAGCCCGGGGGGGGGGCCGTGAGCTCCCGGTGAGCCCCGGGGGATCCCTCGGGGTGGGCGCCCACCCCGTCCCTCCCGCCCGCAGCCCACATCGAGGTGATCCCCTGCAAGATCTGCGGGGACAAATCCTCGGGGATCCACTACGGCGTCATCACCTGCGAGGGCTGCAAGGTGGGCCGGGGGCCGGGGGCGCCGGGAGGGGGCCGGGGGTGCCGGCATGGCGGTGACCCCCGGCGCAGGGCTTTTTCCGGCGCAGCCAGCAGAGCAGCCTGAGCTACGCCTGCAGCCGCCAGCAGAACTGCCCCATCGACCGGGCCAGCCGCAACCGCTGCCAGCACTGCCGCCTCCAGAAGTGCCTGCGCCTCGGCATGTCCCGCGACGGTGGGTGCCCACCCCGGGCCGCGGGTGCAGCCCCCTCCCCACGCCTGGGTGCAGCTCCACACCTGGGTGCACCCCAACCCCGCACCTGGGTGCAGCCCCCTCCCCAGAACTGCGTGCATCCCCATGCATGGGTGCATCCCCAACCCCGCACCTGGGTGCAGCCCCCTCCCCACGCCTGGGTGCATCCCCACACCTGGGTGCACCCCAACCCCGCACCTGGGTGCAGCCCCCACCCCAGAACTGCGTGCATCCCCATGCATGGGTGCATCCCCAGCCCTGCACCTGGGTGCACCCCAACCCCACACCTGGGTGCAGCCCCCTCCCCGGCCCCGTTCCCGCCGGCTGTGCCCCCCCCGGGGCTGCGGCTCCTGGGGACGGCGGGACGCCCCGGGGGGCCGCGGTGTCCCCAGGAGGAAGCGCAGGGGCCGTGGGTGCACCCGGAGGAAGCGGGCCGGCGGGGGCCACCGTGGCACGCGCGTGGGGCCGGAAAGCCCCGGTGCCACGGCTATGTAGGTCGCGGGGAGCCGAGGCCGGTGCGTGCACGCACATGCAGACACGCGTGTGGCACGCGTGTCCCCCAGCGCCGCCGTCGCCTCTCCCCGCAGCCGTCAAGTTCGGCCGCATGTCCAAGAAGCAGCGGGACCGACTGCACGCCGAGGTGCAGCAGCAGCTGGAGCAGCGGCAGCGGGAGCGGGTGGCCGAGGGGGCACCCGCCATCCCTCTGGGGCTGACGGGGTGCCGGGGCCACCCGCTGACCCCCGCCGGCACCCCGGGGTGCCCCGGCACCCACCACGGCGGGACGGAGGGCAGGGCTGCTCCCACGGCGGAGGTGGAGCCGGGGCGGCTGGAGGGGACCAAGCGGGGCCCGGATGGGGACAGGGACAGGGACGGGGACAGGGACGGCCCCGACTGCTACCCCCACCCCGATGTCGGCAGCCTCCTGGAGTCACCCACATCCTCTGGCGTGGAGATCGGTGAGTTGGGTGCCGCGTGCCTGTGGGGGCTGGGTCTGTCACCCATGGGTGCTCAGGGGTGGTGGGACCTGGCTCCATCACCCGTGGGTGCTCGGGGTGGTGGGACCTGGCTCCGTCACCCGTGGGTGCTCAGGGGTGATGGGACCTGGCTCCATCACCCGTGGGTGCTCAGGGGTGGTGGGACCTGGCTCCATCACCCGTGGGTGCTCAGGGGTGGTGGGACCTGGCTCCGTCACCCGTGGGTGCTCAGGGGTGGTGGGACCTGGCTCCGTCACCCGTGGGTGCTCAGGGGTGGTGGGACCTGGCTCCATCACCCGTGGGTGCTCGGGGTGGTGGGACCTGGCTCCGTCACCCGTGGGTGCTCAGGGGTGATGGGACCTGGCTCCATCACCCGTGGGTGCTCAGGGTGGTGGGACCTGGCTCCGTCACCCGTGGATACTCGGGGGTGGTGGGACCTGGCTCCGTCACTCGTGGGTGCTCAGGGGTGGTGGGACCTGGCTCCATCACCCGTGGGTGCTCAGGGTGGTGGGACCTGGCTCCATCACCCGTGGGTGCTCAGGGGTGGTGGGACCTGGCTCCGTCACCCGTGGGTGCTCGGGGGTGGTGGGACCTGGCTCTGTCACCCGTGGGTGCTCAGGGGTGGTGGGACCTGGCTCCATCACCCGTGGGTGCTCAGGGTGGTGGGACCTGGCTCCGTCACCTGTGGGTGCTGGACGGTGGTGGGACCTGGCTCCATTGCTGATGGGTGCTGGACGGTGGCGGGACCTTGCCCGCTGGGGACATGGGCAAGGGCTGCCTGCCCTGTCCCCGGCCCCGAGCCCCTGTCCCCTGTGTCCCCGCAGAGCACCTCACCCAGAACGTCCTCAAGTCGTACCGGGAGACCTGCCAGCTCCGCGCCGAGGACCTGCAGCTCCGCCGCTGGGACACCTTCTCCCGTGAGGAGGTCTGCGCCTACCAGAAGAAGGTGAGGCCACCGGGGTGGGGACAGGGGAGGGGACGCGGGGGTTCCCAGGGCACCCGGAGGATGCCGAGGGCCGGGGCTCCGGCGTGGTGCAGAGCGACGGGGACGCTCTCGGGGGGGGGTTGGGGTGGGGGTGACGGCCGGTCCCGCAGCCGATGGAGGAGATGTGGCAGCGCTGCGCCGGGCGCATCACCGAGGCCATCCAGTACGTGGTGGAGTTCGCCAAGCGCCTGCGCGGCTTCATGGACCTCTGCCAGAACGACCAGATCGTCCTCCTCAAAGCGGGTACGGGGCCACCGCGTCCCCTGTCCCCAGCCCCGGGGCCACCGCGTCCCCTGTCCCCAGCCCCACGGTCCCTGCTGCCCCCGTCTCCCCAGCCCTGCTGTCCCCGGGCGATGGGATGCTCTGGTCCCATCAGGGAGGTGACAATCCCTACAGGATGCCATGGTCCCATCGGGAGGTGACGGTCCCCAAGGGATGGTGTGGTCCCATCACGGGGTGGTGGCAGTCCCTCTGGGCTGCTCTGGTCCCAGCAGGGAGGTGACAGTCCCATGGGTGCCACCGGGGAGGTGACAGTCCCCAAGGGCCACTCCAACCACATTGGGGAGGTGACAGTCCCATGGGTGCCACTGGGGAGGTGACAGTCCCCAAGGGCCACTCCAACCACATTGGGGAGGTGACAGTCCCATGGGTCCCACCAGGGAGGTGACAGTCCCCAAGGGCCACTCCAACCACATTGGGGAGGTGACAGTCCCATGGGTGCCACCGGGGAGGTGACAGTCCCCAAGGGCCACTCCAACCACACTGGCGAGGTGACAGTCGCATGGGTGCCACCGGGGAGGTGACAGTCCCCAAGGGCCACTCCAACCACACTGGGGAGGTGACAGTCGCATGGGTGCCACCGGGGAGGTGACAGTCCCCAAGGGCCACCCTGACCCCACCGGGGAGGTGCCAGCCCCCCAGGGCTGGTGCCACTGGGGCACCGACCCAACGCCCAGCAGTGGCACCGCGGGGCCCCGTGTCCCCGGTGCCACCGTCCCCGTCCCGCTGCCGGGCGGTGGCAGGCGCCATGGAGGTGGTGCTGGTGCGCATGTGCCGAGCCTTCAACTCCGACAACCGGACCGTCTTCTTCGAGGGCAAGTACGCCGGCGCCGAGCTCTTCCGATCGCTGGGTAGGGCTGGGGACGCGGGGGGGACGCGCGGGGGACGCGTGGGGACGCGCGGTGACGAGGGCTCCCCGCAGGCTGCCACGAGCTCATCGGCTCCATCTTTGACTTCGCCCAGAGCCTCTGCGCTCTGCACTTCTCGGAGAGCGAGGTGGCCCTCTTCAGCGCCCTCGTCCTCATCAACGCCAGTGAGGGCCCCCGGCCCCCCCGTGCCTCAGTTTCCCCCCCGGCCCCGCAGGAACCCAAAACCCCGCGGTTTTCTCCTAAAGCGGCTGCTGGGGTTGGGTGTCCTGAGCTGGCCTCTGCTGTCCCCACCCTGTCCCCAGCCCTGTCCCTGTCCTGTTGCGGTCCCCACCTTGTCCCCATCCTCATCCCATCCTGCCACGGTCCCGTCTCTCCCCGTCGCCATCCCTGTCCTTGTCCCCATCTCCATCCTCATCCCGTCCTTGTCCCCGTCCTTGTCCCCATCCCTGTCCCCATGCCCATCCTGTCCCCATCCTCATGCCCATCCCATCCCTGTCCCCATCCTGTCCCAGTGCCAATCCCATCCCTGTCCCCATCCCTGTCCCCATGCCCATCCCTGTCCCCATCCTGTCCCAGTGCCCATCCCATCCCTGTCCCCATCCTCATCCCATCCCATCCCTGTCCCCATCCTGTCCCAGTGCCCATCCCATCCCTGTCCCCATCCCTGTCCCCATGCCCATCCCTGTCCCCATCCTGTCCCAGTGCCCATCCCATCCCTGTCCCCATCCTCATCCCATCCCATCCTGTCCCCATCCTGTCCCCATGCCCATCCCATCCCTGTCCCCATCCCTGTCCCTGTTCCCATCCCATCCCATCCCATCCCTGTCCCCATCCTTTTCCATCCCCATCCCTGTCCCCATCCTGTCACTGTGCCCATCCCATCCCTGTCCCCATCCTGTCCCAGTGCCCATCCCATCCCTGTCCCCATCCTGTCCCTGTTCCCGTCCCATCCCCTCCCATCCCTGTCCCCATCCTGTCCCAGTGCCCATCCCATCCCTGTCCCCGTGCCCATCCCATCCCTGTTCCCATCCCATCCCTGTCCCCATCCTGTTCCCATCCCCGTCCCCATCCTTTTCCATCCCCATCCCTGTCCCCATCCCATCCCGTCCCCACGCCACCCACCGTGTCCCCTGTCCCCAGACCGGCCGTGGCTGCAGGAGCAGGCGAAGGTGGCGCGGCTGCAGGGACACCTGGAAGTCGCCTTCCGCCTCCTGCTGCGCCGGACGCACCGCGAGGGGCTCCTGGCCAGGGTGCGGGCGCGGGGGGACCGGGGGGCCGCGGGGTGGGGGGGGGGTCTGCCACGGGCAGGGGGTCCCGCCGGGGCGTGGGGCGCGCGGCCCGCGTCACCCCGCGCGGCAGGCGTGTGACGGCCGCGTGTCCCCGTGGGCAGCTGCCGCCGCCGGGGCGCCTGCGGGCGCTGTGCTCGCAGCACGTGGAGCAGCTCCAGGCCTTCCGCCGCCTGCACCCCGGGGTGCTGCACGCCGCCTTCCCCCCGCTCTACCGCGAGCTCTTCGCTTCCGAGGCCGAGACCCCCGGCGGCGCCCGCTGAGCCCCCGCCGCGGGCCCGGCCACCGGGGGCCTCGCCCTGCGCTCCCCCTGCCTCCCGCCTGCCCGCGCCGGGGCGGCGGGGAGCGCCGGCACCCAGGGGTGCTCCCCCGGCCGGGGACGCCCGCGCCCGGCCGGGCTGCGGCACCCGCAGAGGATCCAACACCCGGAGGGGCTGCGTCACCCGGAGGGGCTCCGGCACCTGGTGATGCGCTGTCACCCACGGGGGATCCGTCACCCAGTGATACTGTCACCCGGCGGGATTTTGTCACCCACTGATGCTCCGTCACCCGGCGATGGCCTGTCACCTGGTGATGCTCCGTCACCCGGTGATGGTCTGTCACCTGGTGATGGTCTGTCACCCAGCAGGGTTTTGTCACCCAGGGATGCTCCACCACCCAGTGACGGCCTGTCACCCGGCGATGCTGTGTCACCTGGTGACAGTCTGTCACCCATCGGGGTTCCATCACCGAGGAGGCTCCATCACCCGGTGATGGTCTGTCACCCAGTGACCCTCCCTCACCCGGTGATGCACTGTCACCCATGGGGGATCTGTCACCCGGTGATACTGTCACCCTGCTGGATTTTGTCACCCAGTGATGCTCTGTCACCCGGTGATGCTCCGTCGCCCAAGGAGGATCCATCACCCAGTGATGCCCTGTCACCCAGTGATGCTCCGTCACCCGGTGATGCTCCGTCACCCAGTGATGGTCTGTCACCCGGTGGGGCTCTGTCACCCAGTGATGCCCCATCACCCAGCAGGGTTTTGTCACCCAGGGATGCTCCATCACCCAGTGACGGCCTGTCACCCGGCGATGCTGTATCACTGGGTGACAGTCTGTCACCCATCGGGGCTCCGTCACCGAGGAGACTCCGTCACCCAGTGATGCTTCATCACCCGGTGATGGCCTGTCACCCAGCGATGCTCTGTCACCGGGTGACAGTCTGTCACCCGCCGGGGCTCCGTCACCGAGGAGGCTCCGTCGCCCGTCGGGGCTCCACCGCCTGTGGGTGCCCCGTCCCCCGGGGGTGCCCCCACGCTCCCCGGGGCCGCGGCGGGCGCTGCCCCCCCCCCCCGGGACAGGGGCCGGCCCGGGGTCCGGCGTGGGCAGACGCGCGTGGGCCCCCGGGTGTTGGGGGGCTGCACCGGGGTGGAATAAAGGTGTTTGGGGGACAGCGCGTCCGTGGGCTCTGTCATGGGGAACAGGGGTGACAAGGGGTTATGGCGGTGATGGAGGGTGACGATGGGGTGACAGTGGGTGACGGGGGGTGACAGGGGCTGACGAGGGGGCAGTGGGTGACAGGGGGTGACGGGGGGGTGACAGGGGCTGACGAGGGGGCAGCGGGTGACAGGGGGTGACGGGGGGGGTGACGGGGGTGATGGAGAGTGATAGGGGGGTGACAGGGGGTGATGGGGGTGACAGGGGGTGACAACAGGGGGTGATGGGGGGTGACAGGGGCTGACGGGGGGTGACAGAGGGTGATGATGGGGTGACAGAGGGTGACAGGGAGTGACGGGGGGGTGACGGGGGGTGATGAGGGGGCAGTGGGTGACAGGGGGTGACGGGGGGGTGACGGGGGGTGATGGAGAGTGATAGGGGGGTGACGGGGGTGACAGAGGGTGACGTCAGGGTGATGGGGGTGACAGGGGGTGACGGGGGGACGGGGGTGACAATGGGGTGATGGGGGGTGACAGGAAGTGACGGGGGGGTAACAGGGGGGTGATGAGGGGGCAGTGGGTGACGGGGGGTGACGGGGGGTGATGGAGAGTGATAGGGGGGTGACACGGGGTGACAACAGGGGGTGACGGGGTGACGAGGGGGTGACGGGGGGGAGGTGACGGGGGTGGCCCCGGTGACACCGGGTGCGGCGGACACGGCGCGAGCCCCGCCCCGCCTCCCGGGACCCCACGGCCCCGCCACGCGGGGAACGGTGGGGCGGGGCAAAGCCCCCCCCCCCGCGCTCGCTTACGGGACCCCCCGCCCGTCACTCCCCGCTCCGGGCGGGGCCGAGCCCCCTCTGCTGCTCGCTGATTGGCTCCATCCGGCGACGGCGCGGCGCGGATTGGCCGCTTTATTCCCAGGCAGGTGCTGTGCCCCGCCCCCTCGCCCCTCTCCTCCCTCCCCCTCCTGTGGGCGGTCGACGGTGATTGGCCACCGCCCCTTTACGGTGATTGGTGGGGCGGGGAGGAGCGGCGCTATGATTGGAGCGCGGCGGGAGGGGGCGGGGCTAGCGGCGCCTGGGCGCGTAAGGCGGCGGCGGCTCGGGGGGGCGTGGGGGGATCGGGGCGACGCCGGGCCCGGGGCCCTGCTCGGAGCCGGCACCCGGGGGCTGCACCGCCGGGACCGGGCTCCCCAGGTAGCCTGAGGCCGCTCGGGAAGCTGCGGGACCGCGGGGCGGGGGGGTCGGTGCCCACCCGCTGCGGCGGCTCCTCTGCCGGGCAGCCGCGGCCTGTTCCGGCGGGACCGGGGCTGAGGCGGGCTCGGGGCCGAGCGCCCGCTCCGCGGGTGGCCGAGCCCTCCGCAGCGCCGGTGGGGGCGGCGGAGGGTGCCTGGGTGCGGGGGGGCCCAGCCTGGGGCCCGGCTCCCGGTAAAGCCTCTCCTTCCTCAGGCCGCGGGGAAGATGACGGCGGAGCGGGGTTACTGGAGCAGCCTGACGCCGCTGCAGAAAGCCGCGGTGGTCCTGGGGATCCCGGCCGGCGCCGCCGTCCTCTACATCCTGTACCGCAGGTACCGGGAGAGCCGAGGTGGGTGTCGCAGCCCCCCGTGTCGTTCCCGCCCTTCCCACGCGTGGGCTTGGGCCTTCAGCTGCCTCCCCCTACCCCGACCTCCCCTCGCCTTCCCCAGAGATTCCCTGGGCTTTCCAGAGCTGTCGTGGGCCCCCTCCCTGGGCCGGGGGAGGCTGTTGGGGTAGCTTCGCCCGCTTTGAGTCTCCCTGGTGCTGTTTGTAACCCCCCCGGGATGGCGGCAGCTGTGGGGACCCGCTGCCGTCACCCTGCCGCTCTGCCCTCAGAGGAGCGGCTGACCTTCGTGGGAGACCAGGAGCTGGAAATCGAGGTGCGAGTCCCACGAGCGGCCATGAAATCCATCATCGGCCGGAAGGGAGCCACTATCAAAAAGGTACGTGATGCCGGAGGCTCGCGGGGGTGAGGGGAAAGGCCAGGTCGCTCCTGCGGGACGTTTACTGGGAGCCCCAGTAAATGGCAGCCCGGGGGCTGGTCCCCCCCACCCTGTGCCCGCAGCTAAGCCAAGAGACGGGGGTTCGCATCGACGTGGAGAGAGAGGACGAGGGGGAGGAGACGGTGCTGCTGATCTCGGGCTCCCCCGGCCAAGTCTGCCAGGCGAAAGCCGCCGTCCACCAGATCGTGGCGGAGAGCGCCCCGGTGTCGGAGCAGCTCTGCGTGCCCCAGAGAGCCGTCGGCAGGATTATCGGTACCTCCGCCCCCCCGGGGAGGCAGGGGACAGCGGGAGGTGTCACAAATTTACCCTCTCGGTGTCTGCGGCGGCACAATTGCCATCAAAAGCCCTGACGGCGTGAGCGTGTCGGGGCGGGAGAGCCGCTCCGGTTCCCTGCGGGACGGAGGTTGGCTCCTGCTCTGAGTCCGCTCTGCCTCAGTTTCCCGGGGCTTTCCCCTGTCTCCCGCAGGCCGGGGCGGCGAGACGGTGCGGGGCATCTGCCGCAGCTCGGGGGCCAAAGTGCTCTGCAAGCATGAGGCCGACGCCGGCCTGGCCCCCGTCAGGGTCATCCAGCTCTCGGGGACGCGGAAGGAGGTGGCGGCCGCCAAGGTGAGCGGGAGGCAGCGGGGCGGGGGGACGGCTCGGCCCCCAGCCCAACCCTCTCCTCTTTCCCCCCTCCAAGAAACTCATCATGGAGAAGCTGATGGAAGACGACGCCTTCCGGAAGGAGCTGGCCCAGTCGACGGCGACGCGGTGCCAGCGCAAGCAGCCCCTGGGCAGCCGGCGGGAGCCAGAGCCGCTCCCCGATGAGGCGCTGGAGCTTGGGGAAGAGGACGAGAGCTCGTCCTGGGGTGAAGGCTCGCTCCTGGGCCAGGCCCCCTTTGAGGAGGCGGAGGAGCTGGAGGATGAGAGCGAGGAGCTGGAGGAGCCGGCGGCGGGGCCTGACGCAGCGGTGCCGAAATTTGAGAGTGAGAGAAGTGTTTGTGTCGTCCCCGGGGCGCGAGGGGAAAACCGCGCTGGGGGGGACGTGTTTGCTGGGGTCCCTTGGGAGCCATTTCTATGGCGCCGGGCCACCCCGGGTTGCCCATGCCTTCCCTGGGCTCGCTCCCTCCGTCCCTGCTCCGGGTGCCGATGTGGCCACAGCCGAGGCCGGGCAGGGCGGCTCGGCCACCTCCCGGGCCCTTGCTGGAGCTGTTTGTCCCGTGGGTGGGCCCAGATGCGTCCCTGCAAGCCAGATCCGTGGGTTGGCTTCTCCCCGTCTCCGCGGAGGCCGGGGGTCTCTGGCCGCCCCCCCAGCCCTCACCGGGGCTCCCCGCGCTTCCCCCGTAGTTCCCAGCCCCGATTTCAGCTTCCACGCCGACGAGCACCTGGAAGTTTACGTCTCGGCCGCGGAAAACCCCAGCCACTTCTGGATCCAGATCATCGGCCACCGCAGCCTGCAGCTGGACAAGCTGACCACCGAGATGCGGCAGTACTACCAGAGCAGCGGCCGCGCGGTGAGGCCCCGCCGGGCGCCCGGCCCCCGCTCCCCGCGCCCCTCCCGGGGCCCTCACCCGCCCTGTCCCCCCCCAGGCGGAGCTCGCCACCGTCCAGGCCGGGGACATCGTGGCCGCTCCCTACGGGGACAGCAGCGACTGGTACCGAGCCCGCGTCCTGGGCACCCTGGAGAACGGCAACCTTGACCTTTACTACGTGGATTTTGGGGACAACGGGGAGGTCCCCCGCGAGGCGCTGCGGGCCCTGCGGTGAGTGCGGGCTCTCGCCGGGGGGGTGGTTTGCGGCGGGGCCTGGGGGGGTGGCCGTGGCGCTCTGCCGGGCGGCCGCGGTGCTGCGGAGATCCCCGGGGAGCCGGGATGGCGGCCGAGGCGGGGGCTGTCCTCGCCGGGAGAGCCGGCGGCTCCGGCGGCGCGGCCTCACGCTGGCTTTCTCTCCCCGGCAGGAGCGACTTCCTGAGCCTGCCCTTCCAGGCCATCGAGTGCAGCCTGGCCGGGGTCGCGCCCGCCGGTGAGCAGGGACCGCGGGGGGATGGCGTCGGCCGCGTCCCTTCCCCGCGAACGCCGCCGGCATCGGCCGCTCCCGGCCCGGGCTCCGCTCACCCCGTTAACCCTCTCCGCAGGCGCCGGGTGGGAAGAGGCGGCCCTGGACGCCTTCGACCGCCTCACTCACTGCGCGGCCTGGGAACCGCTGGTGGCAAAAATCTCCAGTTACGCCCAGTCCGGGCTCGGCACCCGGCCCAACGTCAGGCTCTACGACCTCCGCCACGGGCAGGTGAGCCCCCGCCGCGCTCCCGGGAGCCCCGGCTCCCTCGGCCGCGCCCCGACCCCTCCGCTTTCCCCGCAGAGCCTGGACGTCGGCGCGGAGCTGGTGCGGCTGGGCCACGCCGTGCCCTGGCCCCGGGAGGAGGCCGCGGCGGAGACGCCGGTGAGCGGGCACGGGACCGGGGTGGGAGCCGGCCTCGCCGCCCGGGGACGGTTCCTTCCCGGTGTCCCGGGGACGGTGGCTGACCCCGCTCTTCCCGGTGCAGGACGACGTCACCCGCGCCTCCCCGGAGCCCCGGCAAAGTCCTGGTGCCTGCGGCGACGCCGCCGTCCCGACGGAGGGGAGCTCCCAGTGACACCCCCGCCAGCGGCATCGGCCCTGCGGAGCCCCGGGAGGGCGAGGGGCTGCCGCCATCACCGCTCCCGCCTCTTCTCCCCGTTCCCGGTCGCCCTTGGGTTGTTTCCCCCCCAGCCCGGGGCAAGAACGGTTTTGGGGTCGGGATTCAATAAAGGGGAATTCACCCAAGTCCCTGTCCGCTCCTTGCCCGGGACGGGGCCCCGGTTTACCGGGAGGCTGCTCGGGATCCCGGGGGGGCCTGGGGCCGCCATGGCGGGGTCTGGGGTACGGGGAGGGGGCGCTGGGGGCGCTGGGGGCGCTGGGGGCGCTGGGCGCAGGCGCGCGGCGGGCAGCCCCCGGTGGGGTCCTCGGGACCGGCGCAGGCGCGCGGCGGGCAGCCCCGCGGGGTCCTCGGGCGGCGCCGGGAGCGCAGCGGGGGCCGCCATGTTGGGCCGGGGGGCGGCGGGGGGCTGCGGCCTGCTGCTGCGGGCGGCGAGCCGGGCCCTGAGCCTCAGCCACGGCCGGGTGAGGGGCGCCGGGGCTGGCGGGGCGGTACCGGGGGGTCCGGGAGGGCGGCGGGGGCAGCTGGGGGGTACAGGGCGCGTAGGCGCGTATCCCCCACGTACCCGGGACTGGGAGCCGGGTCGCTCCGCGCTGAGCCCTGGCTCCCGGGGCAGGGGACGGTGGTGGTGGAGCGGTGGTGGCAGGTCCCGCTCAGCAAAGAGGGGCGGCAGCCGCGCCTGCACCCCCGCAGGCACCGCGTCTACAGGCTGCTGGAGGACACCAAGCACCTGCCCAAGCCGGAGCTGGAGCTGATCCTCACCCAGGCGGTGGAGGGTACGTCCCCTTAACCCGCTTCTGCCCGCTCTGCCCCCGCCCGCCCCGGGGGGCGGCAGGATCCCCCCGTTAGGTCCCCTTTCCAACGATCCGGTGGCAGCAGGGGCTCATCCCTCAGGCCGCGGGACGATGGAGGCCCGCAGAGCCCTGAAACCAATAATTTGTGGCATTTTGGGTCTTTTTTTATTTTTAAACCTCCGTCAGATGGGACCGCGGGGCTGGCGCTCCCCCCCCCTCGCTAGCGTCGCCTCTCCTCTCACCCCTCTCCTCGCAGATTTGGGGAACCGGGGAGATGTGGTCAGCGTGAAGAAACACCTGGGTCGCAACAAGCTCCTGCCCCAGGGGCTGGCTGTCTACGCCTCGCCGGAGAACAAAAAGATGTTTGAGGAGGAGAAGAAGGTGAGTCGGTGCGGGGGGGATTCCCCGAGCCCGGCCGGGGGGTTTTTAGCCCGTCCGCGCGTTGAGATCGGGAGATCCTAAGGAAGGAGCGGCGACTGCGGTTTCAAAGGGTTGGTTGCTCTTTGGGATCGTCCCTGTCTCCCTCCGCCTACGTTTGTGGTTTCGTGGGGTGAGATCTGATCGCCTTAGAGGTGCGGTGCCGCGATGAGCCCCGGCACGCGGCGTTGCCGAGCCTTCCCTTCGTTTATTCCCCTCCATCTCCTTTTCCTTGCAGCTGCGCCAGGAGGGGAAGCTGGAGGTGCTCCAGACCCAGAGCGGGGAGAAGGTGAGCGGAGGGGCACCAGCGCGGCCAGAGCTGTTCCCGAGAAATCCCTGGGTCCCGGAGAGCGCAAAGCCTCCGCCGCCTCCTCTCGGCCAGGTCCCCCTCCCTCCGGCTGCGGCTGGAGCAGGCAGCTGCCCGCACACGTGCGCTTCCCGGTGCAGGGTTGAGGGCCGGGGCAGCCCCGTGCCCCCCTCCCGAGCCCCTCGGGACCTCGCCGACTTCCCAGCCGGAGCGGCGGGAGCGCGGCCCTCTCCCCTCTGCCCCCGACACCTTCCTCCCCACCCTTACAGACCATCAGGTTCCTCAAGAGCTGCCGCCTCGAGGTGGGCATGAAGAACAACGTCAAGTGGGAGCTGAACAATGAAATCGTGGCTCGCCATTTCCTCAAAAACGTGAGTGGTTCTCGCCGGCGTTGCCGGGAGCTCTGTGCCGCTGCCGGGAGCCGCGGGCGCCAGTCGTGGGCGCCCAGATCCCGGGGGGATGTGGCTGAAAGGGTTTGGGGAGCCGGCGGCGCGTCCGTGGCTGCTTCGGGGCTCAGCCGAGGCGCGTGCCGAGAGCGGCTCAGCAGAGGCCCTAAGACCTTAAGGGGATTAAGAAGGGAAGATGGCAAAGGGGGAGACGAGGCTGCTTCCCCTCCCGCGGGCGGCTCGGGGCCTGGCAGCCCTGCCCGCGCCGCGCCGGGGGTGCCGGTAAGGGGGTGGGGAGCCGGGGGGGCTTCCCCCCTCCCCGGCCTTCGCTCCCGGCCTCGTTTTGTTTCCCAGCTGCGGGTTTTCGTCCCTCCCCACGCGCTGAAGCTGCCGGAGGAGCCCATCACCAGGTGGGGCGAGTACTGGTGCGACGTGACGGTGAGCCAGCGGCCCCTCGCTGCCCCCTCCCCGCCGCGTTCCCAGCTCTGCGGCCCCTCCCGTGCCTCGGTTCCCTTCTCCGCACCCCTCCACCCCGCACAACCCCTACCCACCGCCCGCGGGGGTCCGGCGCCGGGGGTCTTGCCCGCACCAGAGACACCCAGAGCCGAGCCGGCGGTGCCCGGCCTCTGGCACAGGCTGGGGTGTGAGAGTGGAAATACTTTATTTAAAAAAAAAAAAAATAAGCAACGACAACCCCCATCCCCGCGACCTAGATAGACGAGAGCGTCTCCTCGCCCGCCGCCATTCATCTTTTGTCCTTCCCGGCCCCTCCAGGGAGCGGAGCCGGCTCCGAAACCGCCTCCCGCCGCTCCCAATCCGTGTCATCGCCGCCTCGGCGGAGGCTTCCGCTTCATTCGCTGCGCTGAATCCCCGCGGCGAGGGGCGAAGGGAAGGGGCGAGGGCACCCCGCCGCCCTCCCGCTTCCCAGCTTTTCCCTGCTCCTTCCCCGAGCACCGGGATTTAGGGATGGAGCTACCGTGGGCGCAGGACAGGGGAAGGAAGCGAGAGCAGCCGCAAGCGGGAGCACGGCGGCCGCTCCCCGCTCCCTGGGGGATCTGAGGGGACGCGGGGGGGGCCACGGGGGGGCTTCCCCAGCCGTGACCCCCCCTCCGTGCCGCAGGTGAACGGGCTGGAGACCGTCCGCGTGCCCATGGCGGTGGTGAAGTTCCTGCGGCCCAAGACCAAGCGCTACAAGCACTGGCTGGCGCAGCAGCAGGCGCAGCTGGCGGCGCGGCGGGAGGCCCTGCTCTGAGCCGGGGGGGCCCCGGCGCCCCGGTGCGGGCCCGGTGCCGGTTTGGTACCGGTAGGCGCTGGGGGAATGGTGGTGGGGTTCCCCCCCCGGGACTGCTCTGTCACGGGGCAGGGGGGGCTGTTCCTGCGCACCCCCCTGCTCCCTGCCGGCGCTGCCGGCACGGCTGCACCGAATAAAGGGCTCGGCGTGGCTTGGAGCGTGGTGGGGTCCCCTCTGGGGCAGGGGTGGGATACAGGGGGGTGGGAGATGTGGTGTGGGGGGGTCCGGCTCCCCGGGGACCCCCCATACACCCCCCCCAGTGCAGCCCCCACCCCCCCCCATGGCACCTTCTCCCGCCCCCCTCGGGCGCCCCGGCGGGGAATGGTGACACCGCGGCGGGGAAGGGTGACACCACAGCAGCACAGGACACCGGGCGTGGGGTCTCACCGCCTGTTATTGGGGTGAGACCCCCTCCTCCCCTCGCTGACTCCTCCTCAGCTCCTCCTGGATCCGGCCCGGCAGCTCCGGCTGCGTGAAGTACCCTGGGGGGGGCAGCGGGGTGAGCGGGGGGCCGGGACCCCCGGGGACCCCCCCTGGGCTGTGGGGACTCTGCCTGGGCTGTGAGGACCCCTCCGGGACCCCCTAGGATCTCCCCCCCCCGGGCTGTGGGGATGCCCCTGGGCTGTGAGGACCCCTCCGGGACCCCCCTGGGCTGTTGGGACCCCCGGGGACCCCCTCTGGGCTATGGGAGGGTCTCCCAGGCTGTGGGGACCCCCCTGGGCTGCGGGGACCCCCCCTGGAACCCCCCCTGGGCTTTGAGAACCCCTCTGAGACCCTCCCGGGCTGTTGGGACCTCCGGGGACCCCCCAGGATCCCCCCCCGGGCTGTGGGGGACCCCCCCGGGCCGCGGGGACCCCCGGTGCCCCCTCACCTGCGGCGAACTGCAGGACATCGGCCGGTCGCCGGCGCAGCAGCTCCCTGGCAGGGGAGGGGGGCGGGGTTTTGGGGGGAAAGGGGCCCCTTTCCTGCGCCCCCCGCCAGGCCGCGGGGGGGGGTTGGTTTCCCGCGGGTTTTTGCGGGTTTTTGCGGGGTGGGGGCCGCACCTGAGGAAGCCCCGCAGCAGCAGCCGGGTCTCGGGGTGCGCCCGCAGGTACCGCTCGCTGCTCAGGCGGAGCGCGGGCTGCGGGGGGGCTCTGTCACCCGGGGGGGTCCCCACGCCCCCCCCCCCAGCACCGCGGGGTGCCCCCCCGAGCCGCACCGCCGCGGGGGGGGGTTCCCCGCACCCCCCCCCGTGTGATCGCGGGGGACGGGGACCCCCGCGGGTGCCGTACCGGTACCCCCCGCCCCACGGCACCTGGTGGGGACGCGGCGGCGGTTGCGGCGACGCCATCTTAGCTGTGCCCGGAGCGGCCGGTTACCATGGCAACGGCGGGACACACGGACACGCAGGGCGTGGGACACGGGGGGGGGGGGGCCGTGTCCCCGGTGCACGCCGTGCCCGTGGGGCCGTGTCCGTGTGTCCGTACCCGTGGGGCCGGGCCGTGTCCGTGTGTCCGTGTCCGTGTGTCCGTGCCCGCCGCCCCGCCCCGCCCCGCTCCGGCGGCTCCCGGCGCTCAGCACCGGGGACAGCGCCGGGCGGCCGCGGCGCTGGGGGGGGGGCGGACGGACGGACGCGGGGACGGACACACGGACTCCCCCCCCCCCCCCCGCGTGTGCACACGCACGCACGCACCGACACACGCGCACACCCCGGGCTGCGCGCGCGCCCCCCGCGCCTGCACGCGGACACGGACACGCGTGCGCGCGCGCCCGCCCCGCTGCACGCACGCAGGCACGAGCGCACCCCCGCGCACACCCACGCACCCCCGCGCACCCCCGTGCACACGCACCCCGCTCGTGCAACACCCCCGCCCCCGCGGAGCCCCGGGGCGAGGCGCCGCCGGTCCCCGGTAGCCGGTGCCCAGCGCGGTGCCCGGGTCCCGGTGCCGGTAGCCGGTGCGGGTGCCAGTGCCCAGCCCGGTGCCGGTGCCCGGTGCCGGTGCCCAGGTCCCGGTGCCCGGTAGCCGGTGCCCAGCCCGGTGCCGCTCTGACATCAGCACCGGGAGGGGCGGGGCGGGGCGGCCCCGGGCGGGGAAGAAAAGCGGCGAGCGGGGTCGGGCCCCTCCGGAGCCGGGGCCGGGGCCGGGGCCGGGGCGCAGCGGGCGCGGGGCTCCGCCGCCACCGGGGTCTCGGGGAGCGCGGCCGCCATGGGCCGGGCCGGGCGCTGACCGCCCCCGGTACCGGGGCCCCCCCGGGGGCAGCGGGGCGGCGAGCGGGCGGTACCGGCGGGCCGGGCGCTGACGGCAGCCTCGGGATCCGGGGGCCCCTCCGGGAAACGGCCGGGACCGGCCGGGAGCGCCGCCCCCCGGGCAGAGCTGCCCCCGCCCCGCCGCGCCCCGTCCCCGGAGCCGAGCCGAGCCCCGGGGCCGCCTCGTCCTTTGTGTGCGCCGCGGCCGGGCCGGCACCGGGCACCGGGCACCGGCTACCGGCTACCGGGAGCCGCTCCAGCGGCCGAGCCCGGGCGGCGGGAGCGGCGCCGGCGACGGCACCGGCGGTACCGGGAGCCGCAGCGAGCGCCGGGAGCGGCCCCGGGGCCCGGTTCCCCCCCCGGCGGCCCCATGAAGGAGCCCGACGCCATCAAACTCTTCGTGGGGCAGATCCCGCGGCACCTGGAGGAGAAGGACCTCAAGCCCATCTTCGAGCAGTTCGGCAAGATCTACGAGCTCACCGTCATCAAGGACAAGTACACCGGCATGCACAAAGGTACGGCCGCCGGTACCACCGGCACCGGGCACCGGCACCGGGCGTCGGGAGTGGGGAGCGGGAGCTGGGTGCAGCCGCAGGCCCTGGGAACAGCCACCGGCACCGGGAACAGCCACCGGCACCGGGAACAGCCCCCAGCACCGGGAACAGCCCCCGGCACCGGGAACAGCCCCGTATACAGCCCCCGGCACCGGGAACAGCCCCCAGCACCGGGAACAGCCCCCGGCACCGGGAACAGCCCCCGGTACCAGGAACAGCCCCATATACAGCCCCCGGCACCGGGAACAGCCCCCGGCACCGGGAACAGCCCCCAGTACCGGGAGCAGCCACCGGCACCGGGAACAGCCACCAGTACCGGGAACAGCCCCGTGTACAGCCCTGGGCCCCGGGAACAGCCCTGGGATTGGGAACAGCCCCATATAGAGCCCCCAGCACCGGGAACAGCCCCCAGCACCGGGAACAACCCCCGGCACCGGGAACAGCCCCACGTACAGCCCTTGATACTGGGAACAGCCCTGGCATTGGGAACAGCCCCCCGCACAGCCCCAGGCAGCAGGAACAGCCCCCCGCACAGCTCCCGCTACGGGCACAGCCCCCCGCACAGCCGGAGGCCCTGAGCACCACCCGCAGCTCAGCCTACAGCCGCAGGCCCGGGGTACAGCCCCAGTACAGCCCTAGTACAGCCCCAGTACAGCCCCGGGCACCCCGGCCCAGGCCCGGTGCTGGTTTAGCCCCGGGCACCGGGTACAGCCCGTGTCGGGTGTTGGGGTGCTGCGGGTGTTGGGCGTGTGAGGCTGCTGTGGGTGCGGGGTGGCAGTCGTGCGGCTGTGGGTGCTGGGGCTGTTGTGCCGGCGGAGGCCGGGCGGGTGCGGGGGTTCGGTGTGGGGTGTTGTGTCAGGGTGTCGGGTGGGTGGGGGTGTTGCGTCCGGGTGTTGCGTGGGTGCGCTGCGGGCGCCGTGGGTGTTTGCGCAGGTGATGCCCGGCTGTGCGGGTGTGGGGGGTAGCCGCGAGCGGCTGTGCCGGCACAGGGTGTTGTGTGGGTGGGTGTTTGCGGTGCTGGGTGACGGGCGTGGGCTGTGGCTGTGACGGCTGCGGGGGGTGGGAGATGGGGGGTGCGCGGCGGTCGTGCGCGGGTGTGCGGTGGCTGGAGGGGTGTAGCGGCGGCGGGGTGTGCGGCGGGGGGGGCTGTCCAAGGCAGGGACCCCCTCAGTGCCTGACCCCGGCCCCCGGCAGCGGGGGGCCCTGCAGCCCCCGGCCCCGGCTGCGCCCCGGGACAGGCGGGGGGAGGCCGAGGCGAGCGCAGGCCCGGGGCCGCGGTGACGGGCACCCGCACGGCGCAACGGGGGGGTCGGGGCCGCTGCCCGCGGGGGCCC